>CM068550.1:37171428-37590386 GCA_035048495.1 Euptelea pleiosperma | reverse complement strand
AGTAACATTAAAGAAAGCAAGCAAGAAAATGGTGGAGAGATGTGAATAGTGGAAAATGATTTTAAAACATTTTTTTATAGGAGGGGAATTACCTACAACATTAATAAAAGAAAATAAATATGTAATAATAAAAAGTAAAATGCCAAAGTAAACTTCATTTATTAAAAAAAACTATAACTTACAATGCTTGAATTAAAAATGCTTAAATAAATAAAAGAAATAAAAACTTAACTAAAAAATAATAAAGGAAGAGATTAGAGAGGGAAAGAGATAGAGAAGGAGAAGAGGAGAGCAAACCATTGTTCTTGGACCTGTATTGAGAAGAATAAGATGATGGAGCCATTCGATGGAGAAAGGAAGGCAGAGACGCCGCCTGTAACATCCAAAGGGGGGGGGCTCTTCCTTTTGCTGGGTACACCAAGAACAGCACCCCGCCCTAATCCACCCTCTTCACCGTTTCCCCTCATCGAAGGCGTTCTGCCTTGCCAGACTGCAACACCATTACCAGAGTTGCAAAACCTGCAATTTGGGTCGGCCGCTCCTCCACTGTTTAGCCGATCTGCCACCCCTACAACTCACCTTCTAATAGGTTCTCTCCATTAATGGTTGGCCGATCTCTTGGCCAGCCCAACCCCTGCCTGAAACACCTCCTCACACCCGCCACTTGCTGCTTTGGTATTCATTAGCCATGGGTTACACCTTGCAACTTCTCTCCGGTGAGAAGGACCACCAGTGTCGCCACCTTCTCTAGCAGCAAGAAGGTCCACCACTGGACTGTGGATCTTCTCCAAAGACGTACCAGTGGAACCTACAAGTGCATCCCTCCACGCTACCTCCATCAACGTCCATAACTGCTCCACTCCATCTCCAACCACCGGTGCTGTTGGTTCCTCCTCCAGAAATGCATCTTCATCTCCTCTGGGGTTCCCTCCTCCTGGCAGATTGCACCATGTGCACTCATGGCATCCACCACACGCAGCAGCCACCTCCTCGTCCCATGGTAAGCACCTTCTCACTTTTCCTCTCTTGATCTCAACTTCTTTTTCTCTCTATTTCTCTCTCCCTCTCTATTTCCACCTATATTTTTCCATCTCTCTCTCTTTCTCTCTTTAGAAATTTCTACTTTTCCCTTCTCTCTCTAATATCTCTCTAGTTTCTATCTTTCTCTCTCTAAACATTATCTCTCTATCTCAATCTCTCTTTTAAAAGCTTTCTAGTTAGTTTTGCTTTGTTTATTTATTTGTGGTTGTAAGCACGTTTGTTTGATTAATAAATTTGGTTTGGTTTGATTGTTTTGATGTTTTCTAGTTTCTTTGATTTTCTGCTCAAATAGTTCATAATAATCACGCTCGGAAAGTTTATTTTAAAACCACCACCACCATTCTCATCCCATCACCCTTATTTCTGATAAATTTCCATTCTAGTATGTTCTCTTTTGTGTGCCCTAACCCCGAGTGCAGATCGACACCCGACACGAATCCCTATGTATAAGTCTGTATTTTGCAAGAATAATCTCGGATAATTACAAATTGTGTAAATTAGGGTTTCTGATCCGACGACGCGGAAAAACCCTACTTTCAGAGGGACAAGCAGGTTGTGGCTGGAGTTGATAGAGGGAGGAGAGCAGATGACGGTGGATGTGTGCAAGTTGCACGTGCACTAGCAAGAGGGGCACGCTGGAGGAGCTAGTAGAGGTGGAGACGGCTGGTACATCCAGCAAGGTGGACGACAACAGGTGGAGAAGAGAAGAAGATCCAAGGAAAGAAGATCTATCCAAAAACATGGTGAGGGTTGCAGGGTTGGGAGGAGCATCATCTCGTGTTGTACCACCCTTTAGATGAGGAAGACGGTGACTGGTAAGAGGAGGAGGTCTCAGTTCAAAGAGAGGGAGAGATAGCACGGCCAGATGGTAGTTTGGTCCTCCAAGTGAAGTTTAAACGGAGGAGTTGCAAGCTTCGCTGGTGCTGGGCATGAGGAGGTAGAAGACTTGCAGGTCTGGCGAGCTTCTCGCAGAATTTAATGGTGAGCACAGAAACGGACTGCAACTAAGGAGTTGCAGATTGATGGAGGAGCTTGTACGCTGATTAGTCCAGCAAGGGAAGTCCGGTTGCTCTAGGGGAGAAGGGAGAGTCCAGTCCGTGGAGCAAGTTGCAGACCTGCAACTTGAATTGTTGCAGGTCATTTTCTTTGCATGTGAGGACGCCGAAAGTTATAGGTAGAAGGAGCTGCCGGTTCTCCTCCCCAAGGAGGAGCTGGTAGCTTTTCTCTCTTCAAATGGAGCGTGAGAAAGATCTACTGATGATTCCAATGAGGACAGCGTAGCAACGTCTTCGGTTGCTGAGCGTTGCTGTTTTGGGGCGGAGCTTGATTGCAAGCTGCGATGAAGTGATGCAGATCGTGAAAGACGAACCAGTGGAAGAGCTTGCTGCTACTGGTTCTTTGCTCAAGAGCAACATGAAGACGGGTGCTACCCTTGAAGATGAAGGTGCAGCAGCAAAGGGTGGACGATTGTGGCTTGCTGGAGTTGCAAGTTTTGCACTCTAGAACCTTGGAGAGAGGGAAATAGACATGGTGTGTAACCAGCAAGAGAAGAGAAAGAGAGAAAATGAGAGTTAGATGGGAATGGGGAGAGGAGGTTAGAACTATTAGGTGATGTGTGTGAGAGGTTAGAGAGAACTTAGGAGAAGTAGAGAGTCCTCGTGAGAGAATGAGAGGGAAATGGTCAAAGGGGGACTGCTTCTCTCTCATTTACATGGGCTTTAGTTGGGTTTTAAGTGGGTTGAGGCCTTGGGCCTAGTGTTTGCCGTGGGCTTAGATGCTAAGCATGGCAGCACTTGAGAGGTGCTTGGAAAAGGTCGGCCCAAGGAAATGGATTGCATCGACCTTGATGAAGATAGTGAGACCATGGCATTGAATACGTGGGCCACTAGAGGAATGGGGGATAGAAATCATGGCCCATTTCATTACATTAGCCTGTGGGGCACTCTGTTAAATTAGGCCGTGGGAGCGAGTCATGAGGCCGTGGCCTATGATTGGATGAGTGAAGAAAGAGGGTTGATGATTGGATTGGGCCGAGATTGGTGAACTGTCTGATCTGGAGAGATCCAGCGGTCCGATGGACGATCCAAATGTGGAAAAGCTATGGGAGGTGGAATAGAGCTAGAGGAGAGGAGATGAGAGGATTAGGATGATCGATCTGAGGATTAGGGTGGTCGATCTGAGGATCGGATGGTGGGATGTGATGATTGATATTCGCTCAAAAGTGCTTATTTTAAGCAATTATCCTTTTAGCGTTATTGCATTCTCCTACGTAAAATACTCTATTTACCTACTTTTTTACGTAAGAGTCTCTTCTGTTGCGTAGAACACACTTTTCTGGACGAAATGGTATATTTGCATGCGTTAAACACATTTTTTGGAAGTCTAGACATTGAGTCGTTCTGATAAAGTCTCATTACGCGATTTTTTTCTATCGCAGGAGCACTAATGGCATGCGGGCCCACAATCAACATCCAGAGCCTTTGATGAGAGCATAGAGAGCCAGTGGACTTAGACAAGAAGATATAAGCCTAAAGCGAGAAGAGCCAGAGAGTCAGAAAAGCTAGAGAAAAGATCGAGAGAGAAGGAAAGCTAAGTACCCCGAGAAGAGACCAAGGAGATTAAAGCTTATTAACTAACACAAGATGAGGACTTGCTCAGTTGGTAAAGCATGCAGAAGACCAAGTCAAAGACCAAGGTTCAAGACCCTCTGCTAGCATTTTCTCTTTATTTTGTAATATTTTCTCTCTCCTCTCTCTAGATCCTCATTCTCTCTCTGCTCACAATCCCAATCATCCGATCCTCTCTCCCTCCTTAGTCACTCAATCCTACGGCCTACCTTGGCTAATCTCTACCATCCGATGATCCATCCGATCATCACCATCCCAGTATACCGTTCGATCACCAGTAAAATTACTCATCCAATCATCTAACCCATCATCAAACCCAATCACTTCATCATCCACACAAATAATGTTGACGGCCACAAATCATATGGAGGAGATAGTGCCGAGCATGCACACCCACACATGCAATCATATTCAAATTAATGGGATGAGGTGGCATTGTAGCTTTGACTTTTAGAAGAATAGAAACCTACCAAAAATGAGATAATTGGTGCACATTCAAAAATGGAAAGGTATGAAGGGTTGTAGACTTAAAAGGGAATTTTTCAAAAAAGGAGAATTTTCTTTTGAAAAAAAATAAGAAAAGTTTCGAAATAATAGAAACCGTGTGTTTCTACTATGGAAATCCATGGTTCTTGTTTAAGGAACCACATTTTTTTGCCCAAACTGTTTCCTCCACAAAAGGAAACCCACTCTCTCCCTTTGCCGATTTTAAAAACCCTAGTACGCCTCCTCCATTAAGGCTGCATACTCTACCTTTGCAAAAAAAAAAAGGAAGGGAAGCCGTCATCCACCTCTCTCATTAAACCATCCACGTTTTCTAGAAGGGGATGATTTTTTTTTGGCAAAACGACTTCTCTTAACGTTCTCAAAAAACCCTAGCCGTCTTCTCCTTTACCTCCTCTCCCTCAACTCTCTCACTTTCTAATTTTTTTACCCCAAGCCGTTAGCCACCTCTTCTTCTCCCCACGTTTTCTTCTCCTCCAATCCCTGCACTTAGCCGCCCCAACTCCAGCAACGTTGCTCCTCCTTTCAGCAAAACGTCCAGCTGCTACCAAACACCACTGTTGTGGTGTTCTTCCCTTCCCAGGCATGCACCGCCCCTTTCACTAAACCCTCAACCATTTTCTCTCCAAAATCCCAACCTCTCTTCACTCTCGATCATTGCTGGCCTTTTCTTTCTCCTGAAAAACAAATAACAAAAAAAAAATGAAGAGGATTAAGACAAAGAGAATCACGGCCTGCACCAGCTGCACCTCCACCGCCACTTGCTGCCCTCACATCATGGCTAACAACACCGCCCAGATCAGCACCTCCACCATCATGTGCATCTCCCTCTCTTGCCTCTCACGCTGCTTGCTCCACAAACAGGGTTGATTCATAGCCGTCCTCACCCAAAAAAAACAAAAAAAGAAACAAAAAAAAAAAAAAAAAAAAACCAGAAAAAAATGGGAAAAGAAGAAGAGAATAGAGAAGAGAAAGAAGGAAGAGGAGGAGCTACATACCATCCTTGCAGCGCCTTGCACCACCAGCATTTCTGACTTCACCATTGCAGCGCCTCTCCATCTATCCTTGCTGCTACCGCCCCACAATCCTCCATCACACCGGTCACCCCTCCAACCGTTGCAAGTGCTACCTGCACTCGTAACCCCCACAACAGCCACCATTATTGTCGTCATGCCCTTGAGCTCCACCACGTGGTGCATTGGTCCAACCATTTTCTTCACACTGAAGCAATCCGTGAATGCACAAGGTAAAAGATCCACTCTTTCCCTTATCATTTTCTCTCTCTAATTTTATCTCTTTCCTCATCTTGATCTCTTTTCTTATGCTTTTTAGTTAGAGTTTCTTTATTGCTTTTAGTTTGTTCGATTTCAGATTATTATTGTAAGGAATTTTTAATGATTAATACAATGGTTGTTCCGCAATTTCTTTATTTAGTTGTGTTCTTTATAACTCTACATTTGTAAGAATTTTCTCTCTCTAAAAATACCAAAGAATGCTTTCAGTCACCTACAATCCCCATTCTCACCCCTCCATCCTTTTATGTTTAGCAAATTTCTGTGATAAAAATCGTCATTTCATGTTCTTGAGTCGCGCAAACTAACCCCGAGTGCGGATCGACATCCGACACGAATCCCTATACAAAGCCTGTAATTTTGTAAGAATTTTGAGGCTCGGATCAAATTACAAATCTTGTTGATTCTAGGGTTTCCGTAACCAACGACGCGGGAAAAACCTACTTTCAATGATCTAAGGGTTAGATGGTAGGGTTTAGAGAGATGGAGAGAGAATTCGGAAAGAGGAGAGAGAAAATACAAAATAAAGGCGAAAGAGCTGGCGGAAGGTCTTGAACCCTGATCTTCAATGTAATCTTCAGTCGGCTTTACCAATCACATAAGCCGTTATTTTATGTCATTTGATGCGGCTTTGAATCACTTTGGCCCGTCTCTTGGTCTTTAGTTTTGCCTCTCTCTTGGTTCTTTATCTGGCTCTACGATCCTCTTACTTTGCCCGTATTTGGCTTTTATCTTCTTGTCTTAGCATGTTGGCTCTTTAAGCTTTAATAGTGGGCTTCTATGGTTGATCTTGGGTCCGCAAGTCTCGAGAATCGCCCGATCGGGTTTCCTATATACAAGAGAAAAGCGCATAGTGAAAGCTTGATCAAAACAACTTCATATCTAGACTTCCGAAAATGTGTTTAATGTATGCGAATATATTATTTCGTCCAGAAAAGTGTGTTCTATGCAATGCAAGAGACTCTTACGTAGAAAATTGGATAAATATGAGAGTTTTACGTAAGAGAGTGCGATAACACTAAAGGATAATGACTTAAAATAAGCACTTTTAATCGAATATCAATAGGCTCTGTAGGTCTGTTGTGGGCTACCTATCCATCAAAATTGTCCAAATGGTGTCCCTGTGATAAAAGAAGTACGTAATGAGATTTAATCAAAACGGCTTTATATTAGACTATTAGAAATATGTATATTTCATATGAATAGTCGATTTTCATCCAAAGAATATGTTCTACGCAATCGAAGAAACTCTTACGTTAAAAAGTCGACGAAAAGAGAAGTTTTAAGTAGGAGCATATGACACCGCTAAAAGGATAATGGCTTAAAATAAGTACTTTTGAGCGAATATCACAACCGACGTTATTCAAAAAAGAAGAAAAAACTTTTCCTTTTGGTTTATAATAAAGTAAAAAAAAAAGTCCCACAAACTCGTAGCCTGAGTCAGATCTGTCCCTCAACCTTGCCAAAGACGCCCTCATCAAGCACACCAAGTTGTAGATCATCGAGAATCGTCGTTGCCTCCATGTTCAGCCACCCTCATCTTGGATTTTGAAAACCCTATCACACAAATTAAACTACATCTTTTTTCCTTTTACATTGCTCCTTTTGTTACATCTATTTTTGGGTAGAAAAAGATGATAAAAAGAAAAAGAAGAAGTTTATTTTTTTCTTTTAGTAACCCACTAGACGCCCAAGCCCAGTTGGCCCAAGATAGCCCAATTCATGTTTGCCCAGCCCATAGACTCAAGCTTTTGATGAGCCAAAAAAGAGAGAGATTTGCTTGTGGGCCTTTAAATCCCAAGTCCCGTGATGTCAAAAAAAGGCGCACATCATTCTACTTGAGGACTCAGAGAGCCCAAGCCCATGAGCCATAAAGATGGCCACCCATTTTCCTTGTCCCAAAAGAGACCAAAGTGATGGCTTAAAAGGCGCACACCATTGAGGCCCAAAAACAGCTCCACAATTCTCTTGTGAGGTCCAAAAGAGGTACACACACTTCTTTGCTTGAGGAAAACTCATAGAGCCTAACCCTGTGACGCAAACAGATGCCCATACACAGATTGGCCCAATGAGACCCTTTATCCGGATTAAAATCCAACAAGTTTCAGTCTAACCTAAACCAAAGATTTTTCTAGGATAAGATCCCGTGTGACCATCATGGATCACCATTCTGGCGAGCAAACATCATTCTTCACTATCAAGTATGGACAAGGATTGATCAATGCGATTCAACTATCCAAAACATTCAAAATGGCAATGGCATTCTTTAATGACAATTCAATATTCAAGGCACTGAATTTTGACAAATTTATCTCGACAATCATTGATTCCCGATCCCCATGAGTTTGAGGGAGAACATTAGAGTATCATATTATAATAAATTGTGATGAGATGCACCACCATATCATTATTGGTGTATCTCATCACGATTCTTTGCATGATCCCATATCAATTAGATTAGGATATAGATTTTGTCATTATCTATATAAATTAACCTATTAAGGTCAATGTAATAATCACTCAAGTTTATCAATAAACTCATTTCCTATCACTTATAAGTAGAGAACACAGATTAACCATTGACATCACTGTGCTTGACATGTTAAGGTACACAAATTTGTGAACTAACTTCAATATATATATATATAAAGCTAATTAAATGTGTGTTCTTCGCTACTCTATCCATTAATAGTGTTACACACAATCTAAACCAAAACATTCCAAAATTGAGACACTAATTAAAGACTTTATCCAACTGTTCAATCTGTTCAACATCTCCATAAGATCTCAACCGAAACATTGGATGGCTGCTTCATGGTGAGGTGAGGGTATATCTTCCGGCTCTCTTCTAGGTTTAACCCATCTACCATAAAGGTTACATATAAGTCCTTTGTTTGCCAATTGGTACCAGCTTTCTGGGATCCGAAGCTCATCCACCAGCATCCCACGAGCCTTGTTCACTAGTGCCACATCTCTCCGTGCATCTGCCCGAAACGGTGAGCTGGTACTGAGAAAACCATCTACGAGATGGAGGTACGTTTCTAGGCTATGGAACCCTGCCAAATCGAATTCGTGCTTTAGAAAAGGCGATTCATGCACATCAAGTTGCAGCTCGGCTCCCACATGAGTGTAGGCCCAATCTAGTGTCCCAGTGATCGCAACGAACTTTTTTAGCAACTCATGGAACACAAACCCAGGAAACTTAGGTACTGCATCTTGCTTTACGACGACACGCAACACCTTCACTCCCAGCTGCTGAAGTTTGTCTCTGAAATTAGTGTTGCCGACTCTCGGTGCACCAAAGGAGATGACAGTAATAGGAAGATCAGGGATAGAGGCAGCGGCTTCGTAGGCGTTGAGGAGAGCTAAGGCACCACCAAGGCTATGGCCTGTGATGGTGAGGCTCACTTTCTCACCCTTTTGTCTATAAAGGCTAACTTGCTTTCTCACTTCTTTCATCACTTGCTCTGAGGCACTAGACTTGTTGTACCTAGTGGAATCGCTCTTGGATGTGTAGATGTTAAGGAACCCATGTTCAACCTCCACATCCCCATCCTCGTCCCCAAATGGCTCCAGCTTATATTGTAGATCCTTGAACCACTCAGAAGGTGTAGTGGTCCCACGCCATGCTACAACGATGTCCCTTCGCCCAATCCTACATGACTCATCATCATCGCTAATTGCGACATACCCCATCCAATTGGAATCCTTGCTCCACTTGTCGAACAGTTGGAACTGCTCGAGCCAGTCAGGAACGTCCACATGTGACATGGCGTAGATGTACTTGCTCACCTTGTATCCATTCTTAGTAAGTCCTAGTACCTCAAAGAGCTTCGCTCTGTTGTACCTACAACTCCCACAATACTCCGAGAAGGAATCGAAGTCGAATGCATCATAGGTGGCTTGAGCGAATTCACCGTACTTCACTATCTCTCGTCTGAGCCATGGTTGTAAGGGGTCGAAGAGGTTGTTGTAATCGGCTGACTCATGGATTTCGTTCAATTTTGAGGAAATTTCTTCTTTTGGGGATGTCGTGGGGGTGGTGGTGGTGGTCAGGTTGGCCTGATGAAGGAAATTCCTATCTGTGTACTCAAGGTGCGTACGCGGGGAGGTTTTTAGACACAGATGTACGAGGTTCGAGTGTGATTCAGCTAAATGATGCTGGTTTGGCTCGACTACAGTCTTTTGATGAGGAAAGATTTCAAGGTCTTCTTGGTTCTTCCAAGAATGAGATGAAACGAGAATAGGCTGATGCATGGTTGATGTTATTGCCTCTACTTCCATCGACAAAAATTCGAAGAGAAGATCAAGCAAAGACTCCAAGGAAATTTCTGGGTGATTAAAGTGAGGGCTAGTGAAGCTTTGTGACTTGAAGATAGGTGATTTAAGTTTGAAAGGAAGGAGAGGGAGGTGATGGGTATAAATAGGACTTTAAAGTTGAGACGATCCCTTCAAATTCGAACTATTTCAACATTGAGACCACCGTGACCACATGTTGCTGGTGATCCTTGAAGTGTTGTTTTGACTTGTTCTCAAACAAGACCAATCATTCATGGTACGACCCAATGACCGATCACTAAGTCTTTGGGTCGTACTATCTGCCTCATTAATGACTTTTATGAGAAGAAAAGTAGAAGAAATGACGTAGAGACTAGAGACCATGGTTCAAAAGACAGCCTGAAAATAACGGCCGTTATAACGGATTTGGACCTACCCCATTACATTGTGTACCATTAAGATGTTCAGAAATTAAAGGCCGTCATTTTCGCTATAAAGCCTCTTTTTTTATTTTTTTTTTCAAATAACAGCCGTTTTATTGTAAATAACAGCCGTTATTTTTTTTTGAAAACTATTTTCCGTTATTTCTTTTTTTCCCTTTTTTTGAGACTTGTAGCTTTGAAGGGTGGGAACTATGGAAAAATTTTAGATGGCAGAGGATTCCCAATGCATTCGATGCAAAGGACTCTTAGGGCCCTACGTAGCTCAATTTTTTGGGCCCACTGAATACATGAATATTTAGCCCACCCATGGGTGGATACACAAACTCAAAATCAGCTTGATTGATGATTTCTAGCGATTGGATTTGATACCCAAAAAAAGGCTTCAACCACTAGAATCACTTCTAATGAAGTGTTAAATCTAATGGCTAGAGATAACCGATCAAGCTGATTTTTGGTATTGTATTCACCAAAGAGTGGGCTAAACCCAACGTTTAAAACGGGCCATTATAACGGTATAATGGATTGGGGGCATTACCATTTTTTCCGTTATAACGGATTGTAACACACATGGGCAGAAACGGAAAAAAAGGAGAAAATAACAGTGCTAGAGTTCAAAATTAAAAATTAAAAATTTCAATTTCAAATTTTCAATAAAATTTACAACGGAAAATAGCAGAGATAACCCAAAAAAAGGAAAGGACTAGGTCGGGCCATGAGATTCCTATGCATCCACTTCATGGAAAGACCTCTGTATCTAAAATTTTTTCACCAACTACGAGCGCGCATTATGAAGTCTACGGAAGGGTGAACTCATTCAGCTCTTTGAAAGAGTCAGCGGTATTCCAAGCTGAAGCATTAAGTACAGGAGAAGAGTTCTATGCTCAAGTCTTCGATTGTTGGATTCAAGATACATGTGGGCCTGTGGCCCATGTAGCAATAACTTCGTGGATCATGCACCTGGTCAGCTTCTAAACCAGTCTATGAATATCAGAATGATTTGAATTTTTGTGAGGATGATCTCCTCACCATAGAGATCATCCTCACCAAAAACCAGCCATTGATTCATCTTCTGCATGGGTACGCCAAGATGGGGGTCAGAAATGGGGGTCCCTTGAGCCCGACCCTTAAAAAAAACAGGCTTACCTATCAAAAAAAAAATGCCCATAAAGACCTCGTTCCTCGGTGAAAGCGTTATTTTTTTTTTGGGTGTTTATGGGCATTTTTTTTTAATAGGTAAGCCTGTTTTTTTTTAAAGAGAACGGTAACTTGGTGAAGGCGGGTTTTGAACCTAGGTCTATGGTATCATCACCCACAAACTTTACAAACTGAGCAAGCTGGCACCTTCCATCATTTTGATCATTTCACTAACATCGAACACCTCTAGAAACTATGACATTGAGTCAAAGGGTAGATAGATAACAAATAACGGAAAATTTTCAAAACGAACCCGAGTTTTAGGGTATTTTCCGAAAAGAACCGTATTTTGGGAAATTTGTCAAAACAAACCTAGAACGCTGAACCGTTGGGCGGATTCTTACGAAGGTTGAAAATACCAGAATTGCCCTTATTAAAATTGCCAACGTGGTGGTGCAAAGATACGCCAAACGGTTTGACGTATGTCTTAGAAGATCGCCTAACCGTCTGGCGTTTCAATTTGTAGATCGCCATACGGTTTGGCAGTTTCTAATTGGATACGCCATACGGTTCGGCGGTTCCTTTCGGTATATGCCAAAGAAAAAACTCTTTCAGCGATCTCCTCCGCCTCCTTGTCTGCTCACCTCCCGTCGTGACTCTGGTGGTTTGCGCTCCCGAAGAAACTCTTCTGGCCCCTTAGGTAAGCCTCAAATATTTTTACTCACTTTCTTGGTTACAGTAAAAAAAAATTTACTGTAAACTTTTTTTTTTTTACTTTTAACTATTAACTTCTATTTTTTTACTTTTAACACAATTTTTTTACTCTTAACTTGGGGTTAAAATTTTTGGAATGGAATCATTTTTGGTGAGGATGGTCTTTACGGTGAGGAGATCACCTTCAGAAGAATTCAGATCATTCTGAGATCTGTAGAATGGTTTACAAGTTGAAGAATCTGTGGACCGTCTATTTGTATCCCTGGGATCTTTTCATTTACTGAAGCGGCATTTTTGGTGCTCACCACTGCCATCTGGACGCACTGACCGCATGGACGTTTATCCCACCCCTTAATAGACATTCATACAAAAAATTAGCTTGTTGAATGATTTTTAGCCGTTGGTTTTAGTACTCAAAAAATGGTTGCATTCAACGGCTATAAGAGCGCCTTAAAAGTGCTAAAAAGTGTTAAAATCTAATGGTTATAGATTATCAATCAAGGTGACTTTTGGTCTGTATATCCACCAAGGGGTGGGATAAACATCCATGCGGTCAGTGAGCCCAAATGGCAACGGTGACTACCAATAATGCTGATTTTTGGTTTATATATCCACCAAGGGGTGGGATAAACATCGATGCAGTCAGTGAGCCCATGTGGCAGCGGTGACTACCAATAATGCTGCCTCCGCATATGAAACAGTTTAGGCATACCTTGTTACAAATTTTTCCAATTTTTTTTAGGCTTAGACTCTACTTACTGCCTTAAAATGACATGCTCCAGTTACAGGACACAATATGAGCCACGTGGCACACTCTTAGTGGACTCTGACTGTATGGATGTTTGGCCAATTCCTAAGTGGACCTACAAACCAAAAATCAGCCTGATTAGTGATTTATAGGCGTTGGATTAGAATTGTTTTCATGGGCTGATCTCAACTGTGGGAATTTGAGCAGCAGTATTTGAGGTACAAAAATGCAACACTTATAAATCACTAATCAGGCTAATTTTTGGTTTGTAGGTCCACCATGAGATAGGACAAACATTTGTACATTCATAGTCCTGTAACAGTGTGCCATGTAGCTTATATTGTGTCCCTATCATTTTAGATCTGTCAACGGAGCCCGATCATTTTAGATCTGTCATTTTAGCATATACACGCCATGGGCAATTTGGATCATCACATGTAACTATTACTTTTTCTCTATTATTTATCAAATATTTTACTGTAAAATTATTTTTTACTGCTAAATTTAAAATTGAAAGCCTAAATTAAATTACATTATCATAAACTTTTTCAATATATATAGCATTCACATTAACATTTGTTGGTGATGAGCAATATCCATAGGCTTGCGGATCATCATCTGTGTCTTCTTCTTCATCATCAACAAGATTTTTATTTTCATCATCTACAATCGAATCGTGGTCACCGGTTTGAAATTGATTTGATGAGCTAGGCTCACCTTGAACACTTGTGTGACCATAATTCGATTGATTTTCAAAAGCAATATTTTCAAGTGGTATTGGACAAACATAAAAAATTATATATGGAGAAGTTAAATTAATGTCAAATATATGTTGTAAAGATTGATTGTTAACAATGTCAATCATATGTTTTTCTGAACCAAATGTAATAACTGACCGTAAGATAAAATTTTGCTGAATTTCACATTGCATAACAACTTTCGCTCGAAATTCCGACAAGTGATCCACGGCGACTCGAATAACATCAGCTCAAATCCATCAACATATGTTTCCCCTTGTAGTTGGCCTCCATATCGACAAATAATCGTTTTTGCCGTCATTTCTAATTTTGAAAAAATAAAAAAAATTGTAGCTAGTGAATTGTGCAAAATATGAGAGAATTAGAAGAGATTGAGTATAAGAGAATTGGAGAGAACAATTGAGAGTTGGAGAGATTGAGAGAGAACAATTGAGCCAAGAGGAGTAGGAGTGAATTTAAATTCGGCCTTCCAACGGATACATTCCCTTCAACAGATACATTTTCAACGTTAAAAAAATGGTCAAAATGGGCTGTCGGATGTGGAAATGATTGGCGAGGGTTATTAACTGTCGCCGAACCGTTCGGCATGAGTTATAAACTATCGCCGAACGGTTTGGTGTCTTTTTTTAAAAATCGCCAAACTGTATGGCGATATTTAACAGGATACGCCAAATGGTTTGGCGAGTTTTATTAGCTAATGCCGAAAGGTTTGGCGACAGTTAATAACTCTTGCCGTACGGTTTGGCAAATAGCGAGGGCAAAACTGCCATTTTTCTACTTTCCTGAAGATACGCCGAACAGTTCGGCGTCCTAGGTTTGTTTTGACAAATTTTAAAAAATACAGTTCTTTTTGAAAAATACCATTAAACTTAGGTTCATTTCGAAAATTTTTCGAACAAATAATTGAGATCATGTTCACCGTAGTATTGGGTAACTCTACCCAACACCTTGATCCATTTTATTAACCATTTAGGGCCTGTTTGGTAATGCACCGCGGTGGGCAAATAAAATATTTAGCCACGCTAATATTTGCCCGACTGTGTTTGGCAGCAACTCGCCCTTGGTGAATATTTAGCCGGGCCCACATATTTGCCCTCCGTGGCGGGAAAACATTTGATCCCCCCCCTGTGAAAATATTTTCACGCCGATTATGCCTTGGTGAGAAAATTTTATTTTCTCGTCGGAAAATCACTATTTTCAATAAAGATTAATTTTTTAATATATAAAAAAGATAAAAATAAATTTTTTTTATCCTTTGACATAATATGTAGTTCCCACACTTGCCCAACCTATTTTTGACTTACTTTGATATGTGGGACCCACTCAAATTGAAAGAAAATGAAGTAAGCTGAAGTGAGCTAGCTCATACACGTACCAAACATTGTTAAATATTGATATGAGCAAATATTTAGCCAAGATAATATTCGCTGTCGGAACTCTTTTTCTCACGTACCAAATAGACCCTTAGGGCCTGTTTGGTAACGCACCGCGGTGGGCAAATAAAATATTTAGCCGCGCAAATATTCGCCCGGCTGCATTTGGCAGCCACTCACCCTCAGCGAATATTTAGCCGGGCCCACATATTTGCCCTCCGCGGCGGGAAAACATTTGATCACCCTCCCCCCCCCCCCTGTGAAAATATTTTCACGCCTATTATGCCTTGGTGAGAAAATTTTATTTTCTCGTTGGAAAATCACTATTTTCAATAAAAATTAATTTTTTAATATATAAAAAAGATAAAAATAATTTTTTTTTTATTCTGACATAATATGTGGTTCCCGCACTCGCCCAACCTATTTTTGACTTACTTTGATATGTGGGACCCACTCAAATTGAAAGAAAATGAAGTAAGCTGAAGTGAGCTAGCTCATACACATACCAAACATTGTTCAATATTGCCATGAGCAAATATTTAGCCAAGATAATATTCGCCTGGCTAAATATTCGCCGTCGGAACTCTTTTTCTCATGTACCAAACAGGCCCTTAGTTTGAATTTGGCATTGTGAAAAACAAGTCAAAAGTTGTTTTTTGACTTACTTTTGGGTTTTTGTGCTTTGGTATAACATCCATGCATTTTTATGGGAAACGATTCCATGCGCCCGGGCTGCACAGACCAAACAGAACGGCCATGCTCAAGTTGTGACATGTTAGCAAAAAACCCAAAATTAACCGCTCACTTGCGTAACCGACTAACTTGGGTTGCGGTTGCGTCAGTAATGCAACTGTTGCATCTTTTTCTTCCTCTCTCTTTCTCTCAAAAAACATTCTCTCTGTCTAAAAAAAAAATAAAAAATTTGATTCATCATTTTTGAGATGTCAAATGAAAAAAATTAGTTTTGGCTATTTTGTCCATAAAAGCGGGAAATGTATGAGCCCTTCTTAGATGCAGAATTCTGTATCAAAATTTTTATGGAAAAGTTCCTTAAATGGTGACGAAATACACTCTTTTGGGCCGATTGGCCCCCTGAATGTTTGTCCCACACCTTGCTGGACCTACGTACAAATGGAAGATCAACCTGATTGGTGATTTCTAACTATAGGATTTGAAATTAGGGTTTTTCCGCATCGTTGATTACGAAAACCCTAAAGTTCAACAATATTTATAATTTCCTCCGATTTGGTTCACTTTATCTGCAAAAATGCAGACTTGCACAGTGGCTCGTGTCGGATATCGTCCGCACTCGGGGTTAGGGCAAATAAGAACAATAATAACAGAAAATACTGAGAATTTATGAAAGGGTGAGAATGGTGATATGATCGATTTTTAAAACATTCTTTTGGAGTAAGATTAATGAATTATTTGAGCAGGAATTAAAGAAAATAGAAAATAAAATCAAACTAAATTTATTAATAGATCAAATGTGCTTACAAAAATCAATTCACTAACAATTAAGTAGAAATTAATCAAACTCAAAAGCATGTAAAACAAAACTAGAGAGAGAAACTAGGTAGAAAGTGAAAGAAAATGAGAAAGAAGCTTTAGAGAGAGAAAAGAGAGGGAAACAAGAGATTTTTAAAATCTAGAGAGAGAAGTGATTTTTAGAGAGTGAAAATGATAGAGAGAGAAAGAGAATAAGGTTGAGAGAAAGATCAAATCTAGAGAGAGGAAGAAGTAGAGAGAGAAGTAAGACTTAACAAAGATTTAGAGAGAGAAAAATTTTCCTAGAGAGATAAAGAGAAGTTTAGAGAGAGAAATAAAGTTTAAGAGATAGAAAATGAAATGAAGAGAGAAGGTTGAGGTTACCTTGGATTAGCCAACCACATGGTGAAATGGAATGTGCTGCCCTGGGGTAAGACGTTGCCTGCTGGAATGGTGCAAGTGTGAAGGAATGATCAGTGGTGTGGAAGGTGACTATGCAACAAGTAGGCAAGCTGTGGAGAATCCAACAACAACGAAGATCTTTCAAGATGAAGGAAGGTGGTGATCTTGTCGATCTGAAATTCGGTGGTGGTGGAAGACCGTGGTGAAGAGAACCTGTAGTTGCGATGGTGAGGGAGAGAGGACGTGACTGGTGGTGATAGAGTTCCAGATTTGGGAAGGTGTTGCAGGTCCAGATGGAGGATCTAATGAGGTGAGGTGCAGCTAGTGTGCACGGGGTTGGAAAGAGGAGAGCAACCCTTGGTTGCTGGTGTTGTTGTGAGTGGGAGAAGGAGAGAGGTAGCAGCAGTTCGCGATCACGCCTTAGGAGAACGTGGTAGCAGGCGTTGAAGGTTGCTGGATAGCATCTTGGAGGATGCAGGCGGTAGGAGAAATGGTGGTTGCTGTGGTATTGCAATTCGTAGAGAGCAAAGAAGATGAGGTCCTACTGAGTTGCTGTCCGTGTGGGCCAGCAATGGAAGGAACCGTTAAGTTGCCGGCCGGAGTTGCTACCTGCAACTCCGGTAGCTTTGAAGAAGTATAAGAAGAAGAAGAAGGAAATCTGAGGAAGAGAAAAGGATCTCTTACCGTTGTAGCCTGATGGAGATGTGAAGGAGAAGAGGAGATCACTGTGGTGGATCAACTCCGGTCAGAGTTGCATTAGGTGTGGTGATCGTTAGTGGCTATGACGGTGATTAATGGTTGTTGGTTCACTGTGGGCAACAGGTTGCACTGGCCGGAGTTGCAGGTTGCAACTCCGGTAAGAAATAATGAAGAAGAAGAAGAGAAAGAAGAAGGTGGGGGCGTTGCTGTGGTGAATGGAGGAGCTTTGAATGAGGAGATGCTACCTGGAGATGCAACGGTTTCTACCTGAGTTGCAGGTTTAATGGAGAAACAGTGGTGAGAACGAGGTGCGTGATTGGATGGTGAGGAATTGAAGGTGCTGCAATGGTGATCGGTGGTAGCAGCAGCGTGGAGGAGAAGACCGCCTGCAAGTGGAGTTGCAGGTTGCGTGGACAGGACGATGAAGGAAAGGTGAGAAAACTGGTTGCTGTTTTAATAAAAGAAGAAGAGAAGAAGAGGATGGAGAAGAGTAGGAAGCTAACGGTGTGGAGTGCAGATTCCGGCGAGCTTCTCGCCGGAATCAATGGTGGCTGGTTGGAGAATGCTTGTGGGTTAGACTGTGGAGAGCAAGACAGTGGAATGATGTGCACAACGGCTTGAGGCAGTGGTGCAGCAGGCTATTGCAAGTGGGAAACCGAAGGTGAGTTGCAAAGCAGTCCGTCTTTGGAACAATTCCGGCGAGCTTCTCGCCGGAATTAATGGTGGATCAACACTATTCACGGAGTGCGAAGAGGAGAGCAACCCGTGGTTGCTAGTGTTGTTGCCGGAATGGGATTGAGAAAGAGAGAGGGTGAAGGGAAAAAGAGGTTAAGAATTTTAGAGGGGGGAGAAAACCAAAGAAACCCAAGGTTTCTCTATCTTTTATAGGAGTAGTTTGTTGTGGGAGAGAGAAACGTGGGAATGAAGTTGGGGATTGATGAGAAGTGGTCAAAGTTGACCACTTCTCCCATTGGCTTGAATGTGGGCTTGTGAGAGCCCATGGGTTTATGTTGGCCACTTGCTTTGATTGGGTCATTACAAGGATAATTGGCCCGTGGGCCTTGTGACCATGTGTCAATGGGTATGGGCATGGGCTCAAGGATAAGCGGGCTAATGGGCCGGATAGATATGGGCCTCTTACGAGGCCATGGGTTAGGGTGCGTTTGGCCGATAGGGGGAAAAATGGTAAATGAGCCCAAAACACCATTGGCTCTTGGACGGGTTACAAGGTCGTGGGCTTCCAATTTGCTTGTGGGCCACTTGGCCATGGGGGCTGTTAGATGATGGAACTATGATAATTGGATGAGATGACGTGGTGGTTTGACTCGGTCCACAATTGGCGGACCGTAGGATCTGGAGAGATCCAACGGTCAGATGAATGATCTAATGGTCGAAGAACTATGAGAGATGGAATAAAGCTAAAGGAGAGAAGATCTGAGGTTAGATGATGGAGATCAGAGGGTTAGGACGATCGATCTAAGGATCGGATGGTGAGATATAGGCAATTCGATCATGGAGAGGGGGATCGGATGGTAGATCTGGGGATCTAATGGTAGGATGAGATGATCTACAGGTTAGATATTAAAGTCTAGAGAGATGGAGAGAGAATATAATACAAAATAATGGCAAAAGAGCTGGCGGAGGGTCATGAACCCTGATCTTCAATGTAATCTTCCGTCGGCTTTACCAATTACGTAAGCCGTCATTTTATGTCAGTTGGTGCGGCTTTGAATCACTTTAGCTCGTCTCTTGGTCTTCAGCTTTTCCTCTCTCTTGGTTCTTTATCTGGCTCTACGATCCTCTGACTTGACCCGTACTTGGCCGGTCTCTTCTTGTCATAGCTTGTTGACTCATTAAGCTTTGATATTAGGCTTCTATAGTTGATCGTGGGCCCGCAAGTCTCTAAAATCGCCCGATTGGGTTTCCTGCGAGAGAAAAGCACGTAATGAGACTTAATCAAAACGGCTTCATATCTAGACTATCCGAAATGCGTATATTTCATGCAAATAGTCAATTTTCGTTTAAAGATTGCGCTCTACGCATTGGAAGAAACTCTTATGTGAAAAAGTCGACGAAAAGACAAGTTTTGCGTAGGAGAATGCGACATCGCTATAAGGATAATGGCTTAAAATAAGCACTTTTGAGCGAATATCACAACCCCCAACTAGCATATTGACAATCCTTGGCAATTATTGCGAAATAAGTGAGCTAAAAAGGGCTTGGCAGAACATGCTAAAAAACTTATTTGCATTACTCAGAAAAATTCCGTTTTGTCCGATTATTTCAAGGATGCAAGAAATCATTCACAAATTAGAACTAATCAGCAAAATACAACACTTCTACAAATGGACCTTCAAACAAAAGATTACTCAGACTCAGTGTGTGTGTGTGTTCAACATCATCCTTATCTGGTAGTAGAGATATTTGGATCTCCTTAGAGAATCTATGCCTCGACCTCAATCCTCACTTGTATACCACTCAGAAGTGAATCACTCAGAAATGGTTTTATACTTTTCTCTCAAACTATATGTGAGGAGATGAATAAAAACTGGCAAACGTCTCACATATATAGTTCTTGAATGGAGGGTATAAGAAGATTTAAGATCTCATGATTGGAATGTCATATCACTTAAGAACGTCGGATCAAACTCTATAATTTCTCTTTTCTCCATTCTCCACACTTGATGATCGTACAAATCTAGAATCAAATAGGACTTGTATAGGTTGTATTAAGGCTTAGGATAAGTTCAGAAAAGAAGGATATTCTGGTATTCAAAAATTCTGAGAGGGTATCTCACTATTCTTTGCAATTTTTCCCAAGGGTAATATTTCCTTGATTTTTCTTCTTTCCTTTTTCCAATTTTTGTCTTTTTTGGATATTCTTCAACCTTTTTCAAATTCTTTTTCTTTTCATTCTTTTTTTTCTGATCATGTTTCTTTTCAGCACAAACCATTTGTTTTCTTTTCTTTTCTTGGTGTAATCATACCAAATACTCTTTGATCCCTCTCAGAAGTAGGTTATCGTATTGAACTCTTTTTGGGATTGGGTTTTTGGTTGATGGGTTTAACAAGAAAAGGTTTTCATCAAAAGGCTTCAAAAATAGTTTCTAACGGTATAGATGTTAGGGAAGCTAAAAAGTCTGATTGGTTAGAAAGATGGCCTATATCATTTTCTAGAGTTTGTACTTTCATCTTCGATGTCTCGAATGGATATAGAGAAGTTTCTTTATGTAATAATCCGAATTTGATGTCGTTCTGAGTTCCATGACCAAAGCAAGGTTTAATGAGATCACTCAATGGAATATTAGGGGACTTGAAGAATTGTGAGTCATCTTATGACTCAGAATAATTTTATAACCCTCAGAAATAATGAAAAGCTCAAAAGCTCACTGGTTTAGGTCTCCACAATTGTTCTTCTTGGATATCTGGATATCTAAACTTCGGATAATTCTGACGTTGATATGTGAACATTTTTGCGGAATCTGAGTTTTCAAAGATTTTTCAATCCACTGTAGTAATGTTTGCTTTCAAACTGAATGAAGAGCTAATAAGTGATTTTTCAAAACAGACATCCTTTTCAATAAATAGACTTTCCGAAAAGTTTGTACTCATCATTGTAAAGGATTTGAAAAGCATTTCGAAAGTACTCAGAAAACTTTGTAAAACACAGGTTATCACCCCAAAAATACATCTTTTTCTCATTTTTCTAAATTTTTTTTTTTTTTTTTAAATTATAGATATGAAGACATGAGTTTTGATAAATTCCCACCCCCAACGGAAATACAGCACCATCCTCGGTGCTCAGACTGGGACAAAAATGTATGAAAACTCTGAATGTGATGCATGTTAGAGGAAGAGTTATACCAGTATGGCTGATATTTGGTGATACCTGATGGTAGTGAGAGGAATTGTACCTGTATAGCCATAATAATATATGAAATATAAGAATTATGAATGTGACTCAATGACTTCTAGGAATACCGGAATTGTCTTTCCGAAAGTGCTAAGTTTTATGTCTTCAGCCAGACACAACGGGGGTGAAATTCACCCCCAACTAAGTTGGAGCTCAGAGAGACTGACAGAAACATCAGTCTTCATATATTGGATCAATAAGATCTATCTCGAAGGTTTGAATAGATGACACGTCTAATTCTTGAAAAGGTTTGAGACGCTGTCCATTGACCTGGAAGGTTGAATTATCCTTCGGATTCTCAACAGTTATAGCCCCATAGGGCTTGACATCAGTAACAACAAATGGGCCTGACCATCGGGATTTTAATTTTCCAGGGAAGATGTGAAGTCTAGAATTGTAAAGTAAGACCTTCTGTCCCTGGTGGAAATCCTTCCTAAGAATGCTCTCGTCATGTATCCATTTCATTTTATCTTTATACTTTTTTGACAAGGCATATGAATCATTTCTCAGTTCATCCAATTCATTGAGTTGTAAATTCCTTTCCTCTCTTGCTGCGTCTAAGTCGAAATTAAGTTTTTTGATCGCCCATAGGGCGTGATGCTCAAACTCAACAGGGAGATGACAAGGTTTACCATAAACCAACCGGTATGGAGACATATTCAAGGGAGTTTTATAAGCTGTTCGGTAAGCCCATAGAGCATCTGAGAGGCGTGTAGACCAGTCTTTACGAGTTGTATTGACTGTCTTCTCCAGTATCTGCTTGATTTGCCGATTGGAGACCTCGACCTGACCGCTGGTCTGCGGATGGTAAGCAAGGGCAACCTTATGAGTTACACCGTACTTTTTCATTAACTTTTCAAAAACTCTATTGCAGAAATGGCTACCCCCATCACTTATAATGGCTTTGGGGGCTCCGAATCTTGTGAAAATGTACTCCCTCAAAAATCTCACCACAACTTGATGGTCATTGGTTCTTGTAGGAATTCCCTCAATCCACTTAGAGACATAGTCCACAGCTAGGAGGATGAATTGGAAACCATTGGATGTAGGAAAGGGCCCCATGAAATCAATACCCCACATATCGAATATCTCATCGACTTGAATAGGGTTCAAGGGCATCATATTTCTCTGAGAAATTCTGCCAAGGTTTTGACAATTAGGGCAGGCCTTGCAGTAGATATGTGTTTCTCGAAACAGAGAAGGCCAGTAGAATCCACATTGTAGGATTTTCTCAGACGTCTTTTTGGAACTAAAGTGACCACCACATGGTTGGTCATGACAAGAGGACAAGATGTTTAATTGCTGAGATTCAGGGACACAGAGACGAATAATCTGGTCAGGACAATATTTATATAAATAAGGCTCGTCCCAAGAGTAATACTTAACTCTTGCCAGGAATTGATTTTTGTCTTGTTTTGACCAATGAGATGGTATTTCCTCCGTCACTAGGTAATTGACAATGTCAGCATACCATGGGGTGACGGAGATAGCGAACAGTTGTTCGTCAGGAAAATTTTCGAGAATGGGTTGAGATTCAAAATTAGACTCTAAAGTCAGCCTTGACAAGTGATCAGCCACAACATTCTCAGTTCCTTTCTTGTCCCTGATCGAATTCCTGTAATAGAAGGATCCATCTTATCAATCTCGGCTTCGTCTCCTTTTTGGACATTAGATATTTCAGAGCTGCATGATCCGTATAAACTATGACTTTAGTGGCCAATAAGTATGGTCTGAATTTATCCAGAGCAAAAACAACGGCCAGAAGCTCTTTTTCAGTAGTGGAGTAGTTTAACTGAGCCGAGTTTAAAGTCTTACTCGCATAGTATATCACATGTGGCATTTTGTTGACTCTTTGGCCCAAAACTGCTCCAAGAGCATAGTCGGATGCGTCACACATCACTTCAAAATGTATGGTCCAATCAGGAGGGCGGATGATGGGCGCAAAAGTAAGCTCAGATTTAAGACGCTCGAATGCCTTTGCACAGTCAGCATTGAAGTCAAAAGGGCTATCCTTAGCCAGAAGACTACATAGGGGTCGAGCTATCTGGGAGAAATCCTTAATGAATCTCCTGTAGAATCCTCCATGTCCAAGAAAAGATCGAATATCACGCACAGATTTAGGAATTGGTAGGGTCGAGATAATATCAATCTTGGCTTTGTCAACCTCAATACCCTTGTTAGAAATGACATGTCCTAGTACGATTCCTTTCTTTACCATAAAGTGACATTTTTCCCAATTTAGGACAAGTCGCTTATCCTGACATCTTGCGAGTACCAGACTCAGATGTTGGAGACAGTCATCGAAAGAGGATCCAAAGATGGAGAAATCATCCATGAAAACTTCTAAGAACCGTTCGACCATGTCCGAAAATATACTCATCATACACCTTTGAAAAGTCGCAGGTGCATTGCAGAGGCCAAAAGGCATGCGACTGTAGGCAAAAGTGCCAAAGGGACAGGTGAACGTGGTCTTCTCATGGTCCTCGGGTGCAATGGAAATCTGATTATATCCCGAGTAACCATCTAGAAAATAATAGTAGGAATGACCTGCTAGACGTTCCAACATCTGATCAATGAATGGGAGAGGGAAATGGTCCTTCTGGGTGTTGGTATTGAGCCGTCTGTAGTCAATACAGACTCTCCATCCTTTCTTTAAGCGCTGGGTCACCATTTCGCCTTGATCATTTTCTACAACAGTGAAACCCGCCTTCTTAGGTACGACATGGATTGGACTCACCCATTTGCTATCAGAGATGGGGTAAATGATACCCGCATCTAGCAATTTTAGAATTTCATCCCGTACTACTTCTTTTAGGACTGGATTTAACCTCCTCTGGTGCTCTCTAGACGTCTTAGAGTCGTCTTCAAGATAAATGTGATGTTGACACACAGAAGGATCTATCCCACGTATGTCGTCAATGGTCCATCCTATTGCTGCTTTGTGCTTTTTTAACAACATAATAAGTCTCTCTTTTTGGGACGCAGATAGGGCTGAAGAAATGATGATAGGATAAGTCTCTTCAGGACCAAGATAAGCATAAGATAGTTCAGAGGGTAGAGGCTTAAGCTCAAGTTTCTGATCAGTGGAGCTTGATTCTTCCTCCTCTACTGAGATAGAGTTGACAGTAGTAGGATCTCTGATCATGGTTAGCAAAGCCTCGTACTCAACAATAGGAGGAGTAGAAATCAGTGTAGCTGACTCTTGGATAGTATTATCCTCAAAAATTGCTGACTCCCATTGGAAGTCAGTATCAAAGTGCTCTTGGCACTGTTTCAAGATATCTTCGGTGGAGTCCTGAATTAGACTCTCAACGGCACACATTTCATCTGTCACATCGCGATCGGCATCCTGTCGCATAAGTCGAAAGATGTTAACCTCAGCCTTTAGGTTCCCGAAGGCAATTGACATATTCCCGTCCCTACACCCGATGTGTGCATTCGCGGTAGCAAGGAACGGTCGGCCTAGAATGACTGGGATCCGATTATCCTGACACGGTTCTGTATCGAGGATGATGAAGTCTACAGGGTAGTAAAAGTCAGCTACTTTCACTAGGACATCTTCAATAATTCCCCTTGGAATTTTTATGGACTGGTCGGCCAGCTTCAGAGTGATTTTTGTTGGCTTCATATCCTTGAGGCCTAACTGCTGGTATACCAAAAACGGTATGAGATTGACACTAGCTCCTAAGTCCAACAAGGCTGTGCAACTAAAATTATCACCGATTTCACACTGCACAGTAGGACTTCCTGGATCCTTATGCTTAATTACACTATTGCGTTGGATGAACCCTGTAGCTTTTTCTGCCAAAAAGGCATCTTTGGGTACATGCGTACGCCGTTTGACAGTGCATAATTCTTTCAGGAATTTGGCATAGGAAGGGATCTGTTTAATAGCAGATAAGAAGGGAATATTGATCTGGACGTCTTTGAAAACGTCTAAGATCTCTGAAAATTGCTGATCTCTTTTGTCTTGGACAAGCCTGTCCGGGAAGGGAGGCTTAATCCGACAAATAGATTTGTCCTTCGCCTGATATCGCTGCACTGGGATTGCAGATTTTGGTGCAGGCTTCACAGCATCAGAAGTGGATTTTGCAATGTGTTCCTCTATGCTCGGTGTAGGAATAGGAGCGGGAGATGGCTCTGACGGTTCTTTTACTCCCATATCCACAGTCTTTCCAGATCGGAGTGTGGTTACAGCTTGTACCTCTCCTTGGTAGTTTGGATTCTGTGACTGGGAACCGACCTCATAAACTGTGCCCTTGGCATTCCCTTTAGGATTTGCAATAGGTTGGCTAGGGAAGATGCCTTTGGCTTTCTCAGCTTCTAAATTCCCGAGACGCTGCTCTAGGCGTTGCATGAACTGGGTTTGCTGCACAATAAATTGTGATAAGAGGTCTTCTAGACCCGGTTTAGGAGCAGCTTGAGCAACCAGTTCACGATTGGAGCTCATAGGGGCAGAATAATTGTAGGATTGAGGTGCAGTTTGACTTAACTGCAGATTCTGGGGATTCTGATTAGGTGCCTATTGACCAGAGTATTGTCCTTGCTGGAATGATCGATTCTGATTAGACGGGTATTGACTCGTCTGGTTCTGACTCTGTTGGTACTGTCCCTGTTGGTATTGTCCCTGTTGGTATTGCCTGTTGGGTTGATTAAACCCAGGAGGATATGTGCTCTGCGCAGGTCTTTGTTGTGGAGCAGACTGCTGTCTCCAGGAGAAGTTAGGATGATTTCTCGTATCAGGATGGTATGTTTGGCTATACGAGTTCTGGGTAGGTGGTTTAAAGGTATTGAACGCACAAACTTCTTCTTGGAGTGGAGGGGCACATCCGTCATTTAAAGGACAATTTTCAGTAGAGTGGGAGGGCTGTAAACAGATATTATAGGGTTCCATTAGGTTTTCTTGACCTATATTCATGACTGGGGCAGAATGGTGAACAGGCTTGTGTACAGACACAGCCAGGGCAGAGACTGACTTGGTCAACTCTTGAATGAGGGATTTGAGTTCAGGGTCAACCTTTGCTTCATTTCCCATATTAGTTTTCAGGACCGGAGTATTTCGACTAAAGTCATTGTCAATCGTCCAATGCTGGGAATTTTCACTTAATTCTCCCAAAAATTTGTACGCTTCAGTAGGAGTATTATGCATGAATTTTCCTTGGCACATTGACTCTACCATAGTGCGGGACTCATCAGTAAGTCCCTTGTAGAAAATGTGAACCAGACTGCCTTTGTCGATACTGTGATGTGGACACTTGGTCAGATGATCCTGGAATCGTTCCCATGCTTCATAAAATTTCTCATTGGACTTTTGTCGGAAGTCCTGTATGAGTTGTTTCATTTGATTAGTACGAGTCATTGGGTAAAATTTAGACATAAATTTTCCTACAAGTTCTTTCCAATTTGTGATAGAATCTGCAGGAAGAGAGTAAAGCCAGTCCGAGGCTCTATCCTTTAGAGAGAAAGGAAAAACTTGCAGTCTAACATTGTCATCATCAAGATTCTGATTTCTAAAGAGCAGGATGACATGTTGGAATTCCCTGATATGGGAATAGGGGTCTTCTCTGGGGAGACCTCTAAAAGTTGGCAGCATTTGAATAGTTTGCGGCCTGATCTCGAATTGTACCGCCGCAGTAGGTGGAAGAACAATGCATGATGGCGGGTTGGCCGAGATCGGCGCATACGTCTCGATGAGGGGACGTTCGTCTGCCATGACGATAAAGGTATTTTCTCTAGAAGAGGGGGGAGGAAAGGGGGAAGGGTGATGAATAGTGGAAGACTCCACTGTAAGAGAATGATTCTCAGATCGAATCAATCTACGATTGGATCTAGTCCAAGCGGGCATGTGCTGAAAGAGCAAGCCTCTAGAGTCGGCAAGAGGTGTATGAAACCACATAAGCCTAGATGATGCACACAAAGCAACAGATATTCTTAACCTAAACAATCAGGATAGTATTATGAATTATCTTGTTAGTGTAGGGCTAGTGTAGATTATGACAGTGGGCGGACCACTGGTTTATCTTCAAATACCCGCCGGACTAACTTTTCACTCTGTAGGTTCTCACCAGGATACACTCTTCAAAGCAAATCCGCTAGTACTAACTCAAGTTGACTGCAAGATAATCCGAAGCCTAGACAGACGTGCGGCACAATGGCTGACTTAAGTACGCCCCAGACTAACCGGATTTGTCAAGCGTGAAGATGAGTTTTCCCAGAAGAGGAGCTAGGGTTGGTTCGTGTTCCTAATCCGACACTAGCTAATCCGACAGACAATCAAGGAGGCCACTTACGAGCTCGGTATACTTGAGTAGTAGGGACCTATGGGTGTGTTAGATAACAGGGACCCGCACTCATGGACTTAATCGACTTGATCTTTGAAGGGGTCGCTTTATGTGGAGTTTTCCTCGAACACCGATCTAATGGGCTCTATTCTTGATTGATTTTAATTCTTGGCTGTGGTTGCACAAAAGCTGGAATGACGAGGTGAGTGATGAAATCCCACCAGTTTCAAGTTAGAGCTGGGTTTGCTCTTTAATGTATTTTATTACGGCCAAACCAAGCAGTTCCGATAATTTTTGCGAAAGCAAATAGATAATCGGCACAGTATTTTGCACAATGAGCAAGATCGCACTCAAGGCGAGGTGTAGAAACTTACCTACCCGTTGGCTACGCACGGGGTCTCCTCCGTGAGATAGGGAGGGGTATCCAAATGGGCTTGGGCCCGACTCCACCTCTTTGAGCTTTCGCTCCCTACTCACTTGGTAAACGCAATCCGTAATCACGTTAGTCCACAATGGTCTATGGTATGGAATTGGAAGGTATACCGCCTTTGGGGTTTCAAGAAACACGCAATGATTTAAGGCAGGTATTGTGAATTAGTTCCAATTAGGGTTTAAAATTCAACTTTAGCTATTCCCGAATTAGGGTTCGGAAATATCTACTTTTGAATTACCCGGAGTTGAAAATCTTCCAATTTGAATCAAATAACCAATGGTGATCTAACTAGAAATGGCAGAATTGAAATCTGACCCTAATATTTTTGATATTTTTAATTAGTTAATTATCTAGCAGTTATTTTAAAAGCATAGAAAATAAAGTCCTAAGTTATTACAACTTTGCACTCGGCCGTCCGAGGCATTAAAATAATAAGTGGAAAATGTGAAAAATAAACTGAAAAGTTTTCGATATGGATCGGATCTTGAAGGTTAAGTGAAAGTAGGATTTTTTCGCGTCGTTGGTTACGGAAATCCTAGATCTCAACAATATTTGTAATTATCCGATTCTTTTTCACTCAAATCCTGCAAAAATCACAGGGTTGTACAGTGGCTTGGTCAAGTGGATAAGAAGAGTGTTCCCTCGGGTTAAGCTAGGGTTGATGCGTGTTCCTAGTCCACACGCAACTAACCGCCGAATAGTCCAAGATGCCACGTCGAGCTCAGTGTACTTGAGTAGCAGGGACTTATGGGTGTGTTAGACAACAGGGACCCGCGCTCGTGGTCTTATTTCGATTGGATGTTAAGCGGGTTCGCTTTGCGTGGATTTTTCCTCGAACACCGGGCTAATTGGCGCTACTTCTTGATTCTTTTTATTATAGATGGATCCTGGGGATCAATATCAGCTGGAGTGATGAGGTGGGTGATGAAATCCCACCAGTTTCAATTTGGAGCTGGGTCTGCTCTCTTAGAGTTGATTGATTAACGGCCACGCCACGCAAGTCGAAGAATATGGATGCGAAAGCAAATAGACAAGCGGCAATGTGTCACCCAACGGCGTAGTATCGCACTCAAGGCGAGGATAGAGACTTACCTCCCGTGGGCCACGCCACGGGGTCTCCTCCGTGGGTTAGAGAGGGGTATCCTAATGGGCTTGGGCCCGACTCCACCTCTTTGAGCTTTCGCTCTCTACCCACACTGGATCGTGTTCCTGCAGAAAAGTTAGATCGCACGGTCTAGGTATTCGGGATTCTATTTGGAAGATCCTTGCCTTTTTAGGGTTCACTGAACAAGCACTGAATTTAGGCAAGTTTTTGAATTAGTTTCCAAATTCGAGATGGGTTAAAATTTAGGAATTCCCAGATTGGAAAATACCTAGATTGGAAAGTTTCCCGAACTGTGGAGATCTTCCAAGAAAGATTCGATTGCGAGATCCCTTATAATTTTGGGAAATTTCCCAAAATTGAAATTCTGCTAGATTTGGGGTGTTTCCTTTTGCAGACTTTTCCAAATTCGGAAGATTTCTAAAGATAGAAATACTTCTAAAGAGGAAACTTCTAAGAGGGGAAACCCTAATTAAGCAGAGTTTCAAGATTTTGGAATCTTTCCAAAAATCGCAAATCCTTAATTGGTGATTTCTAAAAATCTGCAGAATATAAAACCCTAATTTTTTTGAATTTTGATTTTTTTTTTTTTTTGTAATTTCCACTTAATCTAGGGTTTCTAAAAAACCCTAGAACAAGATCTAGCAGTTATTTGGAAAGCAGTAAAATTCCTAAATTATTACAAATTGCACTCGGCCTTCCGAGGCATTAAAAATAGTAATTTAAAAACTGCTAAAAATCAACAAAAACAAAAAATAGAAAGTTTCCCGAAAAGGTCGGGCTGTCCAAATTGAGCAGCTTTCCAATTTGGCAACTTTCCAATTTCGTCCTTTTTCGCACTTTTTCGCACTCCCGAACACCCGAGCGGCAGCGGCGCCATTTGAAAGTAGGATTTTTCCGCGTCGTTGGTTACGGAAATCCTAGATCTCAACAATATTTGTAATTATCCGATTCTTTTTCACTCAAATCCTGCAAAAATCACAGGGTTGTACAGTGGCTTGTGTCGGATGTCGATCCGCACTCAGGGTTAGTTTGCGCAGCTCAAGAACATAAAATGATGAATTTTTCTCAGAAAAGCATGGAGGGGTGAGAATGGTGAGATGGATTTTTAAAACAGGATTTTGTGATTTTTAGAGAGAGGAACTACCGCAATGAATAAAAGCATAAAAGAAATTAAAGAAACAAATTGCTAATTAAATTCATTAATCTGAAAAATTCTTACAAGGCTTGAATTAAATTGTGCGATAATCAAAACTACACTAGAAAGCGAATAGAGAGACTAGTAATGGAGAGAAGCTAGTGAGAGAAACAGGAGATGTAGAGAGAGAAAATGAAAACTGCAAGATTTTTTTTTAAAAAAAGAAATGGATGGAGAGAGAGATGAATTGAGATAAAGACAACCTAGAGAGAGAAATCAAGAATAGAAGAGAGAAAATAGAGAGAGAAAGTGAGGAAGTAGAGAGAGAAAATAACCTCACCTTGGGGAACTCACCGGAGATCTACTATATATGGGGGAATCGCATGGACATGATCGGCCAAGTGTGGAAGTGGTTGATCGGCCGATCGGTGAGAAGCATGGTGGGGAGAAGATGCGTGATGGTGGAGAAGTGGTGGTTGCACTCGCTGTATGGTGGTGATGATTAGTGAAGATGGGGATGCAAGAGAAAAAGAAGGGCAGGGAGAGAGATGAGGACGTCCTAGAGAGGTTGAGGGATGGAGAGTTCAAGAATGGAGATGGTGAAGACGCTGGCCAGGTAGTGTGGTGTTCTTGAGCTCGTGAAGAGGCACATGCAGGTGTTGTGTTGCATCCAGCAACATTGAGAAGGGGGTTTGCTGAAGGCGGTGGAAGGAGGGAGATGGAGGGCGCATGTGGTCCTCCAATGGAGAACAGTCCAGCCGATTTTTAAGATGAGAGGAGGTTAGGAGCGTTGAGAGATTATGGTTCGAAGGGATGAACGGTCGGCTTACTGTACCGGTGGTGATGGTGGCTGCGGCAAGGAAATGGAGGAGAGTTGCAAGGGGTAGAAGCAACAGCAGCAGCGGCAGGCGTTAATGGAGGATGCCGGAGTTGCAACCTGCAACTCCGGAGATCTTGAAAAAAAAGAAAAAAAAAAACGTGGGAGAACTCCGGATAAGAGAGAGATGGTGTTGAGAGAGATGATAGAGTGAGAGAGAGTGACAGGGAGTGAGAGAGGTCGCAGGCTGCCGGCGTTAATGGAGCTCGTCGGAGTTGCAGGTTGCAACTCCGGCGAACTCTTGAAAATTTTTTTTTTTTTTTATTTTTATTTTTTATTTTTTTTGCAGACCTGCAACTCAGTGTTGCAGGTCGTGATGAGGCAAGGGAGGGGACGGTGATGGAGGAGGTGCACCTGTGAGGGAGATGAAAGAATGAGATGGGATGAGAAAAAGAGAACGTGGAGGAGCTCTTCTCCGTTTGGGATGGTGAAGCAATGGAGAGGTGGAGCAGTGGAGTGGCTAGAGAAGACGATTTCGCCGGCTGCAAGAGGGCAGCAAGGTGGAGGACTGCAGGGCGCCGGCTGAAGAGTTGGAGACGTTTCAAGATAGCAAGATGGATGGGGGAAACGGCTAACGTTTGAAAACAGCAAGAAGAGAGAGAGACGTTTGATCTCTTCTCCTCTTTTTCCAAGGTGGAGCGTCCATGGGTTGATTGTGGGGACGGTTTTTGAGTTGAAGAATGTGGTGGAAGAGATTGGGAGAGGAGAAGGGCGTGGGAGAGATGGAGAAGGAAAGAGGGAATGGGGGATGGTGGATGGCTCTCACTTTTCTTTTGAAATCCTTCAAAAAAAATAGAATGTTTCTTTTCCAAACGAATTTAGGAATAGAATCTTTTATTCCTTAGTGCAAAATCATTTTCTCCTTTTAAAATCACTTTCTTGCTATTTTAGAGAATAGGTCTTTTTCCCAAAAAATGTCAACTATTTCAATTTTTAAGATAAAAAATCTTTTCTTTTGATTTTTGGAAAACAAATATTTTTCTTTTATAAACTTTCCGAACATTTCCTCTTTTAAAACATTACAATCACATCCATCCTTTGCATTTATTTTTCTAGATCATTTAGCTATTGATCCAATGGTTGCTAGTCGATGAGAGTGAGTGATGAACGTGGGCCCTGGGATCAAGGGTAGATTAGGATGATTATGATCGGATGGATCATTGGATAATGGAAGTTGACCGTAGGATAGTAATCTCGGAAGGAGTAAGGGTTGGATGCTTTGGATTGTAAGCAGAGAGAGAATGAGGATTTAGAGAGAGGAGAGAGAAAATATTACAAAATAAAGAGAAAAAATGCTAGCAGAGGGTCTTGAACCCTGATCTTTGACTTGGTCTTCTACAAGCTCCACCAACTGATCAAGTCTTCATCTTGTGTTAGTCGATTGAGTTTTATTCTCCTTAATTTCTTCTTGGAGAGTTTGGCTCTCCTTCTCTTTTGATCTTCCCTCAGGCTTTCTGACTCTCAGGCTCTTTCCGTTCTTGGCTCATATCTTCTTTTCTAAGTCCACTAGCTCTTTATACTTTGATCCAAGGCTCTAGCAGTCAGTTGTGGGCCCGCATTCTCGAGAATTGTCCCATCGGGGTTTCCTGCGATAGAAGAAGCGCGTAATGAGACTCTATCAGAATGATTTCATGTCTAGACTTTCGAAAATGTGTTTAATGCATGCAAATATACCATTTCGTCCAGAAAAGTGTGTTCTACGCAACAGAAGAGACTCTTACGTAGAAAAGTAGGTAAATAGAGTATTTTACGTAGGAGAATGCAATAACGCTAAAAGGATAATTGCTTAAAATAAGCACTTTTGAGCGAATATCACAACCCCCAACCAGCATATTGCCAATCCTTGGCAATTAGTGCGAAATAAATGAGCTTAAAAGGGCTCTGCACATGCTGCACACTTTTTCATATTAGCTCAGGGAAAACACCGTTCGTCAAATCATTGAATGGATGCAAAAATAGTTACATGCTAGCGAAGAGTTGGAAAGTTTTGGCAAGACTACAGACTGATAATCATGACCCAGAATAGTCAGACTCTGCGTGTGTGTGTGCTCAACATTCTCATCATCCGACAGTAAAGATTTCTAGATCACCTCTAAGTTTTTATGCCTCGACCTCAAATCTCACATGTTTAGCACTCAGAATAGAATCACACAAGAAGGGTTTTCTTCTTTTCTCTCAATTTATATGTGAGGAGATATATTTAATACAAAGAGGCAAAAGATCTCACATATGTTTTATTTGAAGGAAGGACATCTTTAACAGAAGAAGATCTCATGATTGGAATACCACTTCACTCAGGAACGTCAGATCAAACTCTATAGCTTCTCTTTCTCCAATCTCCACATTTTATGATCGTACTATCCTAGAATCAAGTAGGACTTTCCTGGGTTGTAATGAGGCTTAGGTCAGGTGTAGAGAGATAAAGGGATATAGGATTTCAAAGATCTTGAGAGGATATTGCCATTTTCTTGAATTTTTCCTGCGACGTAACACCATTATCTGGTTCTTTTTCCTTTTTTTTTTCGTATTTTTCTCTTTTTCTTGATATTTCTGAGACTGCTCAATTTCTTTTCAGCTCTTCTTCATACTTTCTTTCTATATTTTGTTTTTGGCTTGAACCACTTTCTTTTCCTTTTGATTCTTCTTCTTTACTTTTCTTTTTTTACGGTACACCCACATCAGTTATTCTTTTGTCCATCTCAAAATAAGGGTAGCCAGTCATGTTTCGTAGCTAGACTGGATTTTAGGTTGATGGGTTTGCAAATAAAAGGCTTTTATAGAACGGCTCAAGGGGTTTCTAGTGAAGTATAATTCAGGTGAGTAAAAAGGCTGAATGGTTTAGAAAAATGGCCTAAATCATTTTCTAGGGTTTGCACTATCATATATACTGTCTTGACTGGATACAGAGAAGGTTCTGTCGTAGTAATCCAATGTTGATGTCGTTCCGAGTTTTATGATCGAAGCAAAAGATAATGAGATCTCTCAACGAATATTGCGGGCATGAAGAATAGTGAGTCATCTTGTGACTCAGGATTAATGTATACTCTCTGAAATGATTAAAGGCTCGAAAGCTTACTGGGTTAGGTCTCCACAATTCTTCTCACAGGATCTCTAGAATTTCCAAACTTAGGATGACTCTGATGTTGATAGTGTACAATTGTGCCGAATCTGATTTTTTCTAAGTTTTCAAACCTGCTGTAGTCACACTTGACTTGACTCAATGCTAACTTTAAACAAAAATTGACATCCTCAATACTGACTTAACGAAGGTTTTTAGCTAATCAAAGTCAGGGTATTTGACACATTTTTGAAATTCTAGAAAACTTTTGGAGAACATCGGAAATCACCCCAAAAATGAGTTTTTTTTTTTTTTTTTTTTTGAAGACATGAGTTTTGGTAAATACCCACCCCCAACCAAAATACAGCACCGTCCTCGGTGCTCATGACCGGGACATAAAATGATAACAAATCAGAGATGATGATGCAAAGATTCAGGAAGGATGTTACCAAGTCGGCAGAAACTCGACAGTGTGTGGTACCTGATGATCGGAAGAATGAATGTACCTGCATTTCCAGAGATATAACAGTAATAACAAATGCATGAGACTCATGTACTCTAGGAATACCGGAATTGCCTTTCCGAAAGCGCTAAGTTTTACGTCTTCAGCCAGACATGACGGGGGTGACAGGCACCCCCAACCAAGTTGGAGCACAGGAGACTGAGTGGATCATCAGTCGACATAAACAGGATCGATGAGATCAATTTCAAAAGTCTGAATGAACGACACATCAAGTTCATGGAATTGCTTAAGACGTTGACCATTGACCTGGAATGAGGAGTGATCCTTGGGATCCTCAATAGTGATTGCCCCGAAGGGTGTGACTGCGGTGACCGTATAAGGACCGGTCCACCTAGATTTCAGTTTCCCAGGGAAGAGATGAAGACGAGAATTATAAAGAAGGACCTTCTGTCCTGGATGGAACTCTTTCCTGAGGATGTTCTTGTCATGTATCCACTTCATTTTGGCTTTGTAATTCTTGGACAAGTTGTAGGCATCATTTCTGAGTTCTTCTAACTCATTCATTTGAAGTTTTCGCTCTTCCCCTGCAGAGTCGAGGTCGAAGTTGAGCTTCTTAATGGCCCACAGAGCACGATGTTCAATCTCTACTGGTAGATGACAGGGTTTCCCAAAGACGAGACGATAGGGAGACATATTGAGTGGGGTCTTGTAGGCAGTTCTGTATGCCCATAAAGCATCAGTGAGACGAGTAGACCAGTCTTTACGTGTGGTATTGACTGTCTTCTCCAAGATCTACTTGATCTGACGATTAGAAACCTCTACTTGACCACTAGTCTGTGGATGATAAGCTAGGGCAACCTTGTGGGTTACCCCATACTTTTTCATTAATTTCTCGAATATCTTATTGCAGAAATGGGTGCCCCCATCACTAATGATGGCCTTAGGGGCACCGAATCGGGCGAAGATGAACTCCTTTAGGAATTTGACCACCACTTTGTGGTCATTGGTCTTGGTGGGAATGGCTTCTATCCATTTGGATACATAGTCTACCGCAAGGAGAATGTACTCAAAACCATATGAAATGGGAAAGGGGCCCATGAAGTCGATGCCCCAAATGTCAAATATTTCATCGACCTGGATGGGAGTGAGGGGCATCATGTTCCTCTGGGAGATGCGGCCTAGACGCTGGCAATTAGGACAGGTTTTGCAGTAGATATGGGCATCTTTAAATAGTGTAGGCCAGTAGAATCCGCATTGCAGGACTTTTTCTGCAGTTTTCTTAGTACTGAAATGACCACCACAAGGTTGGTCATGACACGAGGATAAGATACTGAGTTGGTCCGACTCAGGGACACAGAGACGAATGATCTGGTTAGGACAGTATTTATACAAATAAGGGTCATCCCAAGAGTAGTACTTAACTCTTGCTAGGAATTGGCTTTTGTCCTGTTTTGACCAGTGTGAAGGCATTTCTTCGGTGACAAGGTAGTTGACAATGTCCGCATACCAAGGATTAACAGAAATGGCGAACAGTTGTTCGTCTGGAAAGGTTTCAGGGATGGGCTGGGTGTCGAAGGATGACTCTAAAGTCAGTCTAGACAAGTGATCAGCCACTACATTCTCAGTTCCTTTCTTATCCTTAATCTCGAGGTCGAATTCCTGCAGTAAGAGAATCCATCGAATTAATCGAGGTTTGGTTTCCTTTTTCGACATGAGATAACGAAGGGCTGCATGATCAGTGTACACAACCACCTTAGTGGCTAAGAGGTACTGACGGAATTTATCAAGGGCGAAGACTACCGCCAGGAGTTCTTTCTCAGTGGTAGAGTAATTCATTTGGGCAGAGTTAAGAGTTTTGCTCGCGTAGTAGATCACGTGTGACCTTTTGTCAACTCTCTGCCCTAGAACGGCGCCTAACGCGTAGTCAGAAGCATCGCACATTACCTCAAAAGGTAGAGTCCAGTCCGGGGGACGGATAATGGGCGTAGTAGTGAGCTCAGATTTGAGACGCTCAAATGCCTTGACACAGTCAGCATTAAAGTTGAAAGGACTATCTTTAGCCAGAAGATGGGACAGAGGTCGAGCGATTTGAGAGAAGTCCTTGATGAATCGCCTATAGAATCCTCCGTGTCCCAAAAAGGACCGGATGTCACGCACGGACTTAGGAATGGGCAAGGTCGAGATGATATCGATTTTAGCTTTGTCGACCTCAATGCCCTGATGGGAAATGACATGTCCCAGAACAATGCCCTTCTTCACCATGAAGTGGCATTTCTCCCAATTGAGGACAAGTCGCTTGTCCTGACAGCGGTGAAGTACAAGCCCTAGATGGTTCAGACAGTCATCAAAGGATGACCCAAAGACTGAGAAGTCGTCCATAAAGACTTCGAGGAATTTTTCCACCATGTCAGAGAATATGCTCATCATACACCTTTGAAAGGTCGCGGGTGCATTGCAGAGGCCAAAGGGCATGCGCTTGTAGGCAAAAGTGCCAAAGGGACAGGTGAAAGTTGTCTTCTCGTGATCCTCAGGGGCGATTGGTATTTGATTATACCCTGAGTAACCATCGAGGAAGCAGTAATAGGGGTGACCTGCTAATCGCTCCAACATTTGGTCTATGAAGGGTAAAGGAAAATGGTCCTTCCTAGTGTTGGTGTTGAGTCGTCGGTAATCGATGCAGACTCTCCACCCTTTCTTCAGGCGCTGGGTTACCATTTCTTTGTTCTCATTTTCCACAACTGTGAATCCTGCCTTTTTAGGGACGACATGAATAGGGCTCACCCATTTGCTATCGGAGATGGGGTAAATGATACCCGCATCTAACAGTTTAAGGACCTCGTCCCGGACTACATCCTTCAAGACGGGGTTCAACCTCCTCTGGTGTTCTCGAGAGGTTTTGGATTCATCCTCAAGATAGATGTGATGTTGGCACACCGAGGGGTCTATGCCTCGAATATCATCTATAGTCCAACCTATCGCAGATTTGTGCTCGTTGAGCAGCTCGAGAAGTTTCTTACGTTCACTCTCAGACAAAGCGGAAGCAATAATGACAGGGTAGGTTTCCTTAGGACCAAGATAGGCATAGGAAAGATCTGTGGGAAGAGGCTTAAGCTCCAATTCTGGAGCAGATGGAGTAGAAATAGGTGTCACAGAAGACACGGATTGAAGAGGTTTGACTTCAGTAGGTGAAGGAAGGATGGGTTCTCTGGCCATGGTTATCAGAGGCTCGAACTCGATGAGAGGAGCGGGGATCTCTATCAGTGGAGCAGTCTCCAAAAGATCATTGAGATCAGAAATAGCTGACTCTGTTGCAAAGTCAGCTCCAAAGTGTTCTAGACACTGCTTAAGAATATCTTCGGTGGAGTCCGGGATTAGACTCTCAACGGCACACATTTCATCGGTCACTTCGCGATCGGCATCTTGTTGCATTAAACGAAAGATGTTGACCTCAGCTTTGAGGTTATCGAAAGCAATAGACATATTTCCGTCCCGGCAACCGATGTGTGCGTTCGCGGTGGCAAGGAATGGACGGCCTAAGATGACCGGAATGCGGTTATCCTGACACGGCTCGGTGTCAAGAATGATAAAGTCCACAGGATAATAAAAGTCAGCGACTTTTACTAGGACATCTTCAATGATTCCTCTTGGAATCTTGATGGACTGATCAGCCAATTTCAGGGTGACATTGGTAGGCTTCATATATTTCAGTCCTAACTGCTGATATACCGAGAATGGTATGAGGTTAACGCTAGCCCCTAAATCTAGCAAGGCAGTGCAGCTAAAGTTGTCTCCCATTTCACATTGGACAGTTGGGCTACCTGGATCCTTGTGTTTGATCACACTGTTGCGTTGAATGAACGCGGTAGCTTTTTCGGCCAAGAAGGCAGCTTTGGGTACATGCGTACGCCGCTTAACTGTGCACAAGTCCTTGAGGAATTTGGCATAGGAGGGGATTTGCTTGATAGCAGAAAGGAATGGGATATTGATCTGGACGTCTTTAAAGACATCTAAGATCTCAGAGAATTGCTGATCCCGCTTATCTTGGACAAGTCTGTCCGGGAAGGGAGGCTTTACTCGACAAATGGATTTGTCTTTAGCCTTAGATTTCTGCACAGGGATATCTGATGTTGGTGCAGAGGTAGAAGAAGTAGAGGTAGGATTTGGACTAGTTTCCACGGTGCGAGTGATGGGTGCTGGAGATGGCACCGGTGGTGGTTGGACTCCCATGTCCACAGTTTTTCCAGATCGTAGGGTGGTTACAGCTTGCACCTCCCCTTGACAATTCTCATTCTGGCTTTGAGATTGGGAACCGATCTCATATACTGCTCCTTTGGCAATTCCTTTTGGGTTGGCAATGGGTTGGCTAGGAAAGATCCCCTTAGCCTTCTCAGCTTCCAAGTTACCTAGACGTTGCTCTAGACGAAGCATGGATTGCTGTTGCTGTTGCTCTAGGCGTTGCATAGATTGAGTAATGAGTTGAGCTAGAAGGTCCTCAATACCAGGTTTGGGGACCGACTGTTGGGGGGCGGCTAATGGGAGCTGAGGCACCAATTCGCAACTCGAGCTCATCGGGGCATTATAGTTATAGGCGGAAGAATTAGTTGGGACAATCTGTTGGTTCTGAAAGTTCTGGGGAACTCTTTGCTGATTCTGAAATGTGCTCTGTTGTCCAGAGTATTGACCCTGTTGGAACTGCTGGTTCTGAGTAGATGGGTACTGATTCTGCTGATATTGTCCCTGATTGAATTGCCTATTGGGTTGATTGAACCCAGGAGGATACATGCCCTGAGGTTGACGTGGAGGTTGAGCTTGTGGTTGAGTAGACTGAGGCCGCCAGGAGAAGTTAAGGTGGTTTCTCGTGTCCGGATGATAAGATTGACTATACGAGTTCTGAGTGGGTGGTTTGTATGTGCTGAAAGCACAAACTTCTTCTTGAAGAGGATTAGACCATCCTTCATTCAAAGGACAATGCTCAGTAGTATGGGAGGGTTGCAGACAGAGGGTGCAGGATTCCATAGGGCTCTCGTGTCCCACATGCATGACTGGGGTAGATTGTTGAGTAGGCTTTTGTACAGACACAGCCAGTGCCGAGACTGACTTGCTCAACTCTTGAATGACAGATTGAAGCTCAGTATCAGCTGTAGCATCATGTCCCTTGGTTGTCCTTTGGACTTAAGTGGTTCGATTGAACTCTGAGTCAGTCGTCCAATGTTGAGAGTTTTCTCCTAACTCTCCCAAGAATTTGTATGCATCGGTCGGAGTTTGGTGCAGGAATTTTCCTTGGCACATTGACTCTACCATGGTCCGGGACTCATCAGTAAGTCCCTTATAGAAGACATGGACAAGATTGCCCTTGTCGATGCTATGGTGGGGGCACTTAGTCAGGTAGTCTTGGAATCTATCCCACGCTTCGAAAAATTTCTCATCGGACTTCTGTCGAAAGTCCTGGATGAGTTGCTTCATTTGGTTGGTCCGAGTCATGGGGTAGAATTTAGACATGAATTTGCCCACCAACTCTTTCCAACTGCTGATTGAATCAGCGGGTAAGGAGTAGAGCCAATCTGAGGCTCGGTCTTTGAGCGAGAATGGGAAAACTCGCAGACGGACATTGTCATCATCAAGGTTTTGATTTTTGAAAAGTAGGATGACATGTTGGAATTCCCTAATATGGGAATATGGGTCTTCTCTTGGGAGACCACGAAAGGTTGGCAGCATTTGGATCGTCTGCGGCCTGATCTCAAATTGTACCGCCGTAGTAGGTGGGAGAACAATGCAAGTGGGCGGATTGGCAGAGATAGGAGCGAACGTCTCGATAAGAGGTCGTTCGACTGCCATGACTACAAAGGTAGTAGTACTGGGGGAGGCGGGTGGGGAAAGAGATGGGGAAGAATTCAGTGGAGGATCTACTGTAGGGACGTGATTCTCAGATCGAATCAAGCGCTTGTTCGGACGATTCCAAACGGGCATACGCGAATGAGGCAAGCTCTATACTTGGCAAAAAGTTGCCAGAGAGGAACACTATCCTAAATGATGCACACCAAGCACAGATAATCCTATTCTAAGCAATCAGGATATATTTTAGGAATTATCTTAGTTAGTTTTGGGGCTAGAGTAGATTATGACAGTGGGCGGACCACTGGTTTATCTTTTAACCGCCGGACTAACTGTTTTGCACTCAGAGGTTCTCACCAGGCTACACTCTTCAGAGCGAATCCTTTAGTACTAACTCTAGTTAACAACAAGGCAATCCGAAGCCTAGACAGACGTGCGGCACAATGGCTGACTTAAGTACGTCCCAGACTAACCGGATTGGTCAAGTGGATAAGAAGAGTGTTCCCTCGGGTTAAGCTAGGGTTGATGCGTGTTCCTAGTCCACACACAACTAACCGCCGAATAGTCCAAGATGCCACGTCGAGCTCAGTGTACTTGAGTAGCAAGGACTTATGGGTGTGTTAGACAACAGGGACCCGCGCTCGTGGTCTTATTTCGATTGGATGTTAAGCGGGTTCGCTTTGCGTGGATTTTTCCTCGAACACCGGGCTAATTGGCGCTACTTCTTGATTCTTTTTATTATAGATGGATCCTGGGGATCAATATCAGCTGGAGTGATGAGGTGGGTGATGAAATCCCACCAGTTTCAATTTGGAGCTGGGTCTGCTCTCTTAGAGTTGATTGATTAACGGCCACGCCACGCAAGTCGAAGAATATGGATGCGAAAGCAAATAGACAAGCGGCAATGTGTCACCCAACGGCGCAGTATCGCACTCAAGGCGAGGATAGAGACTTACCTCCCGTGGGCCACGCCACGGGGTCTCCTCCGTGGGTTAGAGAGGGGTATCCTAATGGGCTTGGGCCCGACTCCACCTCTTTGAGCTTTCGCTCTCTACCCACACTGGATCGTGTTCCTGCAGAAAAGTTAGATCGCACGGTCTAGGTATTCGGGATTCTATTTGGAAGATCCTTGCCTTTTTAGGGTTCACTGAACAAGCACTGAATTTAGGCAAGTTTTTGAATTAGTTTCCAAATTCGAGATGGGTTAAAATTTAGGAATTCCCAGATTGGAAAATACCTAGATTGGAAAGTTTCCCGAACTGTGGAGATCTTCCAAGAAAGATTCGATTGCGAGATCCCTTATAATTTTGGGAAATTTCCCAAAATTGAAATTCTGCTAGATTTGGGGTGTTTCCTTTTGCAGACTTTTCCAAATTCGGAAGATTTCTAAAGATAGAAATACTTCTAAAGAGGAAACTTCTAAGAGGGGAAACCCTAATTAAGCAGAGTTTCAAGATTTTGGAATCTTTCCAAAAATCGCAAATCCTTAATTGGTGATTTCTAAAAATCTGCAGAATATAAAACCCTAATTTTTTTGAATTTTGATTTTTTTTTTTTTTTGTAATTTCCACTTAATCTAGGGTTTCTAAAAAACCCTAGAACAAGATCTAGCAGTTATTTGGAAAGCAGTAAAATTCCTAAATTATTACAAATTGCACTCGGCCTTCCGAGGCATTAAAAATAGTAATTTAAAAACTGCTAAAAATCAACAAAAACAAAAAATAGAAAGTTTCCCGAAAAGGTCGGGCTGTCCAAATTGAGTAGCTTTCCAATTTGGCAACTTTCCAATTCCGTCCTTTTTCGCACTTTTTCGCACTCTTTACGTCCTTTTTCGCACTACCGAACACCCGAGCGGCAGCGGCGCCATTTGAAAGTAGGATTTTTCCGAGTCGTTGGTTACGGAAATCCTAGATCTCAACAATATTTGTAATTATCCGATTCTTTTTCACTCAAATCCTGCAAAAATCACAGGGTTGTACAGTGGCTTGTGTCGGATGTCGATCCGCACTCAGGGTTAGTTTGCGCAGCTCAAGAACATAAAATGATGAATTTTTCTCAGAAAAGCATGGAGGGGTGAGAATGGTGAGATGGATTTTTAAAACAGGATTTTGTGATTTTTAGAGAGAGGAACTACCGCAATGAATAAAAGCATAAAAGAAATTAAAGAAACAAATTGCTAATTAAATTCATTAATCTGAAAAATTCTTACAAGGCTTGAATTAAATTGTGCGATAATCAAAACTACACTAGAAAGCGAATAGAGAGACTAGTAATGGAGAGAAGCTAGTGAGAGAAACAGGAGATGTAGAGAGAGAAAATGAAAACTGCAAGATTTTTTTTTAAAAAAAGAAATGGATGGAGAGAGAGATGAATTGAGATAAAGACAACCTAGAGAGAGAAATCAAGAATAGAAGAGAGAAAATAGAGAGAGAAAGTGAGGAAGTAGAGAGAGAAAATAACCTCACCTTGGGGAACTCACCGGAGATCTACTATATATGGGGGAATCGCATGGACATGATCGGCCAAGTGTGGAAGTGGTTGATCGGCCGATCGGTGAGAAGCATGGTGGGGAGAAGATGCGTGATGGTGGAGAAGTGGTGGTTGCACTCGCTGTATGGTGGTGATGATTAGTGAAGATGGGGATGCAAGAGAAAAAGAAGGGCAGGGAGAGAGATGAGGACGTCCTAGAGAGGTTGAGGGATGGAGAGTTCAAGAATGGAGATGGTGAAGACGCTGGCCAGGTAGTGTGGTGTTCTTGAGCTCGTGAAGAGGCACATGCAGGTGTTGTGTTGCATCCAGCAACATTGAGAAGGGGGTTTGCTGAAGGCGGTGGAAGAAGGGAGATGGAGGGCGCATGTGGTCCTCCAATGGAGAACAGTCCAGCCGATTTTTAAGATGAGAGGAGGTTAGGAGCGTTGAGAGATTATGGTTCGAAGGGATGAACGGTCGGCTTACTGTACCGGTGGTGATGGTGGCTGCGGCAAGGAAATGGAGGAGAGTTGCAAGGGGTAGAAGCAACAGCAGCAGCGGCAGGCGTTAATGGAGGATGCCGGAGTTGCAACCTGCAACTCCGGAGATCTTGAAAAAAAAGAAAAAAAAAACGTGGGAGAACTCCGGATAAGAGAGAGATGGTGTTGAGAGAGATGATAGAGTGAGAGAGAGTGACAGGGAGTGAGAGAGGTCGCAGGCTGCCGGCGTTAATGGAGCTCGTCGGAGTTGCAGGTTGCAACTCCGGCGAACTCTTGAAAATTTTTTTTTTTTTTTATTTTTATTTTTTATTTTTTTTGCAGACCTGCAACTCAGTGTTGCAGGTCGTGATGAGGCAAGGGAGGGGACGGTGATGGAGGAGGTGCACCTGTGAGGGAGATGAAAGAATGAGATGGGATGAGAAAAAGAGAACGTGGAGGAGCTCTTCTCCGTTTGGGATGGTGAAGCAATGGAGAGGTGGAGCAGTGGAGTGGCTAGAGAAGACGATTTCGCCGGCTGCAAGAGGGCAGCAAGGTGGAGGACTGCAGGGCGCCGGCTGAAGAGTTGGAGACGTTTCAAGATAGCAAGATGGATGGGGGAAACGGCTAACGTTTGAAAACAGCAAGAAGAGAGAGAGACGTTTGATCTCTTCTCCTCTTTTTCCAAGGTGGAGCGTCCATGGGTTGATTGTGGGGACGGTTTTTGAGTTGAAGAATGTGGTGGAAGAGATTGGGAGAGGAGAAGGGCGTGGGAGAGATGGAGAAGGAAAGAGGGAATGGGGGATGGTGGATGGCTCTCACTTTTCTTTTGAAATCCTTCAAAAAAATAGAATGTTTCTTTTCCAAACGAATTTAGGAATAGAATCTTTTATTCCTTAGTGCAAAATCATTTTCTCCTTTTAAAATCACTTTCTTGCTATTTTAGAGAATAGGTCTTTTCCCAAAAAATGTCAACTATTTCAATTTTTAAGATAAAAAATCTTTTCTTTTGATTTTTGGAAAACAAATATTTTTCTTTTATAAACTTTCCGAACATTTCCTCTTTTAAAACATTACAATCACATCCATCCTTTGCATTTATTTTTCTAGATCATTTAGCTATTGATCCAATGGTTGCTAGTCGATGAGAGTGAGTGATGAACGTGGGCCCTGGGATCAAGGGTAGATTAGGATGATTATGATCGGATGGATCATCGGATAATGGAAGTTGACCGTAGGATAGTAATCTCGGAAGGAGTAAGGGTTGGATGCTTTGGATTGTAAGCAGAGAGAGAATGAGGATTTAGAGAGAGGAGAGAGAAAATATTACAAAATAAAGAGAAAAAATGCTAGCAGAGGGTCTTGAACCCTGATCTTTGACTTGGTCTTCTACAAGCTCCACCAACTGATCAAGTCTTCATCTTGTGTTAGTCGATTGAGTTTTATTCTCCTTAATTTCTTCTTGGAGAGTTTGGCTCTCCTTCTCTTTTGATCTTCCCTCAGGCTTTTTGACTCTCAGGCTCTTTCCGTTCTTGGCTCATATCTTCTTTTCTAAGTCCACTAGCTCTTTATACTTTGATCCAAGGCTCTAGCAGTCAGTTGTGGGCCCGCATTCTCGAGAATTGTCCCATCGGGGTTTCCTGCGATAGAAGAAGCGCGTAATGAGACTCTATCAGAATGATTTCATGTCTAGACTTTCGAAAATGTGTTTAATGCATGCAAATATACCATTTCATCCAGAAAAGTGTGTTCTACGCAACAGAAGAGACTCTTACGTAGAAAAGTAGGTAAATAGAGTATTTTACGTAGGAGAATGCAATAACGCTAAAAGGATAATTGCTTAAAATAAGCACTTTTGAGCGAATATCATTAAGCAGCTTTCCAAATTTATGTTCGTCTTTTTGCAATCCCGTCAACCGAGCGGCAACGGCGCCATTTGAAATTAGGGTTTTTCCGCGTCGTTGATTACGAAAACCCTAAAGTTCAACAATATTTATAATTTCCTCCGATTTGGTTCACTTTATCTGCAAAAATGCAGACTTGCACAGTGGCTCGTGTCGGATATCGTCCGCACTCGGGGTTAAGGCAAATAAGAACAATAATAACAAAAAATACTGAGAATTTATGAAAGGGTGAGAATGGTGATATGATCGATTTTTAAAACATTCTTTTGGAGTAAGATTAATGAATTATTTGAGCAGGAATTAAAGAAAATAGAAAATAAAATCAAACTAAATTTATTAATAGATCAAATGTGCTTACAAAAATCAATTCACTAACAATTAAGTAGAAATTAATCAAACTCAAAAGCATGTAAAACAAAACTAGAGAGAGAAACTAGGTAGAAAGTGAAAGAAAATGAGAAAGAAGCTTTAGAGAGAGAAAAGAGAGGGAAACAAGAGATTTTTAAAATCTAGAGAGAGAAGTGATTTTTAGAGAGTGAAAATGATAGAGAGAGAAAGAGAATAAGGTTGAGAGAGAAAGATCAAATCTAGAGAGAGGAAGAAGTAGAGAGAGAAGTAAGACTTAACAAAGATTTAGAGAGAGAAAACTTTTCCTAGAGAGATAAAGAGAAGTTTAGAGAGAGAAATAAAGTTTAAGAGATAGAAAATGAAATGAAGAGAGAAGGTTGAGGTTACCTTGGATTAGCCAACCACATGGTGAAATGGAATGTGCTGCCCTGGGGTAAGACGTTGCCTGCTGGAATGGTGCAAGTGTGAAGGAATGATCAGTGTTGTGGAAGGTGACTATGCAACAAGTAGGCAAGCTGTGGAGAATCCAGCAACAACGAAGATCTTTCAAGATGAAGGAAGGTGGTGATCTTGTCGATCTGAAATTCGGTGGTGGTGGAAGACCGTGGTGAAGAGAACCTGTAGTTGCGATGGTGAGGGAGAGAGGACGTGACTGGTGGTGATAGAGTTCCAGATTTGGGAAGGTGTTGCAGGTCCAGATGGAGGATCTAATGAGGTGAGGTGCAGCTAGTGTGCACGGGGTTGGAAAGAGGAGAGCAACCCTTGGTTGCTGGTGTTGTTGTGAGTAGGAGAAGGAGAGAGGTAGCAGCAGTTCGCGATCACGCCTTAGGAGAACGTGGTAGCAGGCGTTGAAGGTTACTGGATAGCATCTTGGAGGATGCAGGCGGTAGGAGAAATGGTGGTTGCTGTGGTATTGCAATCCGTAGAGAGCAAAGAAGATGAGGTCCTACTGAGTTGCTATCCGTGTGGGCCAGCAATGGAAGGAACCGTTAAGTTGCCGGCCGGAGTTGCTACCTGCAACTCCGGTAGCTTTGAAGAAGTATAAGAAGAAGAAGAAGGAAATCTGAGGAAGAGAAAAGGATCTCTTACCGTTGTAGCCTGATGGAGATGTGAAGGAGAAGAGGAGATCACTGTGGTGGATCAACTCCGGTCAGAGTTGCATTAGGTGTGGTGATCGTTAGTGGCTATGACGGTGATTAATGGTTGTTGGTTCACTGTGGGCAACAGGTTGCACTGGCCGGAGTTGCAGGTTGCACTGGCCGGAGTTGCAGGTTGCAACTCCGGTAAGAAATAATGAAGAAGAAGAAGAGAAAGATGAAGGTGGGGGCGTTGCTGTGGTGAATGGAGGAGCTTTGAATGAGGAGATGCTACCTGGAGATGCAACGATTTCTACCTGAGTTGCAGGTTTAATGGAGAAACAGTGGTGAGAACCAGGTGCGTGATTGGATGGTGAGGAATTGAAGGTGCTGCAATGGTGATCGGTGGTAGCAGCAGCGTGGAGGAGAAGACCGCCTGCAAGTGGAGTTGCAGGTTGCGTGGACAGGACGATAAAGGAAAGGTGAGAAAACTGGTTGCTGTTTTAATAAAAGAAGAAGAGAAGAAGAGGATGGAAAAGAGTAGGAAGCTAACGGTGTGGAGTGCAGATTCCGGCGAGCTTCTCGCCGGAATCAATGGTGGCTGGTTGGAGAATGCTTGTGGGTTAGACTGTGGAGAGCAAGACAGTGGAATGATGTGCACAACGGCTTGAGGCAGTGGTGCAGCAGGCTATTGCAAGTGGGAAACCGAAGGTGAGTTGCAAAGCAGTCCGTCTTTGGAACAATTCCGACGAGCTTCTCGCCGGAATTAATGGTGGATCAACACTATTCACGGAGTGCGAAGAGGAGAGCAACCCGTGGTTGCTAGTGTTGTTGCCGGAATGGGATTGAGAAAGAGAGAGGGTGAAGGGAAAAAGAGGTTAAGAATTTTAGAGGGGGGAGAGAACCAAAGAAACCCAAGGTTTCTCTCTTTTATAGGAGTAGTTTGTTGTGGGAGAGAGAAACGTGGGAATGAAGTTGGGGATTGATGAGAAGTGGTCAAAGTTGACCACTTCTCCCATTGGCTTGAATGTGGGCTTGTGAGAGCCCATGGGTTTATGTTGGCCACTTGCTTTGATTGGGTCATTACAAGGATAATTGGCCCGTGGGCCTTGTGACCATGTGTCAATGGGTATGGGCATGGGCTCAAGGATAAGCGGGCTAATGGGCCGGATAGATATGGGCCTCTTGCGAGGCCATGGGTTAGGGTGCGTTTGGCCGGCAGGGGGAAAAATGGTAAATGAGCCCAAAACACCATTGGCTCTAGGACGGGTTACAAGGCCGTGGGCTTCCAATTTGCTTGTGGGCCACTTGGCCATGGGGGCTGTTAGATGATGGAACTATGATAATTGGATGAGATGAGGTGGTGGTTTGACTCGGTCCACAATTGGCGGACCGTAGGATCTGGAGAGATCCAACGGTCAGATGAATGATCTAATGGTCGAAGAACTATGAGAGATGGAATAAAGCTAAAGGAGAGAAGATCTGAGGTTAGATGATGGAGATCAGAGGGTTAGGACGATCGATCTAAGGATTGGATGGTGAGATATAGGCAATTCGATCATGGAGAGGGGGATCGGATGGTAGATCTGGGGATCTAATGGTAGGATGAGATGATCTACAGGTTAGATATTAAAGTCTAGAGAGATGGAGAGAGAATATAATACAAAATAATGGCAAAAGAGCTGGCGGAGGGTCATGAACCCTGATCTTCAATGTAATCTTCCGTCGGCTTTACCAATTACGTAAGCCATCATTTTATGTCAGTTGGTGCGGCTTTGAATCACTTTAGCTCGTCTCTTGGTCTTCAGCTTTTCCTCTCTCTTGGTTCTTTATCTGGCTCTACGATCCTCTGACTTGACCCGTACTTGGCCGGTCTCTTTTTGTCATAGCTTGTTGACTCATTAAGCTTTGATATTAGGCTTCTATGGTTGATCGTGGGCCCGCAAGTCTCTAAAATCGCCCGATTGGGTTTCCTGCGAGAGAAAAGCACGTAATGAGACTTAATCAAAACGGCTTCATATCTAGACTATCCGAAATGCGTATATTTCATGCAAATAGTCGATTTTCGTTTAAAGATTGCGCTCTACGCATTGGAAGAAACTCTTATGTGAAAAAGTCGACGAAAAGACAAGTTTTGCATAGGAGAATGCGACATCGCTATAAGGATAATGGCTTAAAATAAGCACTTTTGAGCGAATATCAGGATTCGAGCACTTTTTAATCATGGGTTTCAAAAACATGCATATGAGTTGGTTATTCCAAATGCATAATGAAAAAGTACTCAAATTCAATGGCTAGAAATCACTAATCACAGTAATTTTTGATCTGTTTTAGCTTGGTTTATCTCTAAATCTAGTTTTTAAAGTTATGATTTGAGATGATAGGGAGAGAAGTGAAACGCTACTAATTAACTTTCATATATGTAAAAAAAGCTAAATAAATGTGTGTTACACAATCTAAACCAAAACATTCCAAAATTGAGACACTAATTAAAGACTTTATCCAAGTGTTCAATCAGTTCAACATCTCCATAAGATCTCAACCGAAGCATTGGAAGGGTGCTTCGTGGTGGGGTGAGGGTATGTCTTCCCCCTCTCTACTGGGTTTAACCCATCTAGCAATTAGAAAATGAGAGAGAGAAAGTCAACTTCACTAGCCCACCAATAGCCTATCATGAGGAGAGTGATAGGGCCACTATCTATAATGAGGAGCCGCACAATTGGACCCAGTACCAGCATTGCGAGGAAAAAATAGAAGTTGTACCCACCCCTAGATCGAGCCAGACTATTAAGGAACCAGTGTATTCATCTTCGGTGCCTTTAAAAGCACCACATCCTGAACGTACCTCAGAGCAACCTATTTCTCACTCTACCACTGCTGCTTCTAACCCGGACCCTGAAGATGATCTTCATGACACTGAGTTTTGTCTCGATTGTAGGATCCCAACTGTCCTAGATCTACCATGCCTGACCTCTACTGGAGTATGCACCACGAGTGATGAACCCGTCTCTCAATCTTTGGTGCCTGAAAGTAGGTTTTTCCGCGTCGTTGGTTATGGAAACCCTAATTCCAACTAAATTTGTATCTTTTCCGATTTAATTCCTGCAAAATATGAGATATTGTATAGGGATTCGTGTCGGATGTCGATCCACACTCGGGTTTAGTTAAAGCAATCAAGCACATAAAATGACGGATTTTTTTGCTAGAAATTGGTGAAGAGATGAGAATGGTGATTAAAAGTGATTTTAAAACATGATTAATTTTATTTTATTTCTTTAAAAACTATTGATATTCTAAAATTTATGAAATAATCTAATGCAAGAAATAGAATGAAGAGCACTAAAGAAAATCCATTACTGTGAATCAAATAAACTTTATAGAATCCAAGCAACCCTTACAATGCTTTAAACAAAATATCAAACTAACACTGATAATAAAAAAGAAGAAAAATTGAGATTAAAAAAATAAAATTGATGAGATGGGAATTGGAAAAAAAAAAACTAAAATCCTAGAATAGAGATTCAAGAACTTACCATGAGGGTCATGTACCCTTCAAAGAGAAGTGGGATCCAACGGTCAAGCTTGGTGCATGGCGATGTGGAGAGGATGGTTCAACGGTGATGATGAGGCAGCAAGTTGTGGATGGATCTAGAACCAATGGAGGAGCACATTCAGTTGACTATGGGGAGGTGGTGTTCACGGCTTCCATAGAGGATGGGTAGGGCGACACACACCTTCTCCTCCTCTCTTCATCTTCCTTTTCTCCTTTCCTTTTTTTTTGTTTTTTTTTTTTTTTGTTTTTCTCCTTGGAATGAGACGGCTAGGAGAGAGATGTAGAGATCAGCAGCATGAAGATTGGAAATGTTGGTGATGGTGGTAGACCAAGAGGTGGTGGCTCGTTGTTGGTTCGAGATGGAGATGGAGTGGCATTGATGGAGATGGGTTGCTGAACAGCCAACCCAAATAGGGAGACGATCTGTGCAGTAGGTGGTAACGGCTGCAAATGGTGGAGATCGCCGGTGAGGACGATCCAGTCCGGCGGCTGCAAGTGGGGCGGTAAGGATGAGGAAGAGTTGCTGGCCGAACCAGCAACTATGGACCGAAGTGGACTGGGCGGTGGTTGCTAGAGCAGCAGCAAGGTCGTGCTGCGTGGAGGAGAGGTGGAAAAGTGGAAGAGAGAGGGGGGTGTTAGGTGGTTCTCCACCGGTTGGAGACGTGCAGTTTGCACGTTCTTGATGAGGGCGGAGGCGGACTGGTGCGTTTCAGCAAGAAGAGATAACTTTCTCTTTCAAGGAAAACGTGGAGAAGGGGGCTGGGTTTGATCCCAACGTGGTGGAGCTCTGCCTCCGTCTGGAGTTGCAGGTGGGTGGCTCTTGATTGGCCGGAGTTGCAGCCTGCAACTCTGGTAACAACTTGGTAAGAAGATGAAGAAGGTCGATTAGAAGTGGGGGAAAACGGCCTAAAGAGAAGGGGAAAAGGGACAAGAGGTCTTGGGGGAGAGAATGGAAGAGATTGGAGGGGGATTAGGGTTCAAACGAACCCTTCTCCCTCCTCTTATAAAGCTCCCTATTTCCTTTAATGGAAATAGGGTATTTTTGAAAATATATATATATATATATATTTTAAGTAAAAGTCTACTTTTCCTTGGGGAATGTGATATTCGCTCAAAAGTGCTTATTTTAAGCAATTATCCTTTTAGCGTTATCGCATTCTCCTACGTAAAACTGCTTTAATTATCCACTTTTCTACGTAAGAGTCTATCTCATTGCGTAGAACACACTTTTCTGGACGAAATGGTATATTTGCATGCATTAAACACATTTTTAGAAGTCTAGATATTAAGCCGTTCTGATTAAGTCTCATTACGCGCTTCTTCTATCGCAGGAAACCCCGATGGGACAATTCTCGAGACTTGCGAGCCCACATCAATCAGGAAAGCCCATTATCAAAGCTTAAAGAGACCACATGCTATGACTAAAAGATATGGGCCAACTATGGGCTGAATAGGAGGACCAAAAAGCCAGCCCAAAGAACGAAAAGAACAGGAGAGCCAATGACCAAGAGACGGACCAAAGCGTTTAAAGCTACATGAGTCAGCAAGGAATGATAGTCTACTCTACTGGAGAAGCGTGAGGATGGTCACAGTAAAGACCAGGGTTCCAGACCCTCTGTCAATACTTTTCTCCATTTTTTTGATACTTTCTCTCTCATCTCTCCTTATTTTCTCTCTCTCTCTTCATCTCTCGATCCTCGAATCTACTGACCTAACCCCAGAACTCCTACCCTTCGGCTCTATCTCATCTCCCTTAGCTTTCTGACCGTTGGATCTTCCATCGGACCATTAGATCTTCAAACGGACCGTTGGATCTCTCTAGATCCGTCGATCTACCAATCTGGGTCCCAATCAAGTCACCATCCATCCGGTCGCCATCAGACTGTCTGTCACATCATCTTGTGAGACGATGGACATCATCAATCCATGTGGGCCAGTAGCCGGGCCCATCTTCATCGACCCGCTGTCCGACCAGTTAGTGGACCCCGCGAATTTTAAAATAATTTTAATTAAACGGGGGGTCCACTAATTGGGGAGATTCCCCATAGAAAAGTAGATTTTTACTTAAATATATATATATATATATTTTTTTTATTTCAAAAATACCCTATTTCCATTAAAGGAAATAGGGAGCTTTATTAGAGGAGGGAGAAGGGTTCGTTTGAACCCTAATCCCCTTCCAATCTCTTCGAATCCTTCCCCCAAAACCAGCTCCTTCTTCCCCTTCGCCCTTAGCCCCATTTTCTTCTTCTTCTTCTTCTTCTTCTTCTTCTTTTACCGGCCAGAGTTGCAGAACTCCGGCCACCTCATCTTCTTCACGTTCTTCACGTTCTCCAGCAGAACCACCACCGTCCTTCACCATCCTCTCTTCTCTTGAGTTTTCAGAACTCCAAGCCATCAACCCCTCTTCGATTACCGTCCTCAATAGCCAGGCGAACCAGCAAGAAAACTCCCCGGCAGCGGCGCCATTTGAAACTATGATTTTTTCGATTCAACGACAAGGAAAAATCATAGTTTCAGAATGTCCCCATTTAGTGGACCCTCCATTTTTTTAAAATTTAATTAAAATTATTTGGAAATTCACGGGGTCCACTAACTGGTCGGACAGCGGGTCGATGATGATGGGCCCGGCTACTGGCCCACATGGATTGATGATGTCCATCGTCTCACAAGATGATGTGACAGACAGTCTGATGGCGATCGGATGGATGGTGACTTGATTGGGACCCAGATTGGTAGATCAACGGATCTAGAGAGATCCAACGGTCCGTTTGAAGATCCAACGGTCCGATGGAAGATCCAACGGTCAGAAAGCTAAGGGAGATGAGATAGAGCCGATGGGCAGGAGTTCTGGGGTTAGGTCAGTAGATTGGAGGACCGAGAGATGAAGAGAGAGAGAGAGAATAAGGAGAGATGAGAGAAAATATCAAAAAATGGAGATAAAAGTATTGGCAGAGGGTCTGGAACCCTGGTCTTCACTGTGACCATCCTCACGCTTCTCCAGTAGAGTAGACTATCATTCTTTGCTGACTCATGTGGCTTTAAACGCTTTGGTCCGTCTCTTGGTCATTGGCTTTCCTACTCTCTCCGTTCTTTGGGCTGGCTTTTTGGTCCTCTTATTCAGCTCATATTTGGCCAATATCTTCTAGTCATAGCATGTGGGCTCTTTAAGCTTTCATAATGGGCTTTCTTGATCGATGTGGGCTCGCAAGTCTCGAGAATTGTCCCATCGGGGTTTCCTGCGACAGAAGAAGCGCGTAATGAGACTCTATCAGAATGACTACATGTCTAGACTTCCGAAAATGTGTTTAATGCATGCAAATATACCATTTCATCCAGAAAAGTGTGTTCTACGCAACACAAGAGACTCTTACGTAGAAAAGTAGATAAATAGAGTATTTTACGTAGGAGAATGCAATAACGCTAAAAGGATAATTGCTTAAAATAAGCACTTTTGAGCGAATATCAGTGCCCTTAACAGCACCAACTTCTGGACCGAGCACAGAGGAACTCAATTCCATCTCTGTCTCTGATAATTCTTTATCGGCCCTGGATGCAGACATTCCTATTGATGAGCTGAAAGTAGGATTTTTCTGCGTCGTTGATTACGAAAACCCTAGAATCAACACATTTATAATTAATCCGAGACTTTTAACCTGTAGAATGAGCAATTTTGTACAGTGGCTTGTGTCGGATGTCGATCCACACTCGGGATTAGTCGGATTAGCGCAATAAGGAACATAAAATAACATGAACTTATCGATCTTGAATCAGAATAAACTTTATTTCATGAATTCAAATGTAACTTATAACTCAAACATGAAATAATTAATCTAGAAAGCAGTAAAACTAAATTAGAGAGAGAAAAGAATAAGAGAGAGAAAGTAGAGAAATCTAGAGAAAGAAAGAGAGGATTTTAGAGAGAGAAAATGAGTAAAAGAGAGAGAAGATAATTAAAGAGAGAGAAAGTGAGAGAGAAAAAGAAATGGAGAAATCTAGAGAGATAAAATGATTTCTAGAGATAGAGTGGGATGTTTAACCTAGAGAGAGGAGAGAGAGAAAAGAGGGGTTACCATGCAAACTTACCGGAGAGATCCAACCGTGGTGATTATAGTGGATCGCACTCGTCTTGCAACACTTAGAGAAGACGGTAAAACTTGCAGTCAAGATTGTGGTTGTAAGATGCACCCAGCTGATGGAGGGGTTCAAAGGACTCCCAAAAGAGAAACCGTGAGGAGCATGGTGGTTGGGAAGCAAGGCGTCGCAACTCCGCCAACTTACCTTGAGGAGAAGGCGAGGAGACGGGCTGTAGTGCACCCATAGTCAATGAAGGAACTTTCAGGTCGTGGGATTTGAGGGTGAAGCCGTCTGGAATAGTAGAGAAGGAAACCGGAGGTACTGTTAGGTGTAGCAGGTGTGGTCGGTTTCCATGGAGGAAACCGGTAGGAAGTGGTTCAGATCTAGCCGTGATTCGCAGGGGTTTGATCGCCAGATTAAGGGAGCAATGGGTTGCTGCCTTTTGATGTTAATTTGCGGGTTGGAGGCGCACAAGTCGTGCTTGGTGGGTGATTGTAGTTGCTGGTGCAAGGGATGCGAAGTGTAGCAGACATTGTTGCAGGGCAAGAGGCGAGCAGGAGCAGTGACCATATAGAGAAAACAATTTGGTGAAGAGGACGTGAATGGGAGATGGCAGCAACTGTTGTTGCAGACGGTGGCACAGTAGAGAGGAAGAAGAAGAGAATGAAGAAGAAGAATGTGGGGGCGGTGGAGAAGAAGGGAGGAAGAAGAAGAGGAGGTAGAAGACGGTGGTGCAAGCTGGCTGGATGTGCAGCAGCTTGAGGAATGGTTTTGTTTTTGCTGGTGGAAGATGAGGAGCAGGGAAGAAGAATAAAGAAGAAGGAGAGAAGAAGAAGAAGAAAGAAGGGGGAATGAGATCCTCACAGAGTTCGCCGGCGTTAATGGAGTTCGCCGGCGATTCTGTTTTTTTTTTTTTTTTTTTTTTTTAAAAAAACTCAAGGCCGATAACGGCCTGAATTGGGGGCGAGATGAGGAGATTAAAGAGAAGAATAAGACGGAAGGGTGGGGAGAGGAAGGAATAACGAATAGCAGCAGCGTTCTGTCCGTGTGCAGAGGTAGCCGGAGTTGCAACCTGCAACTCCGGTAGGTAAAAAAAAAAAGACGATGAAGACAGACGCTAGATGCAGAAAAAGAAGAAGAAGAAGAAGAAGAAGAAGAAGAAGAAAGGGAAGACATAGGGGAAAAAAAACTCACCGTTGCATGCCGTGAATGAGGACGGTGGTGGAGCACGGTTCGCCGGCCGGAGTTGCAGACATGCAACTCCAGCAAAAGAAAAAGAAGAAGAAGAAGAGGAAGAAGAAGAAGAAGAAGAAGAGAAGAAGAAGAAGAAGAAGAAGAAGAAGAAGAAGAAAGAAGAGAAGAAGAAGAAGAAAGAAAAAGAAGGAAGAAGAAGAAGGAGAAGAGGGGGACGCTCCACCACCCCGTCGGAGGGGAAGGGGAAGGCCAGCAAGAGGAAAGGGAAGCGAAGAAGAGGGAAAAGAAAGAAGAAAAGGGGGGGGGGAAAGAACCAGCTAGGGTTTGTTCCCTCTTTTCTTTATAAAAGGGAGGAGGCTTAGCCTCCCTTAACGGTTTTAGAAACCGTGGATGAAGTGAGAGAAAAAGTCTCTCTCTCTCTCTCTCCTTAATTTTTCCAAAAAGGTGGGCTTTATGGGAGCGGGCTGAGCGTGAGCGGTCCTCTTGGGGCCGTGGTTTATGGGCCGTTTGGCCATAAGGTTGATTGACCACTAGGCCAAGAGATGATGCCACGTGTCGGCCAGTGGTTGGCCAAATGGAAACGTTAAAAAACGTGGGCCCAGAGTGCATCGGCCATGGGCCAGAAGGTAGGTGAGTAGGATAGTGGGCCACTGGGCTCGATGGATGTGGACCTCTTACGAGGCTGCTGGTTAGGGTGCGTTTGGTTGCCAGGGGAGAAAAATGTATTTTTCCCTCGAAATATCAATCAATGAATAATGCATTTTTCTTTCCTCGGAGATCGAGCTCTGCTCTCTCTCATCTACAATCAACCATAGGATCAACCGAGTTCTAGAGATTGAGATTTTACAATGGAGATCGGGTGGGTGATAGGATGGATGATCGAATGATCTGAGGCACGATCGGATGGTCGGATGCATAGAATTGATAGATCAGATGGCGATCTATAGAGATCCAACGGCCCGATGGAAGATCCAACGGTCAGAAAGCTAAGGGAGATGAGACAAAGCCAATGGGCAGGAGTTTTGGGGTTAAGTCAATAGATTCGAGGATCGAGAGATGAAGAGAGAGAGAATAAGGAGAGATGTGAGAGAAAATATCAGAAAAAGTATTGGCAGAGGGTCTAGAACCCTGGTCTTCACTGTGACCATCCTCACGCTTCTCCAGTAGAGTAGACTACATTCCTTGCTGACTCATGTGGCTTTAAACTCTTTGGTCCATCTCTTGGTCATTGGCTCTCCTGCTCTCTTCGTTCTTTGGGCCAACTTTTTTTGGTCCTCTTATTCAGCCCATATTTGGCCCATATCTTCTAGTCATAGCATGTGGGCTCTTTAAGCTTTGATAATGGGCTTTCCTGATCGATGTGGGCTCGTAAGTCTCGAGAATTGTCCCATCGGGGTTTCCTGCGACAGAAGAAGCACGTAATGAGACTTTATCAGAACGACTCAATGTCTAGACTTCCGAAAATATGTTTAATGCATGCAAATATACCATTTCGTCCAGAAAAGTGTGTTCTACGCAATAAAAGAGACTCTTACGTAGAAAAGTGGATAATTAGAGCAGTTTTACGTAGGAGAGTGTGATAACACTTAGAAGATAACAGTGGAAAATATGCACTTTTAAGCGAATATCATGAACCGTGTCTAGAACATGGGATTCCAATTGTCCTGGAATTATCGTTCCTCACCGAGGATGAACATATTGAGTGTAGGGATTGGAACATCCCTATTAAATTAGGAAACCTCGAGGGAGAGGTCAACATTTTTCACCCGCCACCCTACGTCGATATTATTGATGACCCGTGTGCTGTTGAGAGTCTAATTCAGGACTCTCCCGAAGATAAATTATCGAAGTGTCAAGAACACTTTGAGTCTGACTTCATGTCGGAGTCTGACAATTCTGGTATTACTGATCTGCAGGAGTCTGCTCCATTCAGATACCTTCCCGCTAAACTCAATGAGTTTGCGGCTCTGCTAACCATGGTTAGAGAACCCTCTACTGCTCTCCTCTCAGTCTTTACTGAGCAGCTCCGATCCCTCCCCACTAGCCTACACACACTTTTGCAGGGCTGCTTAGAGATCCTACTGTCTTTCTTTCAGTCTACACTGAGAAAGACCTGTTCTATACAGGTATACCTAAGCAAGGGATAGGATAACTGTCTCCGTTCCACTTTAGGTGTCAGGAAGACTGCAGATTCACTCAGTCTCCATGAGTTTCAACCTGGTTGGGGGTACTTGATATACCCCCGTCAGGTCTGGCTGAAGATGTAAAACTTAGCGCTTTCGAAAAGGCAATTCCGGTATTCTTAGAGTACATGAGTCTCATGCATTTGTTATTACTGTTATATCTCTGGAAATGCAGGTACATTTATTCTTCCGATCATCAGGTACCACACACTGTCGAGTTTCTGCCGACTTGGTAACATCCTTCCTGAACCTTTGCATGATCATCACTGATTTTTTATCATTTTATGTCCCGGTTATGAGCACCGAGGACGGTGCTGTATTTTGGTTGGGGATGGGTATTTACCAAAACTCATGTCTTCATTTTGATAAAAAAAAAAAAGAAAAAAAAAAAGAAAAAACAAATTCTTATTTTTGGGGTGATTTCCGATGTTCTCCAAAAGTTTTCTAGAATTTCAAAAATGTGTCAAATACCCTGACTTTGATTAGCTAAAAACCTCCGTTAAGTCCGTATTGAGGATGTCAATTTTTGTTTAAAGTTAGCGTTGAGTCAAGTCAAGCGTGACTACAGTAGGTTTGAAAACTCAAAAAAACTCATATTCGGCACAATTGTACACTATCAATATCAGAGTCATCCTAAGTTTAAAAATTCTGGAGATCTTGTGAGAATAATTGTGGAGACCTAACCCAGTAACCTTTCAAGCCTTTAATCAATTCAGAGGGTTATGCAACAATTCTGAGTCACAAGATGACTCACTATTCTTCTTACCCGCAATATTCGTTGAGAGATCTCATTACCCTTTTATTTGATCATAGAACTCGGAACGACATCAAAAATTGGATTACTACAACAGAACCTTCTCTGTATCCAGTCAAGACAGTATACATGATAGTGCAAACCCTAAAAAATGATTTAGGCCATTTTTCTGAATCGTGCAGCCTTTTTACTCACCTGAATTATACTTCACTAGAAACCCCTTGAGCCCTTCTATAAAAGCCTTTTCTTTGTAAACCATCAACCTAAAATCCAGTCCAGCTACGAAGCATGACTGGCTACCCTTATTTTGAGATGGACAAAAGAATAACTGATATGGGTGTACCGTGAAAAGAAAAGTAAGAAGAAAAATCAAAGAAAAAGACAAGTGGTTCAGATTGAAAAGAATATATGAAAAGAAAGTACGAAAAAGAGCTGAAAAAGCAATTGAGCAGTCTCAGAAATATCGAGAAAAAGAGAAAAAATACAAAGGATGAAAAGAAACAGAAACTTGTTTTACACTAGCAGGAAAAATACAAGAAAATAGAGATATCCTCTAAAGATCTTTGAAATCCTATATCCATTTATTTTTCTACACCTGACCTAAGCCTCACTACAACCCAGGAAAGTCCTACTTGATTTTAGGATAACTACAAGAAAAATGACCATCCGCAACGGCTATACTTGGCCTTTTGCAAGGGACTATATCAATTGCTAATTTGCAACGGTCTAGGTTTATTGCGATATACAAAAGTCCGTTGCAATTACCTCTAATAAAGTTTCTTTTTAATTAAATTAATTTTTCCCTGACGCAACAGTGTCTGCCGTCTTCGAAAACTGAAAGTTGGTTGCAAAACGTCTCTCACAAATCACGACTTTACTTCTCTTATGTCTCTAATGAGTTAACTTCTCTTCTGTCTCCCTAGATCCAAAGGATCTCTACTCCCTAACATTAACCCTAACCCTTAAGATCATGTTGCTCTCTTTCTTAGCCTTTTTTCTTGTCTCGCCTTTGCTCCCTCCACCTCCCTCGCGCAACTCGAGATGAGACGCAGTTAAGTCACCTGCATACTGTGTAGAAAATGGAAGGAAGTCACGCTACTCTCCCACTTTCTTTCTTTGGCGAGGCTTACAGTTCCTACGCACATAGGCTTGCGATCAAGAAGCAAACGGAGGAACGCTAGTCGACATAGGCTCAAGGACGAGGTGGAACACACCCACACAGCTACCTCTCACTCGTTCCCTCTTCATCTTTCTCTCTCCCTCTCTTCCACAAACATGCACAAGGTAACAATCCTTTTTCTTCTAATTCTATTGTTTTCAAACTTTGATTTGCGTTCAATTCTGTAAAATTTTCTCTCGTTAATGTGAATAAAATTTGGGTTTGTAATTTGAGGGCTAGGGTTTTTACCCTCTTCAATTTGGGCTTCTTTTGTTCATTTTTAAGATTAGAGTTTTGAATTTGATTTCTTTTAGTGGGGATGTGGAATTCAAGACTATGAGTGGGGATTGGATTTCTAACTCCTTTTAGGGTTTTCTCAAGTCGGGGATTTGAGTGTTTGTTAATTTTAATTTTGCAATCTTAAATTTGGAATATGGTGTAGGATGATGATGATAAACCTTGAATTTGGGCAGATCCCTAAGATCGAGAAGATAGTGGTGAACTGTAGAATTGGAGATGATGGGATAGAATTCCAAGGGTTTGGAAGCAACACTGAAGGATTTGGCACTCAACAGGCAGAGGCCTGTGAAGATAAGAGAGAGGGTGTCCATTGCCACATTTAAACTCAGGAAAGGTGAACTTGCACCGAAATTAGTAGTTCGAATATGAAAAATGTTTAATTTGAATATTTTTAAACTTGCACTTAAATTAGTAGCCAACTTTTGTTATAATTTTTTAATGTGCATCCATGGATTTTGTGTTCTCCTGGCGTAGGTGCATTGTTTAGAGACTTGTATATGCCCCAAGGGTATATTGGAATTTGAGTACCTCAAACTTTTGACCATGGAATTTATGGAGATAAACGATGTGAAGAAAATTAGACATCTTGGAATTCAACCAAGTGAAGTTGCAAAATTAGTAAGTTTACTGACTGCATATTACCTGATGGTTGTATTTGGTTGGAGCAAAACAGATCAGAACATCCACCTGTCCAATGTACTGACCTATATGAACCTCATAGGCAGTCATTTGATGGGTCTCACCTAAATTCTCCTAGGCCAAAATTTGACTCAATAAGGTGATCCTAACCATCTGACCTGTACACTTTTTTATGGACCACCTTACCGATTTTTCTAACCAGCCAAAAGAATGTGGTAGATTAATGTTAGGATCATCCAATTGGGCCTTAAGATTTAGGTAAGGAACATTAAATGATAGGTCTCAACCTGTTTGCACGTGTGACGTGTATGGGACTGGTAAGTTGTACAAACCTTGGATGAGTGACATGCATCCCGAGTGAAGTATTGCTCGTTGTCTTCTTGTTGAAGAGAAGTATATAATGTGCATTGATAAGTTATTATTCTAAATTGTGCAGCTAAGCCAAGCTTTTGCAGAAATGATTTTTTTTTTTTTTTTGATAAGTTGCAGAAATGATTTTTAAACATGGGTTTGTGCATTGTGATCCACATGCTGCCAACTTACTGATTCGGCGTTTGCCATCTGACAAGAGGAGCATTTTAGGTAAGACTCTTGTCTTTGGTGATGTCATCAAGTAGTAGTGCAACCTCTCCAACCAATTTTATGACTGACCTCTTGTCTAAGTAGCTGCACTATTGTGAACCTTACTGAATATCCAATAATTTTGTTAAAGAATTCGTCAACATTCACACTCTTCTTCTTTATGCTATCTATTTCATTGATGCTAAATTTCTACTAGAGGGAAGCATTAAGCTTTGTAGGTCTGCTCTTTATCCGAAGAGGGCCGTCACATACCAGGTTGTGCTTCTCGCCTAAGCTTGGATATCATTCTTCAGTCTGTGGGCCAGGATCTCTAGGCTCCAGTAAAATTTGTGGGGTTTGGGCCTGTGGCAATTTAAACTAGAACTGGCGTAGTGATTGTTATAAAGTTACAGTCTGATGGATTTACATCAAATTTAGGAGATGATGATTTCAACAAAAGGTCACAAGGAGATGATGTTGATGTATTTTTCTTTCCTATAGCTTATTAGTAAATTTCCCATTTAAAGACTATGGACACCCCAAATGATATACCACACTCAACTGTAATGATTGCTCATGAAAAGGGCCAAGAATTAACGTTGATAAGACACTCCAGGTATTATAAATCTGGGAAAAAATGATTTTTTTGGTGATATTTATTTGTTGTTTTCTTAAAGCATGTGTTTGTATTAGGTCTCTTATCTGGAATTTTTTTTGTAAAAAATAAAAACTAATTCTTTCTATTGGATTATTTTCGGTAGTATTGTTTTCCCGGGATGTGGCTTTCTGACTTGACAAGGGGTTGATAGGAAGTTAGAGAGAAGAAATGCGAGAAGAAGGTAATGTGTTTCCTGACATTTTGTCCCTTGTTATTAGTCTTTATTGTTATGTATTTAGAGAGTGAAAGGAACGTTGTGGGTTAGGATGGGAAGATGGTGGTCATTAATCTTATGATATATGATAATAAAAGTTGGTTCTAACCATTGTTTGATGTATCATGGGTTTTACTGATGAGGAACTCTGTTGACCTATTAGGGTTTTGCAAGTGGAAGATTGGATTCAGATGCACGGTCAGTTCGCATTTTTGTAGCAAATGGTGGTGAATGTCTTGCAGCTCAGAGTTATGCAAAGAACATGGGATTATATGAAAATTTACATCAGTTTTCAATTGGTAGCGGTGAGATAGTGAAGAAGTATAATTTCAAGCGGAAATGTTTCTGAAGTAAAGCACCCGGCCATCTGACTTTATCTGTAAAATTACAGCATAGAATAAAAAAATTGTAGTAGATTGTAATTCATTGTTAACAACTATTTGTTTGTATTCGTTTTTTGTTATCTAGTACGACAAATACTTGCTTTCAGCTGTTTCAATTAATTTAAAGAAACTGTAGTGTAGGTTCACATCATTCTTTGTGAGCATATGGCGTGAATTTTTTTAAAAATGAAAATCAGCTGCGAAGCATTGGTGGGTCACAATGTTTCTTTAACAAAACTAAACTTTTACGACGGTTTAGGGCCGTTGCAAAAGGTAACTTTAGGGACGGACAATGATTTTTTGTGCAGGTCTTGGTCCGTCGTGGATAGAGTTTTCATCGATGGACATATCTGTTGCACGATCCGTTGCGAAATGGATACTTTTCGCAACGGATCCGCAACGGTCTTAGTTCGACGCCGAAGGTTCCGCAACGGAGGTACCGCAACATGAGTGGTCCGTCGCGAAATGGTTTTCGCAGCGAACCATGCCCGTTGCGGAAGGCCACTTTTCTTGTAGTATGATCATAAAATGTGGAGATTGAAGAAAGAGAAGCTATAGAGTTTGATCTGACGTTCCCGAGTGAAGTGATATTCCAATCATGAGATCTTCTTCTGTTAAAGATGTCCTTCCTTTAAATAATACATATGTAAGATCTTTGCTTTCATATATCAACACATCTCCTCACATATAAATTGAGAGAAAAGAAGAAGACCCTTCTTGTGTGATTCATTTCTGAGAGTTTTACAAGTGAGATTTGAGGTCGAGACATAAGAACTTAGAGGTGATCTGGAAGTCTTAACTCTTGGATGATGAGAATGTTGAGCACACACACATACAGAGTCTGACTATTTTGGGTCATGATTATTAGTTTGTAGTCCTGCCAAAACTTCCCAACTCTTTGCTAGCCTGTAACTATTTTTTGCATCCATTCGATAATTTGACGAACGGTGTTTTCCCTGAGCTAATTTGAAAAAGTGTGCAGCATGTGCAGAGCCCTTTTAAGCTCATTTATTTCGCACTAATTGCCAAAGATTGGCAATATGCTGGTTGGGGGTTGTGATATTCGCTCAAAAGTGCTTATTTTAAGCAATTATTCTTTTAGCATTATTGCACTCTCTTACGTAAAATTGCTCTATTTATCTACTTTTCTACGTAAGAGTATCTTCTGTTGCGTAGAACACACTTTTCTGGACGATATGGTATATTTGCATGCATTAAACACATTTTTGGAAGTATAGATATAAAGTCGTTCTGATTAAGTCTCATTACGCGCTTTTTCTGTCGTAGAAAACCTCGATTGGATGATTCTTGAGACTTGCGGGCCTAGATCGATCATGAAAGCCCATTATCAAAGTTTAAAGAGCCCATAGGCTATAACTAGAAGATATGGACCAAATACGGGCTAAAAAGATGACCGAAGAGCCAGCCCAAAGAACGAAGAAAATGGGAGAGCCAATGACCAAGAGATGGATCAAAGCGTTTAAAGCCGCATGAATCGATAAGGAATGATGGTCTGCTCTACTGGTAAAGCGTGAGGAGCGACACAGTGAAGACCAGGGTTCCAGACCCTCTGTCAGTGATTTTCTCTCCAATTTCTGACATTTTCTCTCTCATCTCCCCTAATTCTCTCTCCTCTTTCTAAATTCTAATTTTCTCTCTCCTAGCTCTAATCGACTCTCTCTCCTCTCCACTTCAACCAGTCGATCATCTGATCAACCATCTTATCATTCTCACCACCCGATCTTTCCCCTGTCACCCATCTAATCCCTCACTAAACCAATCATCATCTATCCATGCCCTCAATTCAACCATCCGATCAATCAATTGGCCATCAAATCGATCAATCGATCATCCGATCTCTCCACTCTCAAAACCTCGCCATTAGATCCTCCTAGCTTCCCCATCATACCACACGATCACCAATCACATACCCTTAATCCTAACTTGACCCTAACACCATCCATAGCCGTTAGACCCATCCTACCCTCCTCGATCAAACACTCACATTCACCCTCGATTGATCCAACGGCCCACATATACCATTTCTCTCTCCTCTACCCCACATTTTTTCTTTCTAAAAACCAACACATTTCTCTCTCATCCTTTCCTCTCATCATTCTTTTTAGCAGGCGGTCCAAAAGGACTATCGCCCCTTACTGCCATGCTACACAGGTCGGGCTTCTTCGATCGCCTTTGCTTCACGGCTTCACAATGACTACAGTTACACCGGTTACAGGTTATCTTCACCAACAAACACTTCTCCTAACCGTTTCTTCACTTGTCAGCTCTACTTCCACGCTTGGACAATGGGCGAACATAATCTCCATTCTCGGGCCTACCTTTGCCAGCGATCTCAATCTCTTTCATGGTAAGTTCCCAAGGGTGAGTTCTCTTTCTCTCTAGTTTCTCTTTTCTCATCCTTTCTCTCTCTTAAACTTCTCTTCTTCTCTTTAAATTTCTCTCTCTAGAACTTTAGTCTTTTCTCTCTAAAAACCACTCTTTTCTCTCTCTAGGTCTTAATTTCTCTCTCTAGGCATCATTCTTACCCTTTATCTGTTTAGACTTCACCTTCTCTCTCTAGATTTCACTACTTTCTCTCTCTACTTAGCTTTAATCTCTCTTTTTTCTCTCTCTCTCTAAATTAGTTTTACCACTTTCTAGATTAATTGTTTCATGTTTGACTTGTAAAGTACATTTGAATTCATGAAATAAAGTTTATTTTGATTTAAGATCGATAAATTCCTGTTATTTTATGTTCTTTATTACGCTGATCTGACTAATCCCGAGTGCGGATCGACATCCAACACGAATCCCTATATAGAATCTCTGAATTTTACAGGATAATCGGATAATATTACAAATGTGTTGAAATTAAGGTTTCCGTAATCAACGATGCGGAAAAAGCCTAGTTTCAAGGATCATCCAAGACTTCGATGAATGCTTCAATCAAGAGAAGGGTTTTGACAGAGAAGCATCCCATGACCTTTGGAGCTAAGGTGCTACTGATCAAGAAGAGGACCGTCCAAATTTCATGGAATGCTGCTCAATCATGATAATCCACATCGAATCTTACCGGCCGACAAAGTAGATGTGAATTAGCAAATGTACGCTGATATGCCCTAAGAAGCTCACCTTTCACTCGCCGAAAGGAGTCTGCCAAGTGAATAGGCGATCGGCCTGAGAATGAGGTCGGTGGGTTCTCTAATGGAGAACCAGTCTAACAGTGCAAGGATGATGATGTGCAACAGGTGCACCAGCAAGTGGAAGATAGTAGGTCGTTGATGTGGGATAGCAAGTCCAGGAATGGGTGCAAATCTCACTGTGGTTTGATGGCCTGCATATCGTTGCAGCATGATGGAGATGAACCTGCAGATACTCACGATCAACAAGGTGGGATGTAAGATGGAGTTGCATTACCAACAAAGGATGAGAAGAAGACAACGGCCTAGTGCTATGAGGGAGAAACCATTGAGAGGAGACATGGAGAATGAAGGCTGGTGGTTTTGCAGATGAGTGAGGGACAAGTAGGTTGTGGCTGGAGTTGATGGAGGGAGGAGAGCAAATGATGGTGGATGTGTGCAAGTTGCACGTGCACTAGCAAGAGGGGCACACTGGAGGAGCTAGTAGAGGTGGAGATGGCTAGTACGTCCAGCAAGGTGGACGGCAACAGGTGGAGAAGAGAAGAAGATCCAAGGAAAGAAGATATGTCCAAAAACATGGTGAGGGTTGCAGGGTTGGGAGGAGCATCATCTCATGTTGTACCACCCTTTAGATGAGGAAGACGGTGACTGGTAAGAGGAGGAGGTCTCGGTTCAAAGAGAGGGAGAGATAGCACGGCTAGATGGTAGTTCGGTCCTCCAAGCGAAGTTTAAACGGAGGAGTTGCAGGCTTCGTTGGTGCTGGGCATGAGGAGGTAGAAGACTTGCAGGTCTGGCGAGCTTCTCGCCGAATTTAATGGTGAGCACAGAAATGGACTGCAACTAAGGAGTTGCAGATTGATGGAGGAGCTTGTACGCAGATCAGTCCAGCAAGGGAAGTCCGGTTGTTCTAGGGGAGAAGGGAGAGTCCAGTCCGTGGAGCAAGTTGCAAACCTGCAACTTGACTTGCTGCAGGTCATTTTCTTTGCATGTGAGGACTCTGGAAGTTGCAGGTAAAAGGAGCTGTCGGTTCTCCTCCCCAAGGAGGAGCTGGCAACTTTTCTCTCTTCAAATGGAGCGTGAGAAAGATCTACCGATGATTCCAACGAGGACAGCATAGCAACGTCTTCGGTTGCTGAGTGTTGCTGTTTTGGGCAAAGCTTGATTGCAAGCTGCAATGAAGTGATGCAGATCGTGAAAGACGAACCAGTGGAAGAGCTTGCTGCTGCTGGTTCTTTGCTCAAGAGCAACATGGAGATGGGTGCTACCCTTGAAGATGAAGGTGTTGCAGCAAAGGGTGAACGATTGTGGCTTGCTGGAGTTGCAGGTTTTGCACTCCAGAACCGCGGAGAGAGGGAAATAGACATGGTGCGTAACTAGAGAGAGAAAATGAGAGTTAGATGGGAATGGGGAGAGGATGTTAGAACTATTAGGTGATGTGTGTGAGAGGTTAGAGAGAACTTAGGAGGAGTAGAGAGTCCTCGTGAGAGAATGAGAGGGAAATGGTCAAAGGGGAATCATTTCTCTCTCATTTACATGGGCTTTAGTTGGGTTTTAAGTGGGTTGAGGCCTTGGGCCTAGTGTTTGCCGTGGGCTTAGATGCTAAGCATGGCAGCACTTGAGAGGTGCTTGGAAAAGGTCGGCCCAAGGAAATGGATTGCATCGGCCTTGATGAAGATAGTGAGACCATGGCATTGAATACGAGGGCCACTAGAGGAATGGGGGATAGAAATCATGGCCCATTTCATTACATTAACTCGTGGGGCACTCCGTTAAATTAGGCCATGGGAGCGAGTCATGAGGCCGTGGCTTATGATTGGATGAGTGAAGAAAGAGGGTTGATGATTGGATTGGGCCGAGATTGGTGAACCGTCTGATCTGGAGAGATCCAACGGTCCGATGGACGATCCAAATGTGGGAAAGCTATGGGAGATGGAATAGAGCTAAAGGAGAGGAGATCAGAGGGTTAGGATGATCGATCTGAGGATCAGGGTGGTCGATCTGAGGATCGGATGGTGGGATGTGATGATTTAAGGGTTAAATGGTAGGGTTTAGAGAGATGGAGAGAGAATTCAGAGAGAGGAGAGAGAAAATAATACAAAATAAAGGTAAAAGAGCTGGCAGAGGGTCTTGAACCCTAATCTTCAATGTAATCTTCAGTCGGCTTCACCAATCACATAAGCCGTCATTTTATGTCATTTGATGTGGCTTTGAATCACTTTGGCCCGTCTCTTGGTCTTCAGTTTTGCCTCTCTCTTGGTTCTTTATCTGGCTCTACGATCCTCTGACTTTGTCCGTATTTGACTTTTATCTTCTTGTCCTTGCCTGTAATTGGCTCTTTAAGCTTTAATAGTGGGCTTCTATGGTTGATCTTGGGTCCGCAAGTCTCGAGAATCGCCTGATCGGGTTTCCTGCAAGAGAAAAGCGCGTAGTGAGACTTAATCAAAATGACTTCATATCTAAACTTCCAGAAATGTGTTTAATGTATGCGAATATATCATTTCGTCCAGAAAAGTGTGTTTTATGCAATGAAAGAGACTCTTACGTAGAAAATTTGATAAATATGAGAGTTTTACGTAAAAGAGTGCGATAACGCTAAAGGATAATGACTTAAAATAAACACTTTTAAGCGAATATCAATAGGCTCTGTAGGTCAGTTGTGGGCCACCCATCCATCAAAATTGTCCAAATGGTGTCCATGTGATAAAAGAAGCTCGTAATGAGATTTAATCAAAACGGCTTTGTATTAGACTATCAGAAATATGTATATTTCATACGAATAGTCGATTTTCATCTAAAGAATGTGTTCTACGCAATCGAAGAAACTCTTACGTTGAAAAGTCGACGAAAAGAGAAGTTTTAAGTAGGAGAATATGAAACCGCTAAAAGGATAATGGCTTATAAGTACTTTTGATCGAATATCACAACCCTCAACCAGTATATTGCCAATCCTTGACAATTAGCGTGAGATAAGTGAGCTCAGAAGGGTTTGCATATGTTGGAAAATTTATTCTAATTACTCAGAAAAACTTCGTTTTGTCATTTTATTTCAAGGATGCAAGAAATCATTCACAAATTAAAGTTTAGTTAGTAAAATGTAACGTCTACAGATGGACATTTAAACTAAAAGATTACTAAGACTCAGCGTGTGTGTGTGTGTGCTCAACATCAGAAGGGACAACCAACGTCAGAGGAAGCGTATACGCTAAAGGAAGAGTGCAATAGGGGCAACCAACACTTCAGCAGATGAATGTCTATAAATAAAGGCAGATGGGAACATTTAAGAGGTATTAAAAGGTATTAAATTTCTCAGCCAAAACTCTGTCAAATTACTTAGAGAATTTATTGTTAACTTGATTGTCGAAGGCTCTGCCAATGGGATTCCTTCTCCGACTCTCTTCTCGCATTCTACTAGCAAGAGTTCTTGCAAGATTCATGGAGTTCTCGGTTCGGAGGTAGACTTCTCAGATTGAAGCGACGGAGACCCTGGACCAACGATAGACTTTTCGGATCGGGGTCTAACTTGTAGAGTTCTCGGCATCGTTGGGTTGAGGCTGTTCGAGACAGACTAATCGCTATAAGTGGGAGGAGATTAATCTAAACTAATACCGAGGGGGTGTGTGGGATTTTTCCCCCACAGATACTACTTTTAATTTGTTAATACTTTCATGGAACATGACTTGCGAAGTTAACTCGCTGAGTCACGGAGACAACTTTACCCGAAGGATTTTCAATCGAGTTCAAGGCCATATATGCCAAAGTCAAAGATTTGTATCCTTCTATCCCAAAAGTACTTAAATTAATAAATGGAACCATGGTTTAAAAAACCGTTAAACAGCCGTTGTAACCTTTACATTATTTATAGAACAGCTAAAAACTGAAAAAAAAAAAAAACGTACTTAACATCAAGGTTTAAAAAACGGCCGTTATAACGAAAATAACGGCCGTTATAACGGATTCGGACCTAGCCCGTTACATTATGGACCGTTAAAAAGCCTAGAAAATAATGGCCGTTATCCGTTATTTTTCCGTTAAAAAAAACCGCTGTTATTTTCATTTTTTCCGTTATTTTTCTGTTATTTTCCGTTATTTTCCATTTCTGAAATTTTGAAATTCAAATTTTAAAATTCAAAATTGAATTTCAGTGCCATTTTTTCCAGTTTTTTTTTCCATTTTTTTCCGTGATTTTCCCATTTTTTTCTGTTTTTACCCTAGCGTTTTTTTTCGTTATAACGGAAAAAACGGTAACGCCCCTAGTCCGTTATACCGTTATAACGGTCCCCTTTAAACCTTGCTTAACATTATGATAGCCGTTGTTTTTACCAATAATTCAAAAAAACAATAAAATATTATTATTTTGACTGTGTTTTAATTAAATATGATGTTACTTTCTATAACGGTAGACATAATGGTAACATTATCCGTCCATTATAATATCATAATTTTGTCTTTCATGCAAACCACATGCTCTTAATATTTTACGAGTAAAACTTCTATCACAACACAATCCACAATACAAGCTACGTGGTACACTATTAGAGGATGATGACCGTATGGATTTTGGCCAGTCCCTCGGTGGACCTGCAAATTAACCAAAAATGAGCCTGATCAGTGATTTCTAAGCGTTGGATTGAAGTTATTTTCATGGATTGATATTAACTGTAGGAATTTGAGCATCATTGAGCCTTGTTGGGTCGAAGGATCCAAAGGTTCTAAATCACTAATCAGGCTGAGTTTTGGTTTACAGGTCCACCGAGGGACAGGCCAAACATCCATATGGACATTGCCTTCTAATAGTGAGCCACGTGGCTCGTATTGTGGGTTGTGACCGGCTTCGGCCACAACCCGTTGTGCGACAGAAGTTTTACTCATATTTTAGTGGTTAGGTTGTAAGGTAGTGGACAACCAAAACAGACCGGCATATGTAGACAAAGTCTTTGTAGGAAAAAGGGAAAGCATTGCGCCAATGTTTATCTATCAAACACATATGACACCCATTAATGACTATAAATAATATTTACATAAACAAAGGAATTCAAGCCGTTGGATGTGATCTACCCCGTTGTTGGCCAACAACCCCCACCGGCTCATTTTAGCAACATTAATTATACAAGATAAATAAACGACACACTAGCTAGAGAAGTCCGTTGCTGCTCCGATGGTTTCTCTCTAATAACCCTTCTAGTATCACCTTCTTCTTATACTCTTCTGAATCCAAGTTGGGATTTGCAGAGTCAGCTGGTCTGATCTCACCAATTTCTTTGGAGGATTTTAACACTGTTCTGAGACGTGGGATGAAATAAAACCAGGCTGACGTGCAAACAACGGCACAGATCCGACCCCATAACAACATTATTGCCAGTGTCACCATTAAAACTGACATCCCCACCACCGGATCTAATTTTCTGGATTTCTTTCCCACATGCTGAGAACGCCCTGGCTGCAGAAACGACGAAGATTGTGAACTCAGAACTGGGGGACTAGACTTAGCTCCTCGTGGACTTTGGCTACTAGGGTTGTTGCCGCTTGATTTCCTACTAACAGATAATTTCTCATGACATTTGTCATCTTGTACAGAACCATGCGATTGTTTACGAGAGTCAAGGAACTTTGCCTGAACATGTAAAAAAAAAAGTACGAAGAGGATTTAGAAACGTTAAGGTACTTGTCAAACACGACACGCAAAAGGCAAAATGGTCGTGATGCATGTAACAAGCTTTAGCTGACGTTTTTATTGTCTGGGATCGCTGACCGAATGGATGTTTAGCCCAAGGTTTAAAGGGGACCGTTATAACGGTATAACGGACTGGGGCCGTTACCGTTTTTTCCGTTATAACGAAAAAAAGCTCTCAGGGGCAAAAACGGATAATAACGGAAAAAATGGAGCTGAAATTCAAATTTTGAATTTTAAAATTTCAAAAATGGAAAATAATGTAAAAAACAGAATATAACAGAAAATAACGGAAAAAAATGAAAATAACGGCCTTTTTTTTCACAAAATTTGCCAGAAAATAACGGTCGTTATAATCGTTATAACAGAAAATAACGGCCGTTATTTTCGTTATAACGGCCGTTTTTTAAACCTTGGTTTAGCCACCCCTTGATGATTATCAGCTGTTGATTTTAGTACTAAACTATAATGGCTAGAGATTACCAACGACGGTTATTTTGGGTGTGCTAAACATCCATGCCCTCAGTGGCCCCAGAGGGTGGCGGTGAGTAACAAAAATTGCGATCGTTTCATTTCTGTGTTTTTTTTTCAAAAGCTAGATAACGCCAAAAGTGTCCATGTCATGTGGGCCACTAGTTGACTCTATGCAAGCAACTGGTGCTATTTTATTTTAATTTTTTATTTTAGGGTGTGTGTCGAAGAAATTAGGAAATCGTACCAAGAAAGTTATAGGACAGAATCTCATGATCAGAGTAAAATTTTGATGACAGGGCCCTGTCATCAAGGTCGATGACAAGGCACAATATGAGCTACGTGGCACACTCTTGGAGGACTCTGACCGTACGAGAATTTTTGAAAGATTAGTTTAGAGGGGCTAATATGTCAATTGTGGCAACTCAAGGCATAATTCGAAAATAAAATTCTAAAGTTGTCCAGGTAGAATATATATAATTACTATAAGGATTTATTTTGGGAAATATGGAAGAAAAGTAATTAAATTATCATTAAGGAAATGTTTTAAGAAAATGAAAAGAAGGACAGTAATTAAGTGATTAGCAAGGGGTTGTTTTGATATTTGAAACTAAGGATGATGGCAAGGAAAAGTAATTAAGTATTTATTAAAGGGTTGTACTGAAAATGCAATTAATGGCATGGGAATAGGTTAACAGGGAATTAAATGATATTTTTTTTGTTCTTGGCATAAAATGGCATTTAATGAACTAATAGGTAAGTTTGGATGCATAATTCTGCACCTAAGGACGCTGAGGTGGAAGAGGTGGAGTTAAGCAGCTCATAGAGGGCCTTCGCTCTGTGAGGCATAGCTCATGGAGCTAAAGGGCATCTGCTGCGAGGTGGCAAAGCTTAAAAGGAGATCCACGACGTGATCCAGGGGAGCTCCACAAGCCCAGTAAATAGCTCGAATGGGTTACACTTGGTAGATCCAAGATTCCGCGCACTTCTGTGAAACATAGGTCCAGCTGGCAACCAAGCCCGTGAGTAGAGTTGATGTGCGAGGAATTATCCCAACGTGATCTATCTTATAGAGCGAAAAGGTTTCCTAAACAGAGAACACTGAACTAATCGGAGGAAGGTTTCCCTTTCCTAGCAAGAAACCTTCTAATCTGAGGAACATACCTCCTCCTATATAAGAGAGGAGAGCCCCAGTCTTAAAGGTACGTAACATCAATCGAAGTAGCTTATACTTTATGAGTAGTGTAGTTGAATTGAGCACCGGAGTGTTTTCAGCTGGTACCTTATCAGTGCCAAGAACTCTCACGGTTATGTTCCTTCTTCCAGGAGTTTCATACATAGAAGCCGGAGCTTGATCTTACTTTACGTGAGGATATATAATGTATTTTACCACACATCTTTTGGCACCATCTGTGGGAACCAAGATTTTAACGATTTTCATATTCTGATAAATGGCTCCTAGGCGGAAAAACATGCACACTGGGAGTAGTACCACCACTCCAGTTCCTATTGACGTTTCCCCAAATCCAAAATCCTTCAATAATAACTTGAAGAGCGGATAACCAAGGAGATAGAAAGAGCACTGAAAAAAGATGGAGGTATTATGACATCAATTGCACAGTTACAAAAGTAATTGGAAAACCCCCCAAAAATTGGAGTTGTAGATGGTGTAGCTGCAATAACATCGATTCCAAGAAACGACCAGGATGGCGATTGAGAGTCACAATTGGGCTTAACGGATTTGCGACGTAGCACATCAGGAAGTCCCAGAAAACTAAGCCTCTCACGTCCACCACAACAGAAGATCTTGGAGCACGCGGTGAATAGATCGGGAGAAAAGACATAGATCGAGTTTGCAAACCTCTTCACCCGACACAAGAGCGAAGCTCCAAACTACTTGGCACAAATTGTGATCTATGGAACATCTGAATCACCCTTCGTACCATGGAATATAGAAATTGAGGTGAGTAGCAAGTTTTATCGATATGAAACGTCGACGCATAGGCATGTCATGAGGACTGACATAGTGAGAAAGAAAAGTACAAGAATGAGCAACCAACACCCTTGACCAATCAATATGGCTATAGATGTTATGTCACTTTCACATGGAATAAGGGTATTTCAATTATTTTGCCTTTGGACCCGGATCTATAAATAATCCCACAGAGAAAGGATGGGGGGACACTTTTTCCTGGGGACCGAATATCTCTCTCTCTCTCTCTCTCTCGTTCCCTATTTTCTCTCTACATCCAGTTGTCCCGATCCCTTATGTTCTCTCAGTCTGACGAATGTGGAACTTGAACAGCTAATAACTTTGTTTAGGCGGGTCTAGACTACTTTTCTTCGCTCAATAGACATTTGTCACTTGGCTTATCCTCCCACACTTGAAAAAACCATACTAAAAAGTGAACTTACCAAAACGTGGCAGGATAGTCCTATCTTTACGTATTTTTGAATGGGTATGTCTAATCAAGATGGCCCCCATTTTGTGCCACATGGAACAACCACTTATCCAATCCAACCAGTCTCTTTGATAGAATAGACTTAGGACATTGGCCAGTTGAACGTCATTATTCACATCACACACTGTATCCTTTTGTATATTATGGCGTTCCGGTAAGAATAACAACTCTTGACTATTCCTTTGAGTGTTAATATAACAAAATTAAGAGAAATTGGGCTCTTATTTCCACAAGGTAGAGGCTATTAGGTTGAATGGGTCGTCCATACGTCTATTCTAGACCAATTGTATCCCATGCATCTGAACCCAAACCTGTTTTATTAATTTGTTTATCAGATGATTAAGATCAGGACAATCATAACGTACGAATTTTATCTAGAAGGTCTCCTACGTGGGGTCCATTGACTATACAATTCAAGTTGATCAGAATATTTACCCATTTTCCAAAAGGGTCGTGATGTCAAGGTATACCTGATATCTTTTCATTTGCGGAAGCGGCATTTTTGTTAGTCGCCACTGCCATCTGGGCCCCCTGACCGTATGGATGTTTAGCCCACCCCTTAATAGACATTCATACGAAAAATCAGCTTGTTTAATGATTTTTAGCCGTTGGTTTTAGTACTCAAAAAATGGTTGCATTCAACGGCTATAAGAACGCATTAAAAAGTGCTAAAAAGTGTTAAAATCTAATGGTTATAGATTACTAATCAGGATGATTTTTGGTCTGTATATCCATCAAGGGGTGGGATAAACATCCATGCGGTCAGTGGGCCCAAATGACAGTGGTGAGTAACAAAAATCGTGCCTTCTTCCGCATTTGAAACAGTTTCAGGTATACCTTGTTATATCTTTTTCCTTTCTAAAATAACAACCTACCACCTAAACCATTAGATAGAGAATTTAGCTCAATTTTAATAACTCAAAATATTATCCAAAAATTCAAAAAAAAAAAAAAATAATATCTTTGGAGGATGATACAGACTGTTGTTTTTTTTGAGATTTGTGTGGTATGAATAACCGCCGTTGTAACTGATTCAGATCTCCCCCGTTACGTTATGTACCGTTAAAACGCCCAGAAAATAACGGTCTTTTTTTTCCGTTATTTTTCTGTTATAACGAAAATAAGGACCGTTATTTTCCGTTTTTTTATAATAGAACTGCTATAGTGCGCTTGGGGATTCGGGGAATAAGAAAATGATAAATTCACGAGAATATCTTCTGTCACCTCTGCTACTTAGAAGGCTAATAAAACTAAGAACTCGGATTTCTCTCGTATAGAGATTTGATTTCACATACCTTTCGAGATTTCTCAGTAACGCTTTGATCTACACCTTGTTCCGCATTTTGGCTCTTTTTGCTAAGATCAACAGTAGCGTTTTGATCTGAATCTGACACCACCGCTATTACTGCCGGAATATGACGTTTCTTGGTGATCTTGTCGGAATCCACGGCTTCGGTTTCTTTTTCCACGTTCGGTTTCACGATCATGGCCTGATTATCTACCGGAACTGTTTTGGTGCCGGAATTTTTCATCCGAAATCTTGACCCGGAAAACCAACGAGATCTTTTCCGGCCGCCGGATACGATCATTCCTTGCGATTCTTTGGAAAATCCGAAACAGGACGGAAAACAGGAACTTCTGAGTTTGATTTTAGGGTTTTCTGTGTCGATATCAGCCATAGACGAAAAGAGAAATAGAGAGAGAGAGAGAGTCAGTGTTCATATGGGAGGTTTTGGTTTTGAAGTACTTAAGAAGGTTGTCATCGTCGTCGTCGCTATTTTTCATTTTCTTAGAAAGTGGGAAGGAAAAGTTCAATTTAATAACTAGATATTGTAATCAGAATATAAATTGTGGACAGACTCTCTCCACCGACAGAGGATCAAGTAAATCTCCACAGTTGAGTTTTTTAACGTTTGAATTTGATAGTAATAATTTGATGTCCAGGTGGACATCAATGTTTGAAATCAAGCCCTTCAAAATGGCACGTGGCAGACTCTTTTTGCCTAGTCACTATGAACATTTCTCTCACTACATGATGGACGTATATACCAAAAGTAAGCTTGAGGGGGATTTTGGTACTTAAATTAAAGAGTCAAGTTGGGGGGGGGGGATGAATCAGTGGCTGATTTTTGGTGTGGATGATCTCCTAACCATATAGACCACCCCAACAAAGAAATTAGCCCATTCTGAAATTTCTAACCCCATCAAATGTGGTTTTGAAGTTACGAGGTAAAAATCGACGGTCTATAATTGATCAGCTTCCAAACCAGTCTATAAATATCAGAAAGATTTGAATTTTTGTGAGGATGATCTCCTCACCATAGAGATCATTCTCACCAAAAATCAGCCATTCATTCATCTTCTATGTGGGAACGCCAAAATGGGGGTCCCCCGCGCCCAACGCTAAATTAAATGCTTATATTCAAAATAAAAATAAAAGAATGCCACGTGGCATTTTGGAGTATTGAATGTCAAAAAAAAAAAAGAGGGAAGAGATGTAACGAGGTAGACCTCACACCAAAGACGTCAGCTCTAGGAGCTTTTTTTGTTATTCAACGGGCTGCCCTATTGGCCCACTGACGGAATACATGTTTATCCCACCCCTTGGTAGATATAAGCACCAAACATCACCCTGATTTGAAATCTCTAGCCATTAGATTTTAGCATTTTTTAATGTGTAATTCAAGCCGTTGGATTCAACAATTATATATTGGGTACTAAATCCATCGGCTAGAACCCATCAAACAAGCGGATTTTTGGACTCAATGTCTAGCAAGGGGTGGGCTAAACATCCATGCCGTCAGTGGACCGATAGGGGCGGAGGTGAGTAAAAAACAAATGGCTAAAACTTACATTTGGCGTGATGTCTACGTTGTTACATCCCTACTCTTTAGTTTTTCTTTGCATTTGATGTGACAACTTTAAAAGTGTGAACAGTGTGGTTTACGTGTTTTGTCAACGGGCTGTTACATAAAAAATTTGATGCTGAAGTCCCTCAAATTGCAAGACTCGTTTGGACCCCACTTGCCCCTGAATGTTTGGTCAACACTATGATGAAAAATCAGCGTGATTGGTCATTTCTAGCCGTGGAATTTGAGCACTTTTTCATCATGGGCTTTATGAACCAGTCTGTGTTGGTTCTAAGCCCATGATGAAACAGTGCTCAAATCCAATGGCTAGAAATCACTAATCACACTGACTTTTGCTGTGTGGATTCACCAAGGTGTGGACCAAACATTCGTGGGGCCAGTGGGTCCTAAAGAGTCTATTACGTAGCAAATTGAAGGGCTTCTGCATCAAAATTTTGATACCGAATCTGTATCATATATTTCTTCCAGCTGATTAGTGATTTCAAACCTTTGGATCTGATCTTTGTACCTCAAAATAATGTTCAAAATCCACTGAAAACGACTCCAATCTAACCCTTTGAAATCAGTAATCAGGCTAAATTTGGTCTCTATGTCCACCTACGGTTGACCCAAACATCGGCAAGAAATCTCTAAATATATGCCACGTGGCTCATACTGTGACGTTCATCAACTTTGCTGACGGATGGCAGTGTGGAGAGATGTTCTCTCCACTAGCTGTGTGAACCTCTCTTCCCCTTGCATAAAATTAGATATTTATTGCGTTGCTGCTTCTTGGAGGACAACTTAACACTGAATCCTGATTCCTCCACTGTTTCACCTCCCGTCACGTTTCCCCCAAGAATATTTACACATAAATATAAAAATTACAAGTATAACCCTCATCTATCAAGATATTACAATACTATCCCACTTCCAATTTATTGATTTCTCTTTAATCCTAATGTACTCCCGCAGTCTGTTTTGTGTATACGCAACTTGGAAACTTCCATATCATCAGTCTGCTTTGTCTATACGCAACTTGGAAAGTTCCATATTTTTTCTACCTGTTGCCCCTCTCGCGTACAATATACATCCCAAGTTTGACTTTCCCTTGCCAACAATCATGTTGATTTTTGGTATGTAGGCCTAAACATCCATGTAGTTAGTGGGCCCAAAAAACCGAGAAATTTAAAACCAATATGATTTTTGGTTTGTAGGTAGTCAAGCTAGGGATCGGCCCCACATCCATACGGTCATCTTCCTATAAGAATCCACCACGTGGCTCATATTGTGGACTGTCATCAAAGATGTACTCGACTTTTTTTTTTATTGGAGCACTAAAAATCCAACGCCTAGAAAGCATATGAGGCTCATTTTAGAATTTATTTGTGATCTACCAAGTGGTGGGGCCAAACATGGAAAGGTTCAGTGGGCTTTAAAAGAGTGTGCCATGTGGCATTAATTATGAGCAAGGAAAACTTCGAAGATCAAAACTAAATTCTGAACATAAAATATTCCAGTGGAAGGAAAAGACAATAATAAAGACACAACAAAGTGGTTAGAAACTTGGATTTAATTTTGCATTCTGTATTAATGGTGGTAGCCGCCCATATTGTTGGGAAACATGGGATAAGACTTCTATGATGCTGACGACTCATCTGCATCGATGAGCATACTGTAGAAGGAGCTTAGGGAAAGCCTTTGTTAACCCTAATTAGGGTTAGGCAATGTATATATAATAACAATACAAAGGGAAATGACAAAACTACCCTTACAGAATGCCCTTACAGTATTATTCAATACTCCCCCTCAAACTCGGCATGGGAGAGAGCGAGGAGACGAGTTTGTGCTTAAGGAAAATTATATCAATTTGGGATTTCCATTCTAACCCCTGAGGTAAGAATATTTGCAAAAAAGTTCCTAAACTAGAAGAAATTCTAAAATTTTTTTAAGAATTCCTGAAAATATTCAGGAGGTCCTTTGAAAAGTATTTGTGGGGCTACTGCCTCGAGATACGCGCTACCCGAGATTCGCATCGTTCGAGGTTCAAGGATTTAGATTTCTAGCGTATTCACTTGTAAGTACATAGTTATTTATTTTATGCCTTTATTTAATTAATTAATTATTTATTTATTTATTTAATTGCTTAATTATTATTTATTTATTTATTTATAAATATTATTTTATTTTGGAAATAGTAGAAAATTCACAGAATATTGTAGAAAAATTCTATTATTTTTGAAAAAAATGTTTGAAAATGTTATTCTTGTTATCTGTTAAATTTTAGCAAAGAAAAATCTCAATTCTTGTATTTTCTACATAAAATGTGTGAATTCATTGATAATTTTTTGTAATCTTAAAAGCACGAAATTATAATAGATGATGACATGTGTAATCTATTTAGTTGGATGAAGTTATGCTCAAATTCATTTAAAATGAGATATATGCGTTTTTCATCCGTTTTATGTATTCGCTTTCTAAGATATTAATAGGGCTTAAATGTTCTTATTTTTAGTTTCAAAATGCAAAAATATGAATATTTTGCATGTAAAGATGTTTCTACAAACATTATTATTTTATGCATATAAATACGATTAAGGACATGAATAAGAACGTGATTGGGAATGTAGAATATTAGATTAGTTGGAATCATACGGTCTCATTTCTTTGAAACCCCTTGGGGTTTTAGTCTCCGAAAGTATCAGGCGTTGTCTTATTTCCTTAAGACCCATTGGGGTTCCAGTCCCCTAAAGAAGAGGCGTTGTCTCATTTATGAGACCCCTTGGGTATTTATACCTAAAAGAAAATTAGAGAATCCGGAGAGAGGATACCTAATGAAATAATTAGTATGCACATTAGGGAGTTTACTTGTGGACTAGAAGTGTTGACATCGTACACTAGGACCGATAGAATGTTGGTACTAAATACATCAGAATTGATAGTTTGACTGTATAGAAATGATCACGGGTATTCTAATAAGAGAAAGGTTGACTGTTATGTGAAAAGTCACCATTCTATTCGAAGTTATACGTAAGTAATTGATGGAGAATTGAGTTTTATTGAATTACATGTGAAATTCATTTGCAAATCGTATTTGTTTTAAAATAAACAGAAGTCGCTGATTTAAGTGGTTTTACGCATGAGGAATGTATTTACTGGGCCCTAGCTCATTGTTTTAAAATGTTTTATTTTCAGAAAAGGATAAGGAAAAGTTGGTCTGATGCTTCTACATTTCTGTTGATAGACTTGTGCTAGAGACGATGTTATATTTTGTTTAATTCTTCTATCTTGTAGAAGGATGCATGAGTTATGTAGGTCGTTTGACCGTTTAGTAACATATATTTGGGAGTAGGATATATATACAATGTTTTCTTTTGGATGTGCATATTACGATTTTGTTTGAGGTGAGAGATCCTCTAACATTATTAATGTGTCAATGAAGTGCGTTTCGTCTTATGGATTGTTTAAATAAAATGAAAAAAAATTATCTGGTGTATTTCCGCTGCATCGTGATACCAGTCTTATTTAACTGTGCGTTTGTATGATCAGATTGCGCCTCAAGATACGAGAAATGTCGATATGACTAAATATCGGATTTGGGGGCGTGACATTGGGTCCACGCATACTCTCTTGTACAAGTATATTTGCTAATGGATAAGAATTTTTTTAACAAATTTAGCTATTTTTCAGTCATTTTTTATATTTTGTGATAGCTTTCATACTCCCTGTAGGTAGCCATTTTCTTTAGTAATAAGAATGAGACTACAATTTTAAACAGGGCCATATAGACGGCTTTCACTCTAGTTTTTGGAGGTAGATGTTTCCTTAGTTATAGTAGCTCTCATAGGGAAGCCAACAGTCGATTATAGTGGAGTTTCGAAATCAACTGAAAGTAGGAACACTACTAACTTGAAGTTATAGTCAGTAGAGGTTTATTCCTAATTCCAATAATAAAATATCTCACACCTCTATCAGATCCGTACCTACCAATAATAATCAGTGTGCATGTGATGATATATCAGATATAATGTATCAATAATCACCTAATGCATACTAATAACGTTGACCAATCATAATAATCAAATGATATAATACTGAGATTAACAAAACTTTACTAGCAATGATAAGTTCAAATTTCTTGAATGTTCTCAAAATTACTACTTATCAAAATTCACAATAATTACCAACTTTAACATTCTTCTTAACATTGAATCTTTTGATATTCTGAAAATTTTAATTGTTATTCATTAAAAACAAAAAAAAAAATTTAAGAAAAAAAAATCCCTCCACAAAGAATAAGAATGGAAATCAAGAAAGAATGAAAAGCTCATTGCTCAGAGATAGAACGATTCAGAACATGTACCTTCAAAGAATCCTTTCTCACCTACACAGAGGTGATTTTTGTGGATTGAATATTTCTCTTAGGATCTCTCCTCTTTTGAGTTAAAGAACTCTAAGGATGTCTATTTTTTTGAAGGGACTCAATCTCTTTGATTAAAACTCTAGACAACATATCCAATTTATTTAGCTCATAATGTGTCTTCATAGAAAATTTTTGACTTGTCACATTCTGAGTTGAGTTCATCTCTTTCTCAAAGGAATTTTGGTGTCCTCTTCTCACTTTATGACAGTCTCTGATCACATGACCCAAATTTTTGCAGTACGCACAAGGACGATTGCTTTTGACAATTTTGACTTGATCAATGATCAGAGTGGGGATAACTTTTGCTTTAACAAAAATCATCTTGAAAGTAGACATCAAGCTTTGCAGAGCTTGACAAGAATCCTAGCACATCCCGTTTAGTTTTAAGAAGTTCATTCTCAAGGGATTCCTTGTGTGCTGTACAAGTTTGAGATTCACATTCTAATGACCTGTTTCTTTTTAACAGAGGCTCATTCTCTTGTTCTAAATCTAAAATTGACACTTAATTTTCAATGTCACTCGATAAGGCTTCATTTTTAGAGTCAAGATATTTAACTTTGTCAGATAAGACTTTATTTACCTTTATGAATTTTATGGATTCCTCTTACAGTTCTTTCACACCAACTGCTGAGTCATCCGTGTCCCCATTGTAAGAGTTCCGAACTCTCATCATCACTTTTCTTGGATTCTCCATGAGATCCATAAGGACTATTAAATCGAGCAACAAAAGTTGTATACTTATCAGTCTTTTCATTGCTATTAGAGTCATCGGAATGATCTTCTGACTCTTCATCCCATATGGCATTAAAGGCTTTGGCCTTGCCTTTATATTCTTCTTTGTTCGGACAAATATTTGCAAACTGACCAAACCTTTGGCATTTGAAACATTGGGGTTCGCTTGAGCGACTTTCCCTTGGAGTTCTTTCACTTCTGCTACCTTTCTCATGAGGTTTTGTATGTTCTGTAGATTTATCGAAATGTTTATTATTCTTGAATCTATCACTTTTAGAACGAATTTTTTTTAAACTTTTTTAAAAGTAGAGCCATTTCTACTTTAGAGTTAACATCTAACTTGAGTCCTGAGCTTTAGAAACTTTAAGGGCTATACCCTTTGATTTCTTTGGTTGCCTTAAATTTATCTCATAAGTTTGGAGAGACCCAACCAGCTCATCAATTTTTAGTGAGTCAACATCCTTGCTCTCCTCAATAACAATTACCTTAGCCTGAAACTTGTCAGATAAGGATCTCAAGATCTTCCGAACCACTTAGGGTTCTGGAATGCTTTCACCCAAGTTGTGGGCAGAGTTCACAATGTCACTGAGTTCGGCATAAAACTCAGCGAATGTGTCATTCTCCTCCATTCTCATGGATTCGAATTTAGTAATCAGCATTTGCAGTTTAGAAATTTTGACTGCCGGCGTTCCTTCATGGGTAGCTTTGAGAATGTCCCATGCCTCTTTAGCCAAAGTGCAGGTAGAGATTCTTCAAAACTCATTCCTGTCTACAGCATTAAAAATAACATTTAGCCTTTTGCTGTTCAGACCATGGTTTTAAAAACCACCGTTTAAACGGTTTTAACGGTCGTTTAAATGGTAACGCCCCAAGCCCATTTCTGTTAAAATCGTTTAAACATGTTTTATCGATTTTGAAAAAAATGGCCGTTAAAATCGTTTAAATAGCCGTTTAATTCTGAAAATTTTGTGAAAAAAATGGTCGTTAAATTTGTTAAAATCTGTTTAATTTCCGTTAAATTCCATTTTTTTTAAATTTTCAAATTTCAAAATTTGAATTTCAACGCCATTTTTTCCGTTAAATCGTTAAAACCATTAAAACTCGTTAAAATCTATTTAATTCCGTTAAATTCCATTTTTCCCCATTTTTTCCATTTTTGCCCCTAGCTGTTTCAATCTGTTTTAATGGCCATTTAAACGGTAACACCCCCAGTCTGTTTGACCGTTAAAACGGCCTCCTTTAAACCTTGATTTAGACAACATTGGCCTATATCTTCTGTGCTCCAGTCAGCTTTAGGTTTAAGAATAGTTTTCTCTCCTACGGTCATTGTGGGGGTGATATTCGCTTAAAAGTGCGTATTTTCCACTGTTATCTTCTAAGCGTTTTCACACTCTCCTACGTTAAAATGCTTTATTTATCTACTTTTCTACGTAAGAGTCTCTTTTGTTGCGTAGAACACACTTTCTGGACGAAATTGTATATTTGCATGCATTAAACACATTTTTGGAAGTCTAGACATTGAGTCGTTCTGATAAAGTCTTATTACGCGCTTCTTCTGTCAAGGGAAACCCCGATGGGACAATTCTCGAGACTTGCGAGCCCACATCAATCAGGAAAGCCCATTATCAAAGCTTAAAGAGCCCACATGCTATGACTAGAAGATATGGGCCAACTATGGGCTGAATAAGAGGACCAAAAAAGCCGGCCCAAAGAACGAAGAGAGCAGGAGAGCCAATGACCAAGAGATGGACCAAAGCGTTTAAAGCCACATGAGTCAGCAATGAATGATAGTCTACTCTACTGGAGAAGCGTGAGGATGGTCACAGTGAAGACCAGGGTTCTAGACCCTCTGCCAATACTTTTATCTCCATTTTTTAATATTTTCTCTCTCATCTCTTCTTATTCTCTCTCTCTTCATCTCTCGGTCATCGAATCTACTGACCTAACCCCAGAACTCATGCCCATTGGCTCTGTCTCATCTCCCTTAACTTTCTGACTGTTGGATCTTCAATCGGATCGTTGGATCTTCCACCGGACCGTTGGATCTCTCTAGATCCGTCGATCTACCAATCTGGGTCCCAATCAAGTCACCATCCATCCGATCGCCATCAGATTGTTTGTTACATCATCTTGTGAGACGATGGACATCATCAATCCATGTGGGCCAGTAGCCGGGCCCATCATCATCGACCCGCTGTCCGACCAGTTAGTGGACCCCGTGAATTTCAAAATAATTTTAATTAAATTTTAAAAAATGGGGGGTCCACTAAATGGGGAAATTTCCAAAAGAAAAGTAGTTTTCTTATTTTTTTATTTTCAAAAAAATTCCTATTTCCATTAAAGGAAATAGGGAGCTTTAAAAGGGGAAGGAGAAGGGTTCGTTTGAACCCTAATCCCTCTCCCCTCTCCTCCTCTCCTCCTCTCCTTCCCCCTATCCTTTCCCTTCTTCCCCCCCCCTTTATTCTCCTTTTCTTCCTCATTTCTTCTTCGTCTCCTTCACCATTCTTCGCCAGAGTTGCAGGTTTGCAACTCTGGCCGTTTATCTCCTCCTTCTTCTCTTCTTGTTCTTCTTCTCCTCCTCCAGCTGCTGCCCAACCTCCTGCTCACCACGCCAAGAACCATCCTTTTCTTCTCTTTCTTTTCTTTCTTTCTTCTTTCTTCTTTCTTTCTTCTTCTTCTTCTTTCTCTTTTCTCGCCGGAGTTGCAAGCAACACCATCACCAGCGTCTTCTTCCCCTGGTTCTTATTCTCTTCCTTCTCCTTCACGATCTGCCATTCACCACTGCCTGGCACCTCCACAGAATGACCGCCTGCCGGTGCAACCAGTCCGTCCTTTTCAAGGAAAGGTTGCTGGTATGCAACCCAGCACCACCAGCAACTAGCTACCGCCCCTTCTCCTCATCCTTGCTACTGCAACTCTAGCAAGCTCCATGGACGCCGGTGCACTAGCAGGTCTTCTTTGATGCTGCGTCCTCCTTGCTACGTGCAGTTCCGGTAAGTCTTCTTCTCCATCTTTTCCTTCTTCATCTTCTTCTTCTTCATTCTTTCTTTTGCTCACCGGAGTTGCAGGTCTGCAACTCCGGCCACCTGTAACGCCGGTAGCTGTTTGGGTTCTCTCCCCTCCTCTTTTCTCCTGCCCGTTCTTCTTTCAATCCTCCACCATCTCTGTCTTATAATCTGGCAGCCACCACCACAAAAAAAAAGAGAGCCTTGTTGCAAGAGCAGCACCGCCTCCCTCCTCTACATCATCTAACCGGACCGGTTCTTCAACCAGTCCACAAAATCAACGCAGGCTGTTCCTCCTTAGCCTCACTTGAATCCCCCATCTAATCTCGCACCCCCACTTCTTCTTCTTCTCCTTCTTCTTCTTCATCACCACGTCCAGCCTCTCCAATAGTCAAGCACGAGTTGTGCTTCTTCAATCACTTGGCCGGAGTTGCAACCGTGATCTCCATTAATGCTGGCAACTCACCCAGTCTCCACCTATTCCGGCACTCAATCCTCATATGCACGAGTTTTGTGAGCAACACTTGTGGCGAAGCACTTCCTTGGGTCCCTCCATCACATGGCCAACCCACATCAGTCTTCTAACTTGGCCGATTTCTCCATTGGGCCATCCTCTTGGCCGATCTCCTAAGGTAATCCATGGTGAAGTTTCTCTCTACCTATCACTTTCTCTCTCTAGGATCTTATGCTTATCACTTTCTCTCTCATGTTTCTCTCTCTACAAATTCTATTTCTCTCACTTTCTAGATTAATGTTCTTTGTTTGTTAGAAAGTTATTTGATTAACAAATTTTGTAAGTTACAATTTTATTGAATGATGATGGATTTTTAATAAGTTGGATTTTGTTCTAATTATTCTATTTCTTTATGTTTAATGATTATGTGACATTGGTCTTTTTGAGAAGATTGTTTTAATCCCGATCCATCAATCGCCATCCTCATCCCACCACAATTTCTGAGAAAAAAATCTGTCGTTTCATGTTCTAATTTGCACAAACTAATCCCGAGTGCGGATCGACATCCGACACGAATCCTTATACAATATCTCCATATTTTGTAGGATAATCGGATAAAAATTATAAATCTTGTTAATTATAGGGTTTCCGTAACCAACAACACGGAAAAAAATTTAGTTTTAGGGGGTAACCAACCATCCACTACAGCCATCCAGACTCTTTCACCAATATAATTTAGAAAAGCCCTCCTTTTTGCCTTCCAATAGACGTAGTCTTCTTCATCAAACAATGGAGGTCTGGATGTGTTTTTACATTCTCTTTGCATTTTAAAAAATAAGGAAAATGGACTGGTTTTATAGGAATCTAAATTCAGGTGATTAAACCTTTAATAGAATAACCTGCTTTGATACCAATTGAAATAATAACCGGTCCGTTCTCTTTAATCAGAAATACCTAGAAGAGAGGGGTGATTAGGTATTCAAAAATTAATCTAACCTATCACAAGTTTACTAGTCAAGGTAAGGTGATAAACTCGCATGTCTTAGTTGATTGATATCACAATTGACTCAAATCAAATATACCTTCGTGGTATATTGTCTTTTTATCATTTGATCTAATCAATACAATTAGCAGAACAACAATAAAAAATCTACAAGACAAATAAATAAAAGTTAAACGAAACAAAAGTTACCAACGTAGCACCATTGTAAATGCAACTTCCAACCTTAGCCAAGGCCTACTACCGATGCCTCCACGTCCTCTGAATCAACGCTACGAATCCACGCGTGCCCTCCCAGCCAAGAAGCCTTGTCCGCTTGTTTAGTTTGGTACTCCCCAAACTTACATTCGATCGGCCACTCCGATCTTAATTCTTAACTCTCCAACCTTTGCTGAAGGTGAAGGATTCAGTACACCTTAAACCCCAAGTAGCTCAAAAGATGTTGAGTCACATTGGTACTCTCAGGTTGCTAGCTCAAGTATCTGTGGAAGACCTAAGCTGAGTAATGGATCAAGCTATTTGCTTTAATCAAGAAGAGAAAAAGCTCACAAGATATTAATGAGTACTAAAGGTATTTTGCTCTTCGAATGGACACTCTCGATAAATAAAACTTTCTTCTCTGTATTCCAATGTGTAAAAGTGTATTTTGTAAAGCCAGAGAGGGGTTATATTTATAGAATTCACAGCCCAGAGTCTTTTAGAAAGTGGGGTAAGTGGAAACTAGAATTTCGGATCTGAAACGACTCAATCCACGTGGAGTCCAATCGATTGGTCTTGTACAGATGGGTTTTTCCTTCGTAAATCCAATCGATTGTACCAAGTCCAATCGATCAGACTTAAATCAGTTTCTGTCCCATAAGATCCAATCGATTTCACATGTTCTCCAGTCAATTGGGCTTTGTCCAATCGATTGGCCTAAATAGTCCAATCGATCGTACTTTCCTAGAAGTCAATAATCTTGACTTAGATTCGAGTCTGTCCATTGACTAGGTTTGACCATTATATATTATTCATTTTAAAAACTATTCCTATGGCCACTAAGTTACTTACCTTCCTAAGCGAGCGTACAACACGATCTATAACCGACAAATGGGTAGTTACTCAGATGACTCTTATCGTCAACCATCTGATTCTTGTTGTCTCTGTCTTCTAGTCTTTACGTAGTCGGCGTAGTATGCGTACCACGACATCTTCAACACTACATGGTGCTCGTAGGGAAGGTTACATGAATGTTATATGCCACACAGAATCTTTGCCAAAGTAAAATATGAAATATTCTTTACAAGAAGATCACCATCAAGAGCGGAGAGCAGATGTTTTTTAGGTATCGGCGTAGAGCATGGCTTCGAGTCGAGCATGTTGTGATGTGGAGAAGATCGAGTGTGTACTTTGTATGGGAGTGACAGAGACCACTTGGAAGGTTGGTGACTTCAACACTCAAGAAGAAATATAATTCACCCAGGTCCTTGATCTTAAATTCCTTTCCCAAAAGGCGAATGAAGTGGTGAAGAAGGGCTGGTGAGGAGTCGGTAAGGAGGATGTTGTCGACATAGAGGAGCAGGACAAGAGTACCATGTGCATTATGAAGAACAAACATGGAGGAGTCAGCCTTGCTTGAGGAGAACCCAGACTTGACGAGAAATGAACTGAACCTTTGAAACCATGCACGAGGCACTTGTGTTTAATCCATAAATGGCCTTGTTAAGGTGACACACATGATCTAGAAAGTCTCGATGGAGAAAGCTGGGAGGTTGAACCATGTATACCTCCTCATGTAAGAACCCATGAAGGAAGGCACTCTTAACGTCCAATTGCTGAATCGGCCAATTATTGGTGACCGCAAGGCTTAAAACAGTACGAATGGTGGTCTGCTTGACCACTGGGCTGAAGGTTTCATCGTTATCAATACCGGCTTGTTGATTAAATGCCTTTGCAACAAGACGAGTCTTATGACGTTCAATACTGCCATCAGAGTGATGCTTCACTTTAAAAACCCATTTGCAGCCAACACATTGAGACCAGGGCGATGAGGAACCAAAGTCCAAGTTCAATTCTTAAGGAGTGCATAAAATTCATCTGTCATGGCACCACGCCATTCTGGAAACGTCTTAGCTTGAGAAAAGTAGGAAGGCTCAGTTGAGGCAGAAGACAAATGAGTAGCATATGCATGAGGAATTGGGTGACGAGTCGATAGACAAGCCTGTCTTATGGGTTCCATCTTTAGATCGAGTAGCATAGTGGTGACCTGTGCTCGTGGAAGAGGAGGCAGGGCAACCAACATCAATTGGGTGCAATGACAGAAGCATGAAGTGTATGACATATCTGGAGGATGAATTGTACTGGTCGTACAAGTATCATGGCACGGAGGATCTGAGCTAGTAGAGCATGGAGGCATAGAGGGAGGCGGTGCGTGTGCATCAACTACAGAACCAGCACGGTTGACACCCAATCGAGAGACATCCATAGAGGACAAATGGTCGGTAGCATCATGGGTCAAGCTAGAGGGAAAAGAGTTAGTAACACGACATAGCATGCACTGGGATGAAGACCATATCACTATCGGTGTTGATAGGGGGAGAGGATGAGTCCCGAGTGATTGCAGCAAAGGGATAGGTGCACTCATCAAATCAGATATGGCGAGAGAGAAAGACATGCCCTATAGTCAGATCAAGGCAGCAGTACCCTTTGTGATTGGGGCTGTAGCCAAGAAAAACACATTGGTGGGAATGAGGTTCCAGCTTATGAGCATTGTATGGACCCAAGTGTGGATAACAGGCACACCCAAAAGGCTATAGCAAGGTAAAGTTGGGTGTGATGGTAAACAGAGCCTCGAGAGGAGACTGCCAGCCGAGAAGAGGTGTATGCAAGCGATTAATTAAGTAGACGGCAGTGCAAATGGCTTCAGTCCATAAGTTCATCGGAACTGAGGCAGCGATCATAAGAGTGCGACCCATCTTAGAAATATGGCGATGCTTGCGTTCAGCAAGTCCGTTCTGCTGTGGAGTATGCGGACATGAAAACCTGTGATGAATACCTTTGTCCACAAATAAATGAGAGAAGAGAGAATTATCATATTCACCCCCACTGTCTGTAATACCCTGAACTTTCGTTCTAGGGTATTATAGTAAATTCACCTAATAAATGAAAACCTGAAACTTTTTCAGACTCTTATTATTATTTTTATTGTTTAATATCATGTATGAGTATGTGTATTTAATTTGGTTTCATTCTAACAACTTTGAAAAACTTGCTATTTTTGAAACTCGCTCTTTAGGGCTAAATTCTTGCTAAAAATAATGAACCATAATTTGCATGGAACTTTTTCTTTCCCCATCTAACAATCTAGAACTTTTATAAAAAAATTATTTTGTGGGCCCGAGACACCAAAAATATTCCTATTTTAACCTTCTCAACTTACCCGAGAAATTTAGAACATTTTCTGAGACATGAAAACCCTAGCGGGAGATTTTGGGAGATTTTGACAAAAATAGTATTTTTATAATTTTTGAACTTCCTACCATTCGCATATTTTTCAAAAATAATATTTAATTATATTTTATTTATTTAATAAGCGTGGGACCCGCAAATCACTTTCGGGTCATTCCAATGTCATTTGACACTTTTCTAGAATTTTGAACATTTTTATGATTTGTGCGTGTGACATGTGTCAATACCTTATTATATGGACTTTTAAATTATATAATATAGTTTGATTGAATTAATTTATAATTATTTGTGTTATGATTGTTGGGTGGGGCCGTATGGCCGATCTAGAAATCTTTTGGGCTTAATAATATTCTTAAATGAAGCCTATTGATGTATATGGGCCTTGGGCCCATTCCTAACCCATTAATAGTGTAAAATATAAGTTTTTGAGGGTTGAAAAAGTCATCCCTTTGCTAGTTACGAATTTCAACAAAATAGAAACCCTAATCCTTCCCTAAACCTATTTATGAAAACCCTAAAGCTTTAGAAGCTTTCACAAACCCAACTCCATTGAAGAATAGAGAAACCTCCATTGAACCTTCATCCGGACACTGATCGCACTTGAGCAAGAAGGGAGAATTGACGGGGACTCTGAATAGAAGAACGTACTCCGAGGAGAGGACGATCCGACGACTTTCAAATTTAAAGAAACTTTTGATTTTCATTAAAGTTCAAGAAACCTTAAGGTAAGTGCGCTTGATCCATCCTATACTTATTTTTCTTCAAGATTTTGTTTCTCTTTCATTAGATAATGGTTGATACTCATTATAAATTAATTTCAACAATATTTATTTTATTCTTATTGGGTTGATCTTTATTTTGGGCCACCATGATGGGTTGGGCCATCGTCTATTTTGTACCTATAACGGATGATTATGTTCTTTATCATTTTCGTTATATTTTTATAATTAAAATATTTTTATAATTATTTTTTTCTAAATACCTCTGTGAATCTATTTTTCAAAACCGTTTAGTTTGTATTTTTCTGACTTTTATTGATTAAGTTATGATTTTTCTAAGTTGTATGACTTTACCAAAAAACCTAGAATTTTAGATTTTACACGGTCCGATTCACTTGAGATTTCGATCTATATTTTTAACATAAATATTTTTCTAATTATTTTTCATGGATACCTCTATCAATCTAGTTTCTAGAACCTTTGAGTTTATATTTTTCTGATTTATATTGATTAAGTTATGATTTTTGAAACGTGCTGGACTTTTCTGTAAAACCCAGAATTCTAGATTTTATACGGTCCACTTCACTTGAGGTTTCGATCTATATTTTTAACCTAAATATTTTTATAATTATTTTTCATGGATACCTCTATGAATCTAGTTTCTAGAACCTTTGAGTTTATATTTTTCTGATTTGTATTGATTAAGTTATGATTTTTGAAACGTGCTGAACTTTTCTATAAAACCCAGAATTCCAGATTTTTCACGGTCTACTTCACTTGAGATTTCGATTTATATTTTTAACCTAAATATTTTTCTAATTATTTTTCATGGATACCTCTATGAATCTAGTTTCTAGAACCTTTGCGTTTATATTTTTCTGATTTGTATTGATTAAGTTATGATTTTTGAAACGTGCTAGACTTTTCTATAAAACCCAGAATTCCAGATTTTACACGGTCTACTTCACTTGAGATTTCGATCTATATTTTTAACCTAAATATTTTTATAATTATTTTTCATAGATACCTCTATCAATTTGGTTTCTAAAACCCTTGAGTTTGTATTTTTCTGATTTGTATCCATTAAGTTATAATTTTTTTAAATGTGTTAGACTTTTCTATAAAACCTAGAATCTCAGATTCTGTCCGACCCACTTCATTAAGGGTTTCGACCCATATTTTTAATTTAAATATTTTTCTATTTATATTTTCTAAATATCTCCTTAAATCTAGTTTCTATAACATTTGAGTTTGTATTTTTTTGATTTGTATTGATTAAGTTATGACTTTTCAAATGTGCGGGACTTTTCTGTATCTTGGATTCTGTCCGGCCTAATTAATTAAGAGTTTTGACCTATATTTTGAAGCTGAATATTTTTCTATTTATTTTTCCTCAAAACTTCTGTGAATCTAGTTTTTAAATCTATTGAGTTTATATTTTTCTAATTCATATTTATTTAGTTATGATTTTTATAATGCAGTATATTTTTGTAAAAAAAAAAAACCTATTAATTGTTCGTGGTTCGGTCATGATTATTAACTATTAAGGTTTTAACCTTGTTGTTTGACTAAACCCTAGATGGTTTGACATATACCTGTATGCATGGGGATCCCACCCATGTGTCTTGGATCTCTCATAGGGTTCGGCCAAGTGTCTTGGATCCCTCTTTAGGGTTCGACCTTGTGTCATGGATCCCTCATAGAGTTCGGCCATGGCGTGTTGGATTCTCTTGCGATTTTCACTTATATTATTCATCGATGTTGATTGTGATATTTGGTCATGTCTTATTGACTATTATACCTAGATGGTTCAACCTATACTTGTATGCATGGGGATCCCACCCATGTGTCTTGGATCCCTCATAGGGTTCGGCCAAGTGTCTTGGATCCCTCTTTAGGGTTCGACCTTGTGTCATGGATCCCTCATAGGGTTCGGCCATGGTGTGTTGGATTGCCTTGTGATTTCCACTTATATTGCTCATCCGTGCTGATCGTGACCTTCGGTGTTTATTTCATGTTATTCAGGTTTAACTCTAATTCGTTCCCATGTTATCACTTTTAATGATCATGTGTTTATTTTATATTCTTATTTAAATGTTAAATACATGTGTGTATATGCCATGTAACCTTAGTACCATCTTGTTATCATACTATGATCATCACGTCATTTCATATAAGGGGTGCATAAGGGAACGGGGTTGAAGTATATTATATACGTTTATATTGGTTTTATCAATTAATCAGGGTTCGGTACCCTAGGGTGAAAGGCCCCAGACGTTATTATATCCTGCAGATGGGTCGATGAGACCGCTCCCAGTGCGGGAAGGAGATGGAGACCCTATGTGGTTATGGGTACTAGTTGCATTGGCATCCCTTACTCATATGCATTCATCATCATATTCATGCCATCCTTATTATACGATTGAGATGCATGTCTTGATTAAAAAACTTGTATAGTATGATATCATACCATGCACACTGTTGTATTACTGGGCCTCGGCTCACGGTGCTACACCGATACCATTTTCAGATTTTGAGGAGTCGAGTACGTGAGATGATTTTGAGACGAAAGACTCCGGTGCATTCGAAGAGATCGGCGATGATTTGGGAGTCGATCCCACACTTTAAAAAGTTGTATTTGATTATTTTATAATATTATTTATTTATTTTCACGGGCCTGTAAGCCTTTTTTTTGAGAGCATGTTCTCACTTCCATCTCTCCACATTTAGTTGATTGATTGAATTATTTGAGTTATGAATTATTTGAATTATGTGTTTTCTACATCTAAACTTTTTTACTTAGTGGGTTTTCGAATGAACCTTAGTAGTCTAATTGACCTAATTGGACCACTAGGGGACATTCATGGATCACCTCTGGGTTCGGGTACGGGTCGATCCATGGATTTTCGGGTCGTATCTGGGTATCCGGATTCGGGGCGTGACACTGTCACTTTGAAAAGCCTTAATTGTCACACCAAACTGATTAGCAATAAGCGCAAGAAATCGAAGTAAGCATTGGTACACATCAGATTTATGTCGGAGAGGATAATCCATGTATAGCAAGTAAAATCATCAATAAAAATAACATAATATCGAAAACCCGAAACTGAGGGTATAGGAGACACCACACATTAGAATAAATTAAATAAAAAGGGTCAGAAGCTCGTTTGTCAACAGAATGAAAATCTAGGCGAGTAGACTTGCCCATAGCACAATCCTTACAGAAGCTAGTAAAGGGAATGCAAGAAGGAAAACTAATGAAGTTATTAGAAGATAAAAATTGTAAGATCTTCAATGAGGGATGGCCGAGTCGACGATGCCATAAATCTCAAGAGACATAGGAGGCAGAGAGACCAGAGACTGGAGCACGGTTGGCTTGATGGGGTAGAGATCACCGTCACATGGGCCTTGGTGCGCAGTTCTCCCGGTATGGATGTCCTTAATCACGAAACCCCAAGGAAAATTTTTATGCATGGAAGGAACATGGAGAACATCAGAGAAGAAATTGAGAAGAGTCGGAGGATAAAGTAATAATACCAAATTGAGTGATAGGAAGAGTATCACCATTGCCAACCATAACCTGATTGGTACCACCATAATCAGAGCATTGGGTCATGGAGCGAGCATCACTTGTCATGTGGTGCGTTGCACAGTCATATTGGTGAGTGATGTGCATGCCGACGAAGGTGTTGGATAAATCCTCCTCTGTAGAGGCAGAGTCATAGCAGGAGTAAACGTAGCAGCAGAGTAGTGAAAGTAAGGTTTTTCCGTGTCATCGGATTGGAAACCCTTGATTTCAACAATATTTGTAAATGTCTCCGATTTGGTTCACTTAATCTGCAAAATGCAGACTTGCACAGTGGCTCGGGTTGGATATCGTCCGCACTTGGGGTTAGGTCAAATAATTGAACAAATTAAAGGAAAAATGCTGCTAGAATTATGGAGGGATGAGAGAGATGGCGATCAGTTTTAAAACATGATTTTGATTTGTTTGGCGAACCTTAAAAGCGAATCAAATAAGCAAGATAAAATGAACGTCAATGCAATTAATTCTAAAGTGAAATCGACATAAGCAAATATCTTTCATTAAAATCCCTCAAATAACAATGCTTTTGAATAAGAGAACTATTTTAGAAAACAATAACCCTAGCTAGAAAGCATGAAAAATAGAGAATGAGGGATAGAGAGAGAAACAAGAAAATCTAAAGAAGGTGGCTAAAACAAGAGTTTAAAGAGAGAATTGAGAATTGAATGGAGAGAGAAGGATGAGAGAAAGTTATCTTAGAGAGAAAATAATTTTAGAGAGATAAAGAGAGAAAATGAGATAGAGAGAGACACTTAGAACTAGAGAGGGAAAATGATGAAAATTAATTTAGAGAGATAAAGTGGTAAGAGGGTTTAGAGAGAGAAAGAGGAAAGTGAGAGAGATACCTATTGCACTTACCTTGGCTGTGAAAGAAAGAGAGTTGTGGTGGTTTGAAGGAATACATCACATGGTAATGAGAATGACAACCACTGGTTGTGGGACCTTGGGTTGCAGGTGTTGCAACTTGGACAAGAAACTGTGGGAGTTGATGTGCTGCCAATTGAGTTGCAAGTTCAGTCTGTGGTGGATGCAAGGGGCGGATCAGTAGGTTAGTGTACCCAAGAAGAGAGTTGCAGGTCCAGCTTGTGGCAGCAACTGAGTTGCCGGCGATCTGGTGATGGTAGTGGTTGCTTGTGCAAGGATAAGGAAGCAATTGAATGAACGCATAGGGCAGCAACTCAAGTGGATGAACGGTGCAGTAGCGGGTTGCAAGGAGAGGGAGGTCTGCTCACTATGATGTTGGCCGGTTTGCAGGCTGTCCGGTATGCTATGAAGCATGAGAAAGAACCGTGAGGAACACGGTTTGATATTGACTGACGGTGTGGAGCGATGGTGGTGCAGCTGAGCAGAGGAGAATCTTTTGTGAAGGGAAAAGCTACAGGGGAGAGCAGCGCCGTTGGTGCTTCTTGGTGAGATGCAAGCGGAGCCTGGTTGGGAAGGTTGGAGCAGGCGTTGCAACGGTCAATCTGGTGGATATCACATCTAGTAGGTGTGGAGAAGTGAGAAGGAAGGAGGTGGATACGAGTTGCAAGATGTTGCAGTTGTTGTAATGGAGACTAGCATGTCCGGTGGTGGTAGTAGGTGGTCTGATAGCCAAGGGTGCCTGAGGAGAAGACGGATAGGAGGTGCAGACGTGGAACGTTGAGGGACTCACGGTGGAAGTCTGCAACTGTTAGTTGCAGAGGTTGTGAAGAAAGGGGAACTCTGGTGATGAGAGACCGGCCGGAATTACAGTTGATATTCGCTCAAAAGTGCTTATTTTAAGCAATTATCCTTTTAGCGTTATTGCATTCTCCTACGTAAAATACTCTATTTACCTACTTTTCTACGTAAGAGTCTCTTCTGTTACGTAGAACACACTTTTCTGGATGAAATGGTATATTTGCATGCATTAAACACATTTTCGGAAGTCTAAATATTAAGCCGTTCTGATAAAGTCTCATTACGCGCTTCTTCTGTCGCAGGAAACCCCGATGGGACGATTCTCGAGACTTGTGGGCCCAAATCGATCATGAAAGCCCATTATCAAAGCTTAACAAGCCCACATGTTATGACTAGAAGATATGGGCCAAATATGGGCTGAATAAGAGGACCAAAAAGCCGGCCCAAAGAACGAAGAGAGTAGGAGAGCCAATGACCAAGAGACGGACCAAAGCGTTTAAAGCCACATGAGTCAGCAAAGAATGATGGTCGACTCTACTGGAGAAGCGTGAGGATGGTCACAGTGAAGACGAGGGTTCCAGACCCTCCGCCAGTGCTTTTCTCTCTATTTTCTGATACTTTTTCTCTCATCTCTCCTTATTCTCTCTCTCTTCATCTCTCGGTCCTCGAATCTACTGACCTAACCCCAGAACTCCTGCCCATCGGCTCTATCTCATCTCCCTTAACTTTCTGACCGTTGGATCTTCCATCGGACTGTTGGATCTTCAATCGGACCGTTGGATCTCTCTAGATCCGTCGATCTACCAATCTGAGTCCCAAGCAAGTCACCATCCATCCGATCGCCATCAGACTGTCTGTCACATCATCTTGTGAGACTATGGACATCATCAATCCATGAGGGCCAATAACAGTGGTGGTATGAGCTACTAGTAAGCAACACCGTTGATGTGGCACTAGAGGAGGGCGGACTGTAGTAGACCACCGGTTGGATCGCAGGTTGCAGGCAGTGAAAGATGGGGGACTCGTGAGGAGTTGCTGGAGATGTTTCGCCGGTCAGATGGGGAAGAAGGTTGGTGTTGTAGGTTGTGGAGGGGCGACCATGCAAGGGGAAGGTTTTGTGATGTAGAACACATAGCAGAAGAATTCATGGAGCATTTGGACCGTCAAAAGTCCAAACGGTGTTAAAAGGATGTAACGGGTATTAACGCTAAAGAAATACTAAAAGGGACGTCATAGGCATTAATCTAATTGTCTTTAGTGTCTGAACCGCGCAGGGCCAAACCTCTTTGAAAGGAAACGACGAGATCTTTGAAAGTGCTTTGCTCATGATGTACGCCTAATTTTGACCAAATTCCATTGTCTAGTGGGTCAAAACGTCATTTTGGCTATTTTTGGAGAATTTCATTTTGGTAATAACTTGAGTCGTGGAAGTCAGAATCACTCCCCGTCGATTCTGACGTGTTTGTAAGATCTGCGACTATCCATTTTACAATTAGTGAGAATTTCTATTTTTTTGTCTTTTTTTTCCTATTTTAGCCGTTTTAGACTTTTAATAAGTTTCAAAGTCTCTTTACTGATTTGCCCTATTTAAGAGGGTTGCAGTTGGATGAAAGAATCAATGAAGTTATTGTTGAAGTCTTCTTTTACTCTCTTCCTTGTGGATTCAAGGTTTATTTCCGGTTGAAGACGATGTTCTTCTTCTCAGTTCATTTTCGTGATTAACTTTGCGCTTCCACTACGTCATTTTGAGATGGATGAAGAAGATGCTCAACAATCCCACATTGCTGCCTATGTTGTACAACAACTGTGTGATCTTTGCAGGAGGTGGGAAACCATGATGAAGGTAAAAGGGATGAGGAGGTGGTCCAAGGGAGAGCAACGGTTTCAGCAGGTGCTGCAACAGTGGAGCTCGCCTTGGTAGCTAGTTTGACGACGCAAGCAGGAGATGGAGCTTCCGGTGGCCGGAGTTGCAGGCTTTAGGAATGGTGGCGCCTGGTGCACGTGGTTTCTATAACAAGAGGCCGTGGAGAAGCATCTGGAGAAACCCATGAGGAGTGGGTTGCATGGTGGTGCAAGCCAGATCTGTCCAAAGGAGGAGATGTTGAGATATGAAGGTCGTGAAGATAGACCACCTAAGTTGTAGGTAGCTGCACGGTGGCTGGTTTTGGAGAAGAAACCAATTCAACAAGGAGAGTTGCAAGTTTCTGGCAATGGAGATTGAGAGATAAAGAGAAGGGATTGAGAGAAGAAGGGGGTAGGATTTTAGAAGGGGGAGGGAACCGATCTCCAATTAGAGTTTCATTCTCTTTATAAACAAGAGGAGATGATGGTGTTCTCCGAAGATCATTGGGAGCCGTTGGATTCTCTATTGAGAGAGAGGAGATGATGGAGAGATTTTTGTTGAATGGAGAGAGAATAGGATAGAAGAAATATTGGAGAGTGATTAGGGGAGAACACTAAGGAGATAAACAAATAAAGGAGGGACGGTTTCCTTAGTGAAAATCGTTCACAATTGTTGCTTGAAGAGAGAAGATATTCCAAGTGGATCCACATGACAAGTTGAGAAATGAGGTGGCAAAGGAGTGGGTTCATAGACCGTGGGTCTTTCTGTGCTTAGGCTATGGGCCAGTGGACTTGGGTCATGGGCATGGGTCATGGGTATGGGTCATGGTGTGCCAAGATAGATAGAGAGAGAAATAGGAGAGAGGTGAGAGAAAATACAAAAATAATAGAACTGGAGGGTCTTGAACCCTGGTTTTCTTCATTCTCCTTCATCAGCTCTACTAATTAGTCTAACTAGCTTTTGATGTCAATTGGTGTGGCTTTTAACACCTTAGTCCTTATTTTGGTCTTCAACTCTTCCGCTCTCTTTGGATCAGCTCTGCGATCCTCTGGCTTTGCCCGTACTTAGCTTTTATCTTCTTGTCCTCTCAGAGAAGAGAGGGGGCCACACCCCTCTATCCCGAGATCAATGGAAGAATTCCGCAATATGATTGCTAGCTGCAAGTTGCTTGAAGTTCAAAAATCGGGTCTTCAATTCTCTTAGTCGAATCAACAAATGGGTACTCGTCATCCTCTGTTCTTTAGACTAGAAGCTCTGCAACCATGCTTGGCTGGATAGATTCCCGGGTTGGCGCTACAAAGTTCTTCCTCGTATGTGCTCGGATCACTCTCCTCTTCTAGGAGGGTGTTCTTCGACCCCTAAGCCCACCAATACTCCATTTCGATTCCTTAAGGTGTGGACTACCCATCATAATTTTTTGGATGTTGTGAGACATTGTTGGAACATAGAGCTAATTGGCAGCCCTATGTTCGTTGCTATCCAAAAGCTCAAAAGGCTCAAAGATACGTTACATACTTGGAATCGAGAAGTTTTTGGCAACATCACTACCAAGCTCTCCCAAGGTCTTTGCAATCTGGCATCCCTTCAAAATTAGCTTGAGGACGATCCTCTTAATGATCAACTGGCCAATGACATCTCTAGAACTGAGTCTAATATCTCTAATCTCCAACTTCAAGAAGAGATTCTTTGGCGACAAAAATCTCAAGTTTACTAGCTTCAGGCTGGAGATAGAAACACTAGCTACTTTCACTCAATAGCTAAGATCCGTCATGGATCTTCTCTCATTCATGAGCTGAAAATGGATTCTCGCTCTATCCTCAAGAATCAGGATGATATCAAATCTCATGCCATCGAGTTCTTCATCGCGAAATTTGCCAACCATCCTTGTAACATTCATGATGAAGTTCTTCAATTGATCCCCAATCTGATTACCAATTTTGAAAATGATCTCCTCACTATGATGCCAGATCCGATGGAGGTTAAGGAGACAGTCTTTGGCATGAATGCCAATAGTACACCGGGCCTGGACGGCTTTCAAGGATGCTTCTATCAATCGTGTTGGGACAATATTGGTATCACTAGGGCTGTTATTTCTTTTTTTCTGATTGGGAAGGCGCCTGTCGGGCTCAAATCTAGCCTTCTTGTCCTCATCCCGAAAGAAGAAAATGCTTCTATGTGGAGTCAATTTAGACATAACAGCCTCAATAACTTCCTTTTCAAAATCACTACGAAACTTATGACCAACAGATTGAGAAGTGTTGCTAGCCGCATCGTCTCCAACGAACAATGCGCATTCATGAAGGGAAGACATCCAGACCAATATCGGCCTTGACTGGAATTTTATGTGGAAAGTTCTTGGCCGATTTGCTTTTCACCCCCATCTAGATTTAATGGATTAGAGAATCTATCATTAATTCTCATATCTCTATCCTCATTAGCGGGGTCCCTGTGGATATTTTGAAGTGGGTAGAGGATTACATCATGGTGACTCTCTCCCATATCCTTTTTGCTTTTGTTGAGGATGCTCTTAGCTGAGGCATCAACTGATTGCGTGAATCCGGGAAAGTATCGGCCATGGTCAAATCTGGGCCTTCTCATCTTCTTTTTGCAGACGATCTCTTCATCTTCACAAATGGTAGCAAGCGGGGTCTTAAACTCCTTTAGTCTTTTTTGGATAAATATCAAGCCATTGTAGGTCAAATTAATCATTCATAAGCTTAAAGGTCGTCTCTTCTTGGGTAGCATGGGCATCTCTCGAAGTCAACCTTTCTCTTTTAATGAAGGTAATAGTATAAATGGTTTAGGTGTAGTGGTGGGCTACATCAATGCAGTCAGTAGGCCCAGATGGCAGTGTTGAGTAACAAAAATCGTGCTTTCTCATGCCAAAAAGCGGCTGGTATACCTCATTACATCTTTTTCCTAAAAAAATGTCCTCACTAAGAAACATGTTTCTCTATGCGAGAGAGTCATAATAATTGACTCTAGCTAAGGTGCACCAAACTTAGGCCACACGGCAAATATCTATTGACAATTGGGTAGCAACGGATATGATTAAGAACACAAACATGGCCCACCCATTCATCAACGTGAATATATTTTCCACAGCTGTTGAATTTGTATTTTTCTGAGTTGTATTTATTTAGTTATGTTTTTTTTAATGTGCTGGACTGATCTTTACAACTCAGAATTTCAAATTCTGTACAGTCCACTTCATTAAAGATTTTGATATATATTTTGAACATGAATACTTTTATAATTAATTTTCTCTATGAATCTAGTTTTCAGATCTGTTGAGTTTATATTTTTTGGATCTTTATTTATTAAGTTATAATTTTTCAAAGATACTGGACTTTTCAATAAAACCCAGAATTTCATATTCTGTACGGTCTTGTTCATTAAAGATTTTGATCTATATTTTGAATTGAAATATTTTGCATATTATTTTTCATAGATGCCTCAATGAATCTAGTTTTCAAATTCGTTGAGTTTCTATTTTTGTTATTTTTATTTAGTTAGTTATGCATTTTCTAATGTGCTGGACTTTTCTGCAAAACTCAGAATTTTAGATTTTGTGCGGTCCACTTGATTAAGGATTTACATATATATTTTGAAACTAAATATTTTTCTATTTATTTTTCCTATAAACTTATGTGAATCTATTTTCCAGATTTGATGATTTTGTACTTTTAGGATATGTATTTATTTAGTTGTAATTTTTTTAATATGATGACATTTTCTGCAAAATCCAGAATTTCAGATTCTGTGCAGTTCACTTCTTTAAAAATTTTGACTTAGATTTTAGAAATAAATATTTTTGAATTTTTTTCCTATAAACATTAGTGATATAGTCTTCAAATACATTGAGTTTGTAATTTTCTAATTTATATTTATTTAGTTATGATTTTTACAAGAAAATATATTTTTTTGTAAAAAACTTATTTTTTGGATTTTGGACGATTAATGGTTTTAGTAACTCTTAGTGGTTCGGTCATGATTATTGATTATTAAGATTTTAGCCCTTGTTGTTTGACTAAACCCTAGATGGGTTGACCTATACTTGTATGCGTAGGGATTCTACCCATGTGTCTTGGATCTCTCATAGGGTTCGGCCAAGTATCTTGGATCCCTCTTTAGAGTTCGACCTTGTGTTATGGATCCCTCATAGGATTCGGCCATGGAGTGTTGGATTCTCTTGCAATTTTTACTTATATTGTTTATCGATGTTGACCGTGATCTTTGATGATTGTTTACATGTTATTCATGTTGTTTAACCCTAGTCCGTTCCCATATTATTACTCTTGATGATCATGTGTTTATTTTATATTCTTATTTAAATGTTAAATACATGTGTTGCTTATTCTACGTAACCCTAGTACCATCTTGTTGTCATACCATAATCATCACGTCATTTCATATAAGGGGTGCATAAGGGAATGAGGTTGAAATATATTATATACATTTATATTAGTTTTATCAATTAATCAGGATTTGGTACCCTAAGGTGAAAGGCCCCAGACGTTATTGTATCCTACAGATGGGTCGATGAGACCGCTCCCAGTGCGGGAAGGAGATTGAGACCTTATGTGATAATGGGTACTAGTTGCATGTGCATCCCGTACTCACTTGCATTCACCCTCATATTCATGTCAACTTTATTATATTATTGAGATGCATACATTGGTTAAAAACTTGCTACACTGATACCATTTTCAGATTTTGAAGAACCAGGTATGATGGATGATTTTGAGATGGAAGACTTCGGTATACTCGAGGAGATCGGTGAGGATTGGGAGTCGATCCCACACTTTAGAAAACTTTATTTTGATTATTTTAAAACATTACTTATTTATTTTCACGGGCATGTAGTCATTTGATTGAGAGCATGTTCGCATCTCCATCTCTCCACACTTAGTTGATTGATTGAATTGTTTGAGTTATGAATTATTTTAATTATTTATTTTCTACATCTAGACTTATTTTATACTTAATGGGTTTTCGAATGAACCTTAGTAGTCTAATTGACCTAATTGGACTAGTAGGGGACATCAATAGATCATCTCTGGGTTCAGATACAGGTCAACCCACGAATTTTTGGGTCGTATCTGGGTATCCAGATTCGGGGCGTGACAATTAATCTATTAATTTCAGAAGGGTTTGTTATTTTGTCATTTGGATGTAAGAATAATTGAATATGAGCATGCAGTAACCCTCTTTTTTGAAATTTGATAGTGTAGATTGTTGCAAAAACATTAGAGAATAAAAGTTATTATATATTCATCTAAACTATTTATATAGACAATAAATTTAAAATTTTAAAAAAAATGTAGATAAACATACCAGCAATAACTCTTTCAAAATGATGCCCTTGACACAAATCCTACATGAGTTGAGTTAGTTTGATCTTAAATACTCGGGTAACAATGTCGGGTCTAACTTCTACTTTTTGTCCAAGTATTAAGTCTAGAATTTTTTTTTTATTTCAACCCATTTAGGATTGCAAGTGAAAATTAAAAATAAATGGTGGGCCTGCTCATCTACATTTTTATTTCATCTTGATAATTTTGAACCATATATCTTGGCCCTCCTATAAATGTTGAAGGTAAAACAAATCTCCTTCTTAAAGATGCTGGAGTCGTGTCTCCCGCAACTATTGCATCTTGCAAACCTTTGTATAAATCCGCTTTAATCTTAGGCTGATGCTTTCTAAATTAAGTCAAACTTAGTTCCTCAATACATGCATAAGTATCAACCAAAAATTGTTGAAATAAACGACCACCTCGAATCAATGATTGTCCTTCATTTAATCTTTGTTGAATCCTAAAAGCACAGTACTCACGAATGCTTATTGTATTACGAGTGTACGCATGTCTTCCTTGAACATCACTATAAAATATGTCAAATTTAAAACCATCCTCAGTATAAGGAAATAATATAGGATATTGCATGGCCATGAAGCTCGGATGTAATTCATTTATACACTGTAAACCCAACCTTTTTCTTTAACAATAACATCCCTACATCCATCTGTTTCAAATCCATTTCCAACAAAAAGAGCAACAACTTCTAATGAAGTTTGCAAATTGTATTCTCTTTCATCTTTTTGACAGGTTTCGATAAGCTTTAAACGAATTGGAGCTAAATCATATTCTTGAAATATATCTCTTGCCATTCTAAAAGCTTTTGTAAGTTCGTTATGCTCATCAAACATTTTCAATAATTCATCAACAATAGTTGGGTCTAAATTTCTACATATATTTTGACTATTAATAGCATCTAATCTAATAGAAATTTCATTTTCAGAATCATATATGTAGATTTGTACAAACTTTGGTTTATCTCCTACAATTGGTAGTAAAGACCCAATCTTGTGATGATTTTGTCAATTAATCCTAAAAACATAAGGTCCTGTTCCATCATTAATTTTTTTTTATCAATATAGCCAACCATAGATGTAAAAACAAATATTGTATTATATGCTCTAATGTTGTCTCGAATTTTTTCTTTTATATTTTCCTTCCTTCATAATCAAGCAATTCTTTCAAAAATTAAGAGCTATATTTAAATAGTAGCAATTTTACTTTTTCTTCTTGACAACAAATTGTATACTTAGGATTAATTGGTTTATTTATTTTTCTATTTCTCTCGTTGTACCAAATAATTGCCCTACAGAAACAACAAACTGTATTTGTAACACAAAAAATCGAATGCATCAAAATATTTTCCTAAAAATCAATATAAATATATTAAATAAAAAATTTAAGTTTTTTTTAATCTAATTCAATTAAAAAATAAAAATAAAATATATAACTTGTAATTGTTTCATCATTTTGGTATAAGTCTTGTAAGAATTTTTCAATTCCATTGAGGTAATAACTGGTTCGTTATAAAGATTTCTACATTGGTTCATATCTATATTAATATGAGATGGGATTGCCAAGCCATTTGATCTATTTCTACGTTAAACCATATTATATTTTCCTAATAATCAAGTTTTTTCATATTTTCTTTATGAGCAGAAGTCATTGTACCTGTATAAAATTTCACTGAAACTTTAAAATAATAATTTGTAATATGTAAAGCAAACATCACATTAAAATGATTAAAAAAATAATATATAGAGTCGAATTTACAGTCAACAATCTACCGATTCATGATAATAATCAGTTGTTATATTATCTTCACTTAAAAGGTCTAAAGAAAGTAAAAATAATAAAAAATTGTTCATAGAAATTATATAAAAAGGATGGTTTATTAAGAGTAGTGTTTCTATGTTATATTTATTGTCATACTCTATAATAAAATTGATAATATTGAAAATGTTTTATAATATTATAATTCTTGATAACCTATTGATCTTCTTTCATTTGGTTATTATATTTTTATTTTATGTTTAATTTTCTTGTTGCTTTTATTTAACGTGTATTACAGTCAATCTTGTATGATACATGGATCAGATCTAACTAAAGAATTGTGCTGACAATTTTTCAGATGCAACTAAAGACTTGTGCTGAAAAATTTGTACATCTGTCAAACATTTTTATTTAGTGAAGTAAATGTACTAATATCCCACACATGATGCTCCTATTTCCTTAATGTGGGTTCTTTAAGTCTTGTATTGCTGATAAAAAAATTTAGTTTTAATATCTAATATGTTATGTCAATGATTTTAGACAAATAATTCTTTATTGCAATCAAATCCCAAATTTATATGGTTGAATTTGTAAGCGATCACTCTACAAATTTTATTGTTCTTGATTGAATATCAAATGCCATTTTCCCAATAAGGTATTATTGGTTACCTTTAGAAAATGAATGTACAACCCTCTAATTTTGATTGGCATTGGATGTTAGCTTATCGAATATGAAGAGAAAATATATAAGAAAGTTTAAAACAAATTATATATATGTTTGAAATAATGATATCTGTAAAAAATAATAAATAAAAAACATGGTGGTTGTAACTATTGGTGGTCTGAAGTGACCATTTATGTAGGGGATTAACGAAAATAAGTGTTACAATTGGAAATGGATGTGACTTATAAGGAACAACATGAGTAACGGACACATGAATATCTTGTTTTACAATATTTATTCAAATAGTTATCGAAGTGCAGGAAGTAGATACATGTATGATTAAGGATTTATAAGGGAATGGGTTGGATTTGTGCTATCAATTTTAGTAATAGTTTGATTTTACGTATACAGTTATGTAAATTTGTTTTTCATTTTTTTAATTTTCAAATTTTAATGTTATGTGTTGTGTTAAACAGAATTGCGTAAATGCTTATAAAAAGATACCACGCCATAATATTATGATTAATAATACTATAAAAAATAATATTATTAAAAATAATATAATGAGAAGATAGTATATTATTTAATTTACATATTAACACTAAAGGTAAAAATTACTTATGACAGTTTATGCTATAATTAGGTTGCTTGTCATGCTCTCACTTTTATGTATCCATATTTTTTGTATGTACTAATGTAGACAAAAAAATCGTATTAAGTTTAAAGTTTTTTTTTATATTTTTTTTTCTAGCAGCCATGTTCTAGAAGCTAAATCATTTAAAGATATTATGGTTCTTGCCATTAAGAACGAATTAGAAGTTCAATCAAGGGAGCATGATTTATCATTGACTGAGTTTCTTTTTTTGTTGATTACCTTCCAAGGTAGGAAAAAAAATTGTGTCGGATTGGTTTACTGAAATAGTTCAATCGAGGAGTTGTTTGATAATGAAAAAAAGCAAGGGTTTTATTGAATCATATATCTTTTGAGTGGAAGATTTTAAAATTTTAAGTTCCCAACTATAACAAATCTAGGACTCAATTGTTATGGGATTTGTGCATTTTTGTGTACCTACAAATTATAATTACAAATTTTAAATTTTTTTCATCCTCATACGTCACTAATGTTATGTATGTTCTGAGCATCCTTTTCATATAACTATATTTATTAATGCAATATGGTATCCTACATACATTTTTGTATTTATAAAAAATTAAGTGGACTTACATTTAAAAAATCAGCTTGATTAATGATTTTTAAGGATTTAATTGGAGTAGGTTTCATGGGTTGATTTTTAACCATAGATTTTGAGCATCTTTTGCAGTATTCAGATCCATATATTTGAAATAACTAATCAGCATGATATCAGTCAATGGTCACTAACAGTGTGCGAATTGGCTTATACCATTGTCCTTGATGAGGGATGTGGGCGTGATGGACATCCTGAACTGTGCAGGGCGTACTCTAACCCAGAAGGTTTAACCTTTCAAAGTAGAGAATCTTTGAGGCCCGAATACCCACAGTTTTAAAAAAAAAAGTAGAGAATCTTTTAATTGTGCTCATGGGTGGGAACCCCGGTTGTTGATTTATAATAGAATATATATTTATTTTTATTTACGTGTATTTTGACCATTTATATAATTTTATTAAGATCTAAAAATAAATTAAATTGAGTGAATGGAAGAATAAATCGATTGAGATGAGATAAGCATGTTTAAAATAAAATATAAAAATTACATTCCAATTTTAAAAAAAATAAATGAATAAATTGATGAGAAAAAATCAAAATAAATGAATAAACACTCAATGAATTAAAAAAAAATCTAAACATGTTAAAAATTAACAACATTGATAAAAAAATAATAAAAGTTTATTTAGGGTTGATTTGTAAATCTTACTTGAATAAAAGTTGACGATGGTAAAGCAAGTTCAATTATCCCACAAACTATTGGAACCAAACTTGTATCGTCTTGAGTTTAACACAAGAAAATAATAAAATATTTCAGATTGAGATGAGAAAAGTATAGAGAGAAAAAAAATTCAGATTAAGGAGAGAGAGTAATTATAGAAAACGATGTTAACCGAATAGTGGTTATAAACAAGGTTTAAATGGGACTGTTATAACGGTATAACGGACTGGAGGCGTTACCGTTTTTCCGTCATAACGGCTGTTATAACGGAAAAAAAAAACGCTCAGGGGCAAAATCGGAGAAAATGGGAAAAAATAGAATATAGCGGAAAATAATGGAAATAACAGAAAATAACGAAAAAATGGTGCTGAAATTCAAATTTTTGAATTTTAAAATTTGAATTTCAAATTTTAAAAAATGGAAAATAACAGAAAAAAATGAAAATAATGGCCATTTTTTTTTACAAAATTTTCCAGAAAATAACGGTCGTTATTTTCGTTATAACGGCCATTTTTTAAACCTTGGTTATAAATACATGGTGAAAAGTCAAGAAACCAATTGAATAGAAAACTATTGATAAAAAAACATCTATTTTTTTTTTATTTTTGTAATAAAAAAAAAAAACATAGTTAAGGGAGATGTTTTAGGTAAGGATTAAAATCATGATTTATACTAATTAAAATATAAATTTTAAAAGCTTATGTGGTTGCATGTGTAACTCATACTGAAGTATAGCATGCTAACATATATATTTCGCCACAGGCACCAGTTACCGCCCTAAAATGATAGGCTCCAGTTACAGGTCACAATATGAGCCACGTGGCACACTCTTAAAGGGCTCTGACCATATGGATGTTTTGCCAATACAGAAGTGGACTTACAAACCAAAAATTAGCCCGATTAGTGATTTATAGGCATTGGATTTGACTTTTTTTCATGGGTTAATCTCAACTGTGGGAATTTGAGCAGTATTTGAGGTACAAAAATCCAAGGCCTATAAATCACTAATCAGGCTGATTTTTCGTTCATAGGTCCACGTTGGGATTGGCCAAACATCCATGCAATCATAGTCCTCTTAGAGTGTGCATAGGTCCACTTAGGGATTGGCCAAATATCCATGCGATCATAGTCCTCTAAGAGTGTGCCACATGGCTAATAATGTGTCTTGTAACTAGATCCTGTCATTTTAGGTTGATAACTAGAGCCAAACCCATATATTTATTTAACACTTTTAGTCAAAATTAAAATTTTAAATTTAATTGTTCTGTTGTTTTTTTAGATAGTACTTTTCTAAGTCAAAAATTGATAACAAAGGAATGCCATTAAGACCAATGACAGTCCATAGTATAAGGGATGGGACATACTCTTAAAAGAATATGACTATTAATGATTTCAAATCTTTGGATAATTATCAATACGGCTCAAATTCCAAAGGTAAAAAACAACCATCAAAAATTTCAATCCAACGCTTAGAAATCACTAATCGTATTGATTTTGTGTTTGTAGGAAAAGGTAAGAGAAAATTTTAAAGCTGTGGGATTTTAACATGTTCAGTGTACTTTATTCATTTCAAATTTATTTAATTTATATTTCTCTATGCTATATCATTTATATGAATAATAATGTTGCCATTTTTTTTGTAAGCAATAACGTTGACACATTCAAATCAACGATTTGAACATAAAAATTGCCAAAAGTCGTACGGTCAGATGTTTGGCCAATCTCTAAGAGGAACAAAAAAAAAAATTCCTAAAGGTCAAATTTCCATTATGTGTGCCAACTTGATCATATTGCACCCTATCATCAGCGTCTATAACAGGACCACGTAATCGAAGTTGTACTCACCTTAGAAAAATTGATAAATTGTATAATTTTTTGAATTTGTACTTTTATATATATTTTGTAATATTAAAATACGTAATAATGTTGATACATGCAAATCTGCCATTTTAAAGATATGATGTTCACTAATCTCGAGGAAGAAATGAATTAAATACTCGTCCACTTTGCACAGTTGAAAAAGCAGCTTTATGTATTTCTATCACAATCCCATTGGTTCATTACTAAAATGAAATGGCGACTAGGAAGATATCATATCGTTTTTAGAATTGCTACCACGTGCATTAATCATGAGAAACAAATGACTTAAAGACTACCCCAATTTTCACAGTTGCATGGGCAATTTTATGACTTTCTCGTAATCCTAATTGTTCATCACCAAAATCATTGGACGACTATAAAACAACAATATCTTTTATAGAATTTCTCATGATTATATGGACAATTTTTTCGGTTCACATTAATATTTTTTCAAAGCGACACGATTTGTCGGTTCACATTAATATTTTTTTAAAGCGATGCAATTTTTGAAGAATTGATCATGCGCAAATTATCGCACACAATATTTACCCATGGTTACATAATTTTTTTTTTAAAACAAAAGTCTAAACCATGACATATATGTTACACGATAATTGGGCTCATGATCGTTGCTTCAAAAATCATGACGCATAACAAAATCTAGTTTTTGGCGGTCCGGTTCTTTTAATGAGAAAAAGGAAAAAATGTTATAGAAGTGCCTGTTATATGTTAATAAAAAAGTAAAAAAACAATGAAAAAATATTTTTCCGTGATTGGTTAGTACACAATTTATATTACATATAAATGATCATTTTATCACTTTCATATCACTCCTATCTTCTGTTTAACTCAAAAAGCAGAGATTTTAGAGTGCTTTTATGCGTTTCAAGTTTTATTATTTATTTATTTTTTCGATGTATTTCATCATTGTAAATTGTCCTTTTCTTAGAAATGATTTTTGAAGCATAAAGTAAGTGATTAGACAGATCCAAATTTGATGAATCTCGAGACCATCGCCATACAAATGAATTAAAACTCTCAAATTGGCAGATTAATTTGGTCCTCTTAAAAAAAATAAAATTGGACCCCTCTTACCTCCGTCACTTTATAACCAACCCATCTATCTCAAAATGAATTGAGGATTGGCAAGCACTCAAACAATATATAAATTTTTTTAAACTATATCATTAAATGGACCATTTTTTCCGATTTACATGACTTACAGATTTTCTATAAAAAAAAAAAGACCTACAGATTTTTTATCTAAGAGTTTAAACTTATCTTTCATAATCGTCGTGAGGTGCTGTCACATCATACATAGTTCAAATCAAATAAAAATTATTGATACAAAGAAAGAAAATTTATTTATATGAAATCAAAAAAATAATATATTATTAATCATATTACAATAACCACATAAGCCCAATCATCGGATGTCCCAACCAAAGCTTAAAAAACGGCCATTATAACAAAAATAACGGCCGTTATAACGGATTCGGACCTACCCTGTTACGTTATGGACCATTAAAATGCCCAAAAAATAACGGCCATTATAGTGAAAATAACAGTCTTTATTTTTCCATTATAATGAAAATAATGACCGTTATCTTCTGAAAAATTTTGTGAAAAAAAATGGTCATTATTTTCATTTTTCCTGTTATTTTCTGTTATTTTCCATTTTTGAAAATTTGAAAAAATTTGAATTTCAGCGCCATTTTTTTCACGCTTTCCGTTATTTTCTGTTATTTTCCCATTTTTGCCCCTGAGCATTTTTTCGTTATAACGGAAAATTGGTAACGCCCCCAGTCCGTTATAACGGTCCCCTTTAAACCTTGATTCAGACAGTCTGTTCCTTTATATTGGAAATATATTTTTTTCCATTGAGATGATCAATAAAGACAATATCAGTATTACAGGCCACGTTGCCTAATTCGCACAGCCTCACAGAATTTGATGATACACCTCCTTCAATGAGTTTGAGTCTCTTAGATTCCAAAGCATGTTTCTTTGATTCTTTTAATTATTTGAAGGATCTTCATATGTTTCTTCCCTAATTTGTGCTGGTGAAGTACATATTTACTTGTAAAGTCCTTGCATATCTCGCAATATGTAGTCATGATGTTGATTAAACTAGAAATACATATAAAAAATTATAAAATTGATCATACTAAACGGAAGTGTTACACATATAAAATTAAAATAAAAAATATTCTGACAAAGAAACTATAAAAAAATTTATTAAAAAAAAAATTCCCAAGAGAAGATTAGCCAAAAACACATAAATATCAAGATCCGAGCATAACATTTTTGACAACCATTTGGCATACCCACATAGAAAATGAATCAATGGCTGATTTTATGTGAGGATGTTATATATAGTAAGTAGATCATCCTAAAAGAAATTTCGAATCATTTCAATATTCGAATATTGGTTTAGAAGTTGAAGGATTATGGACCGTCTAAATTTCCCGTGTAACATATAAAACACATTTGATGGACTTACAATTTTCAGAATGGGCTGATTTTTTTTTGGGTTGATCTATATGGTCTAGAGTTCCCTAACAAAAAATCAACCATTGATTCGATCATCTTCTGTGTGTACTCCAAAATTGTTGTACCCTAACCATATATATAGATATAAAAAAATAAATAAAGAAGACTATATAGTATATACTAACCTTGCACTTCCATAAAAAATATCACAGAATAATTTCAACGTATGATGAAGTCCAAGTGTATAAATAGAGTATGGAAAGGTGTGAAATCTGAACGACCCGAAAGAACCGCTAAGTGGTTGTACGAACCGCTTTAAAAAAATTCAAAAATTCAAAAAAGAGAAGATAAACCGTTTTGATAGAGATGTGTCTAATTCAATTTCATTAACGTTTTTCAATGTAACAATTGTCTCTCTCAAATCTACTATGACTTATTCCAAGAGAAGTGTTCACAATGTGTAGATATGTACACAATGACGTGGCACAAAGGACAAACAATAAATAGATTGAAATGAAAAAAACTTATAAAGATAAAAATTTGAATGAAATGTAAAAAAGAAGAAATGACAGACATGTCAGGGTCGATGACAACGAATGCTTATCACATCTAAATATGATATATTTAAAAATAAAATAATGCATATTACAATCTTAGAAAACTCTTATCGAATGGATATTTTACAGATCCCTAAGTGGAACAAAAAAAATAAAATTGAATAATGGTATCAAATCTTTAGATATTTTTATCTAAAATAATATTCAAAAGAGTTAAAATCAAATCACGAAATAACTCCAATCAACGCACATGAATCATTAATCACAAAAAAAAAAAAATTGTTCACATTTTGATTTGCCGAACATCCAGAACATTCAAATTAATGTAAAATTGAGACATCTCGTTAAGATTAATGAAGCTCCCATAAAATCGTGATGTCTTCAAAGTGTTACTCGAGGTAATGAGATGTCAAAGTGATAGACGTTGTGTCAGTGACATAGATCATCGCTTAATTCGTCAAATTAAAAATAGTTAAAATTTTATGATGGCATATTCATCAAAGCCAATGACAACACGCAATATGAACAACTGTTCACAGTGAAATGTGGATTGCCCCAAAAATCATGACCAAGGGACACAAGAATATTTGGTCAAAGTCCACTATAGTGAATGGTCAAAGGAGAAGTTAAGGCATGTCTAAGAGCTTCATCACATGATCTAATCACATAAGGTTGTGTAAAAGCCAAGAATAACAACCGTATACTCTAAAAAATGTCACACCCGGTGCAGATTTTAAGAGAATAGCATTCGACAGTTTTTATCAGAATAGGCCCAAATCCTCCAGAAGTAACCACATACGATTGTGTAGGACATAAAGCTAACTGTATGACATAATTTTAGCAAGATCAACTGTTCATTTTGTTAAAAAGGACATGCCTCGATTTTCGAGCTGAACAGTGCCAGATCAGAGAAAGTAATCACATACGGTTGTGCAAAATGTGAAACTACACAATCGTATGATGTCAGATCTACAAGATCCACTGTAGATCTTGAGTTAAAGGGCACATGCCCTTTTAACGGTTGAGATGGACTTAGATGGAGAAACTAATTACGTACGGTTGTGTAGGTCTAGGAGCTACACATAAATTATGGCCATTACTCTGGATTGAAAATGTGGCGATCTCCTCATATTAATTAGTGACTTACGACCCATCTAGAATAATTATCATGTGTATCAAAAATTATTAAGTTAAACAGTGTCTCATAGATTTCAAAAGTTTAATATAGGATTTAAGCTAAGTCATAATGAGGGTCAAGAAGGTTTCATTTCTATTTTTTTGGTCAAAAGGGTCAAATTCAATTTGAGAGATTAGGTTAAAATAGAGTCTTTAGTCAATTTGAGTAAGATTTATCCTTAGCCAATATTTAGAATTTCTTAATAAGGTATTTCCTTTTGAAAAACATTTTTACAAAAATTTGTCCTAACTTGTGTGTGTGTGTGTATATATATATATATATATACTTTTGAAAAATAAATATAGAGTGAAATACGAAGGTTTGTAAATTCTTAATTTTATAAGAAAATAACTACATTTAATCAATTCTAAGTAACTAGAGTATTTTATCAATATCTTTATTAAAAGTCCCATAATGAGAATATTATTCAAACATTTCTTAATAAGAAACAAAATTCACTGACAGAATGTAAAAATTAAACTTAGGTAACCTCAGGTGAATTTAAACTTCTATGTTTAAGGTTTCTTTTATGAAGCCATTATCTCCCTCGAGCACTTCGTCTTCAACAATATCTTCATAATCTGACGGTTTGAAACATACAAACCGTGAGCTTTAAAGCTTAGTATATCGTGGATAACAACTACCTCTCATGCATTAATAAATTCGGACACTAGTTTTATAAGCAGTTCAAAAATGATATAAAGCAAGCCAATGCATAGTATGAAAATAGACTCGAATGGTCCCGTACCCTAACTAACTAAGTACAAGAATCAAGGTCCAACCTGTAGGTTCTTCTGTAAGGGTTTGGGGTCTTTCACCGTAGGGCACCAAGTCCTTATTAATTCTTTAGGGTTCTTCTGGGTCGTAGAGCCTATGCGCACTCCCAGCTAAGTTAAATCCTTCGAGCCACAGAGCCTATGTGCACTTCTAACTAAGTCAAACCTTCGGGCCGCAGAGCCTATGCGCATTCCCAACTAAGTCAAACCTTCAGGCCGTAGAGTCTATGCGTACTTCCGACTAAGTCAAACCTTCGGACCACAGAGCTTATGCGCAATTCCGACTAAGTCAAACCTTCGGGCCGCAGAGCCTATGTGCACTCCCTACTAATGCATCCCAGGTCAACCCTCAAAAAGTTTAACAAGAATCGAACTAATGATGAAAAATCCAAGAGAACAAATTTAAGATCAAAAGTAAGGGCATTGCATGAACATGAAGCAATTTATAAGTATATATTCACAACGATCTATTTTAAAGTACAAACTAAATGACAAGATTTATTAAAACATGTGAAGAAAGTAAATCATCCATACCTTTTGCTTGTTTTCCTTCCTTCCTCCTTCTCCAAATGCAAGAATAAGAATCACACTAGCACTAGAACTAGAACTAGAACTTGAAGGCAAGGAAAATATAGCTAAGAGTTCCTTTAGAGGTAGAGAAGAACTCTAGGAGGAGAAGTGTGAATTATGAGGGAGGGGAGGACCCCTTTATATATTGTTTAGGGTGGGGGTGTTGCCAATTAAAGAGTAGGGGAAAGGTTGGAACGTTTTCTTCTTCATGGCAATAAGTTTTGGGGGTAAAATCCTTAAGGCAAGTGGATGAAAAGGTATCTAAATTTTGTTAAAGGAAGGAATTAATGAAATTATTCTTTTTATTAATTACTAAAGCGGTTGGGATTTTTCCTAGAGGACTTACCTTAATGATAGAAAATCCTTGAGAATTTCTTAAAGGATATTTGCTCATTAATTTGTCAAAACCATTGCGTCCATTAGGGCATTTATTTCTTCAAAATAAAATAATATTATTCTTTAAAATAAAGGTGACTTGTCAAGATTTTCTTGCATAAAATATTTTTGGTCTTGGGAATCTCCCATGTGTCCAACTTGTTGGACTCATGTGGGGCCCATGGGTTTCAACATTCCACCCTTGTTGGTATAAAAAAAAAGTTCTTAAAAAAATATGATTAATAATATATTTTGAAAATCCTTTTTAGAAAATCCATCATCTAAAACACAATTTTCAATGTTTGACCAAAGCCTCACATGTGTGGGAAGAATAAAAATCAGCAATTTGCAGTGAGGTCTCCTAATTTTTAGAAATTTACAAATATGACCAAAAACTCTAATTTTTTACCGTAAATCCAAATTAAAACCCGAAAAAGGTACATTATGTCCCAAATATTAAAATATTGTTAAAAGCTATCACGTGGGGCCCATATACCCCTAAAAATTGATATTTTCAAAATTGTTTGTAATTGAAAATGTTTGTTGTAAAAATTGACCCAATTATCCAAATTATCCATTCACTTAATAAAAGTCGAAAATGATTAACTTAATAATGTGAATGTTAATAATTAAGGAAACTAACATGGAACACTATTTGAATGTGGTTCAAATTAAATAAAAGAAGTGTTGGTGAGGTTCACTTGTGCTTAGTTCAAGTTTTGTGTAACACGTGAGTGAAATTGCTCTCGTCATTAACCTATGATTAATTATGGTAAGTCTACGGTTCCCAGTGGGTCCTAAAATGTAAAATTCATTATGTCTTTAATTACTGAAATAGCTTAAACATGATAGCAAAAATGTTCGTATACCAATATATTAAAAACTCTGTTGTTAAATTAAACAGTCAAGAGAGCAAAAAGGTGACAAGTTCCTAAGAGTTATGCAAAGATGTTGGTTTGATTTATACATTCTCAATCAAGTCTCTAAATGTTAAAATGTCATATCATTAATTGTTCAAAGAATTTTTTGGTTCTTATTTTACCATCTTAACGAATAGAAGAAAAAAAAACTTGAAAAGTTCAGGGTTTTACAACCTACCCTCCTTAAAAGAAATTTCATCCTCGAAATTTAGGTCTTACCACTGGTAACGAAAAGGTCTGGATATTTTTATCTTATCTTAGACTCTACCTCCTAGGTTGCCTCTTCTAAGTCGTGGTGTTGCCACAAGACTTTAACCTTCTTAATGGTCTTGTTTCTCAATACTCGATTCTAAGTGTCCAAAATACGTGTCGGCCTTTCTTCGTAAGTTGCATTTTCTCGGAGTTGAAGATCTCCCCAATTGATGATGTGTGACAGGTCAGGTTCGTACTTCCGTAGCATTATGATGTGGAATACGTCATGTATTCCTATTAGTTGGGGTGGTAGTGCTAGTTGGTAAGCTACTTGTCCTGCTCGTCGTAGGATCTTGAAGGGTCCTATGTAGCGCGGTGTTAGCTTCGCCTTCTTACCAAATCGGATCGCTCATTTCCGGTGTGACCTTAAAAAATGCCTTGTCCCCAACTTGGAATTCTAAGGGTCTTCTTCTTTTGTCGGCGTAGCTCTTTTATCGACTTTGGGCTGCCATGAGTTGATCTCTAATGATTTTGATCTTGGCTGTTGTCTCTTGGACTCTTTCTAGTCTAGATAGGGTATGTTCCCCGACTTCTGCCCAACATAGTGGTGATCTGCATGGTCGGCCATAGAATGCTTCTAACGGTGCCATTTTGATGCTCGCTTGAAAGCTGTTGTTGTAGGCAAATTCCGCCAGTGGTAAATGTTCACTCCAATTGCCTCCGAAATCTAGAGCATAAGCCCGTAGCATGTCCTCCAAGGTCCGAATTGTGTGTTTGGATTGTCCGCCAGTCTGGGGATGATATGCCGTGCTGAGCTGAAGTTGAGTCCCCATTGCTGTTTGTAGACTTTGCCAGAATCGAGATGTGAAATGAGGGTCTCGATCAGACACAATCGAAAGCGGTGCGCCATGAAGTTTGATGATTTCTTTCATATAAAGGTTGTCTACGGTCGTTAAATTATCGGTCGACTTCATTGCCAAGAAGTGAGCCGATTTTGTTAGGCTATCCATGATAATCCAAGCCGCATCTAGGCTTTTGTGGGTCTTCGGTAACCCCATCATGATATGTTCCCATTTCCACTCCGCCACTAGTAGTGGTTGCAGCAATCTTGCTGGTTGCTGATGCTCACCTTCACTTGTTGAAAAGTAACACATTTAGAGACAAAGGTCACAATGTCTCTCTTCATTCCTTTGCACCAAAATTGCCTTCATAGGTCTTGGTACATCTTGGTCTCTCCTGGGTGGATGGTGAACTTTGATCAGTGAGCTTCCATTAGTATGTCTTCTCGCAGACTCGAATCGTCGGATACACACAGTCTCCCGTTGATTCTGAGACTCCCATTTGGGCGAATGTTCTATCCTTCTGGTCCCTTGTCGGTAGTGATGTCTGCTCATATTAACTTTAATTTTGAGTCCTCTATTTGAGCCTCAATGATTCGAGGGATGATCAATGGTTGAGCTACTAAGTTACAGAGGGTGACTCGCTCATCTCTTTGTTGGATCTGGAGATCGTAATCTTTGAGTGCATTGAAAGTAGGGTTTTTCCGTGTCGTTGGTTACAGAAACCCTAATTCCAACAAAATTTATATCTTTTCCGATTTAATTCCTGCAAAAATTGTAATTCTCGCACAGTTGGAAATTTCGGATGTCGATCCGAACTCAGGGTTAGTTTGTGCAATTCGAACACATGAAATAATGGATTTTTATTTTTTTATTTTTTTATAGGAATTGATGGAGATGATGGTGGGGTGATAGTGATGGTTCAAAGTGATTTTAAAACCAGATTTTGGGGATTTTCATAAACAAGAGAACACTAAAAATAAATAACAAACGCCAAAAGGAACTTAATAATCTCCATTAATTAACACAAATGAACCTTTACAGTGCTTTTTAAAGTCAAATTGCCTATAATACTCAAATCAAAGTTAAACTAAAAACTAGCACTAAAAGAAATTAATTCTAGAGAGATAAAGAAAGGATGAAGTGAAGTAGAAATAATAAAAAAAAGATTTTACCTTTCAATATGGTTGAGATGATCACTCGATAGGCAAGGGTGATTGGAGACCGAAGTGTGAATGGGGATCACGAATAGTGGAATTGTTGTCGGTCAAGTGAAGGCTTGGACACACTGCTATGGGTTGCTGAACAGCCAACCCAAAGGTGAGATCGCGATGTGATAAGGTAGTGGTCTAGTTGCTTCAAGACCAACTGCTTGAGCAGCAAAGAGATGAGAGGTGTGAAGGTGGAGCAGGCGGGAATGGCAGCCAAGTGAGTGCGATCTCACCTCCTCCCTCTTCTTCTCCTTTTCATTTTTTTTTCTTTTTCTTTTTGTTCTTTCTTGAGGGAGAATAGGGGCAGTGAAGATGAAGGAGATGTGGAGCAGTGGGGCGGCTGTGATTGAAACGTGATGGAGTTTCTGCTGGTGTCTAACTTTGAGGCAGAGGCAGTGGAAGAAGGAGATGGCGGCTCATTTTTAGTGGGGGCGGACTGTTGTTGGAGGTGATGCACCAGCAGGTAAGTGGCCTCCGTCTCCTCTTCTTTTGGTTCTCTTTTGTTCTCTTTGAAGAATGGCAGAGGAGAGAAGATGGTGAATGGGAGAAAGGAGATGGAAGAGATGGGTAAAGAACGTGGAGTATGGGGGAGATGGCTCCCTTGTTGCAGCTTGGGTGCAGTTTGAGGAGAGGTGCGTTTTGAAAGGGGGACGATGATGATGGTGCAGGCGGTATTGGATCTGATGGTGGCTTGCTGCTACTGCTGACAACAGGCGTTAATGGAGGTGGAACAGGCGGGAATGGCAGCCAGGTGAATGCGATCTCACCTCCTCCCTCTTCTTCTCCTTCTTATCTTTTCTCTTCCTTTTTTTTTTCTTTTCTTCTTCTCTTTCTTTTGGGTGGATGGTAGCTTTTTGAGAGAGGAGAGACTGAGAAGGGTGATTGGGTTTTCCTTGGCTGAAACGTAGGGGAGAGATAGAGATGGGGGCCGTTTTGCTCAAGAGAGGGAGACGTGGGGAAGAGGCTGACGGCTTGGGGTCATGAATAGTAGAGAAGTAGGAATGGGGGGGGGGGGGCTGAGAGGTAGGGTTTCCTCTCTATCTATGTGGGCAGCACTGTCCTTTTTTTGGCAGCGCCCCTCCCTTTCTATTTTTATGAAAATCGTTTAAAGATGTGGGCCCCAATCCATGCAAAAAAAATATTCTCCCAATCCCCTAACGGTCCGCCACATCCCTCTTCCTTAAGGAATTTTATTTTCAATGAAAACAATCTTTCCTTGTTCATTCTTTCCAAAATTTCTTCCCACAAAATGTTTAAAAATCTCCAGCCATAAAAGTCAATCTTTCTAAAAATCTGCTCAACCATAGTATTCTTTCTCAAAAATTTTCCATGTTTTCCAAAACTCTCTTGAAATATTTTTAGAAATAAGGAATCTTCTTTAACAAAAATAGTTTTGAAAGACTTTCCTAGATGTCTACAATTGTAAAATATCCCTCCTTGTGGAATGTGGGCCGTCCATCTTCGTAGTAATCGTGATCACATTGGCCAACACTACGGACTATGGTCGTAAGATCTAAATTGATGAGAAAGATGCCGCCAAATTCTAAGATCAGGAGATGGATGATTGGAGGGACGATCTTCTTGCGATTAGACGGCAGACTAGGATGGCGAGATGTGGATGGTGATGATCGGACGGTGGATGATTGGACTGACTATCAAATGGTGATGATCGGCCAAGGTAGGCTGTAGGATAATGGTCTCGGAAGGAGAGAGGGTCAGACGGTTGAGATTTGAGAGTGGAGAGAGAGAGTGAGGTTTAGAGAGAGAAGAGAGAAATTATTACAAAAATAAAGAGAAAATGCTAGGAAAGGGTCTTGAACCCCGATCTTTGACTTGGTCTTCTGCATGCTTCACCAACTGAGCAAGCACTCGCCTTGTGTTGGTTTATAAGCTTTAATCTCCTTAGTCTCTTCTTTGAGGGTTTGTATCTCCTTCTCTCTTGGTCGTCCCTTGATTCTTTCGACTCTCTAGCTCTTTCTGTCTTTGGCCTATATCTCCTCATCCTCAGCCTGTTGGCTCTTGAGCTTTGATCCTAGGTTCTAAAAGTTGATTGTGGGCCCGCATCCCATCAAAATTACCCAATTAGGGCTCCTGCGATAGAAAAATCGCGTAATGAGAATGACTTCGCATGTAGGTCAAATAAATGTGTATGAATGCATGCGAATGTACCATTTTAACCAAAAAAGTGTGTTCTACGAAATGAGAGAAACTCTGACGTAAAAATATTGATAAAAAATGCAATTTTACGTAAAAGAGTGTGACAATGCTAGAAGGATAATTGCTTAAAATAAGCACTTTTGAGCGAATATCATGCATTCATCCACTACCATTGTCGAAGAGCCATGCTTGCCAAAGTTCCTTGAGATTTTCTGCTTTGTGCGTCTGCTACAACGTTAGCCTTCCCTGGGTCATAGTGCAATGAAAAGTCGTAGTCCTTGAGGAACTCCATCCATCGTCTCCTTTTGGGTGAAGATGTACTTCAAGCTTTTTTGGTCCAAGTATACTTCAAATGTTTCACCGTATAGATAATGTCTCCATATCTTTAGTGTGAATACGATTGCTGCCAGCTCCAGGTCGTGTATCAGATAATTTTGTTCGTGAATCTTCAGTTGCCTTGACACGTAAGCTACTACCTTGCCTTGCTGCATGAGAACGCATCCCAATCCTTGTTTTGAAGCGTCGCTGTAGATTATGTATCCCAAGTTGCTTTTGGAATCACGAGTATAGGTAGAGTCATCAATAATCACTTGAGTTCTTGAAATGATTTCTCACAACTCTCAGTCCATATGAATTTCTCGCCTTTCTTGGTCAGTTTCGTCATTGGTGCTGCCAATTTTGAGAATCCCTCCATGAAGTGCCGGTAATAGCCTGCCAATCCTAAGAAGCTACGTATCTCGGTAACCGTTCTTGGTTGTTTCCAGTTGGACAGTAACTCCACCTTTGCTGAGTCGCCTGCGATGCCGGCCGTTAAAATGATGTGTCCGAGAAATTGAACTTCTTTTAACCAGATTGAGCATTTGTCCCATTTGGCATGTAGTTGCTTCTCCTTCAAAATCTGAAGTGTGATTCGCAGGTGTTCCTCGTGGGTTTTTGAGTAGATGAGAATGTCGTCCACAAAAATAACTATGAATTGATCTAAATATGGTTGAAAAATTATATTCATAAGGTACATGAATGCTGCCGATGCGTTCGTCAGCCCAAATGGCATCACTAAAAACTCGTAGTGTCAATATCTTGTCCTGAAAGCTGTCTTCGATATGTCCTTGTCTTTTACTCGTCGTTGATGGTAGCCTGATATGAGATCGATCTTTGAGAAATACTGTGATCCTCGCAGCTGATCGAAAAGGTCGTCATTCCTTGGTAGCCAGTACCGGTTCTTTATTGTTACTTGGTTCAATTGCCTATAGTTCACGCAGGGATTCGTCTTTCCTTTTTACGAATAATACTGGTGCTCCCCATGGTGACACGCTTGGTCTGATGAAGCCTTTGTCTTGAAGTTCTTGGAGTTGATCCTTTAGTTCGCTCAATTCTAAAGGTACCATGTGATACAGTGTAATGGATATTAGTGTTGTACTTGGATATACTTCTATCACAAACTCCACTTCTCTCTATGGCGGTAGTCCTAGTAATTCTTCTAGAAAGACGTCAGGGAAATCTTGAACCACTTCATCTCTTCTTGGCTCTAAGGATGCAAACTCTTCACAGAGTATATGCTCCAAAAAGCTCGCACTGCGTTTCACACTTCGCTCCCCGTAGAAGTGAGAGACTACGTTCTCCGAGTTACAGAATGATATCTTCTTCTTCAAACAATCGATGGTGGCATGATATGCTGAGAGCCAATCCATCCCAAGAATAATGTCGAATAAAGATATATCTAATAGAACTAGATCTACAATGGTCTCTTGGTCTGCTATCCAAATGATGCATGACTTACAATACTGATCTACTTCGACCCTTTCTCCTATTGGTGCAAAAATACGAAGGGAACGAGCCATAGGCTCCGAGTCTAACCCTAATGTTGCTTCAAAAGATGATGCTATAAATGAATGCGATGCACCAGAATCGAATAAAACTCTAGCCCATGAGGTGAAGATGAGTAGGTTACCTTTGACCAAATCATTGGTTGCTTCCTCGTCGGGTGTTACTAATGCAAATACCCTGCCTTGAGTAGTTGTTTTCTGGTTGCTCCTGTAGGCTTGTGGAGGTTGATGTGATTGTTATAGTAGTGGTACTGGCCCCGCTAGTGGTGTTGTCGTTCGCATCTATTGAGTCGGTTGTGGCATCTACGGTGGGTTGAGTCTTCGGTAGGGGACAGTTACTTTTGATGTGGCCCATCTGACCGCATCTGAAACACTTTAGTTGTCCTGCTGGAGCATTCATAGTTGACCTTGTTGGTGCCTAAGAATTCCTCAATTGTTGGTACAGCGCTGCAGGATTCATGAATCTGGCTTGTCCAGGTTGGGGTGCAGTCTATCGAAAATGTCCTGACGGTTGTCCGATTTGTGTCCTCTGCTCGAATGGTGGCTTAAACGATGGTCGTTGCCTCTTCGGGTCTCCGTGTTGTGGTCCTGAATTGCTCATTCCTCGAGTATTTAGAATTTTCTGAGCTTCATCCAAATCTTGCTCCACCAGTATAGCCCGTTGGACTAGGCTACTGTATTCTCTAACCATGAGGGGTGTAAGCTTCCCCCTAATGTTAATCTTTAGCCCTCGCTTGAACTTTTTGCACTTGGTCGTCTCAATTGCAATCAAATGAGCTACAAATCTTGATAGCTCAGTGAATTTAGCCACGTATTGGGCTATCGTCATTCCTCATTGTTGGAGATTCAGAAATTCTTCGACTTTCAAGTCTCTCGCCGATTTTGGGAAATGTTGTTCTAAAAATATTTCTTTGAACTGTTGCCAGGTCAATTCTTGTACCTTCTTGGTGATTTTGACAGAATCCCACTAGTGGTCCGCTTCTCCAAGAAAGAGATTTTCGATATTTGTTTGAGCCAATTTTCTGCTTCTAACGACTCTGTAGTCCCTTAAAAGGTTGGTGGCCTGAGTCGTTGAAACTTCTCTACCCACACGGTAGTGTCTGTCGTTGTTGTTTGCCTCCTCTCGACGTTGTCCGTGCTTGCTTGTTCTTGTTTCACCACCATCGCCATTAAAAGAAAAGACCCTTAAAAGAAAGTTGGTTTTTTTGATAATCTAAAAGAAAACTTTTATATTCCTGAATATTGAGAGATTCTCATTAATAAATAAATCCTTCTTTTAAAAGAGAGTAAGTTCTTTAATGTCGCGTCCAAACTGTAGAAAGAAAAAACACAACTGCATAACGGAAGATTCAATCTTTTGTGCTCAAAAGAGGAAAGCGATTATTGGTCAAAATGCTAATAAACTTTACTTAGCGTCATCCATCAAATTTAACGTCCTTGTTTGAATCATCAACATGGCTGTCCATTGTGAATAATTAGAACCATAACCCATGATATCTTCTACAAGTCAAGCTATATGGACCCCTTTCAATATACATAGAATATCAATTAATGTGTTCCGCTAATCCTCCAAAAATTAAACTGAGTTAAACTATTTTTAACTCAAAAACTCGTTCGAATAAAATAAGCCATCCTCTATCCAAGTAAATAGTTCTTATCAAAAAGTAACTTTTTTGTGGCTAGTTTATAAAAGGAAATAATGTAAAGAGATAAGAATAAATAAAGATATTTAGAGAGATTTTAGAAATATTGAAGAAACAACTTTGTTGAAGAAGAACAAAAAAATAAAACATTTTGCATGGATAATCATTTTTTGAAAGGAAGGGACGTTTTTGGTAATATAAATTCTTAGCATTGGATACTGAATAATTATTTCCATTATGGTAGTCTAATTTCCTGAATAATCATTCCCATTATGATAGACTAATTTCCTTCCAAATAATTACTTATACATAATTTTGTTTTTCACGTGCGCTGAATTACAGAGTAATTTTTAGCCATTAGATATGAGCCTAGTTAGAAGCTGGGATATCTTTCCAAACAATTATAAAATACCCCATACTACTGGATAAATTTTAAAAGGTGTAATTGGTCCGTTGATCATGGAAACCTATTAATGAAATTAAAAAATGAACAAAAGAATTTAAAATTAGAGGAGACAAAACAAAAAAATTAACCAAACTATGGTTTTACATGCCAAAAAAATAAAATCCAAACATAAACATAAATATGGTTATTGCTGGGATAATAAAAAATGAAAATAAATGTGTAGAGAAGAAAAAATAACCCCAACAGGAAAAATATGGCATGAATGGAAAAAATATACCTGATGTAAAATATTATGATTGACATTGATTGACATATATGTCATGTTTTTCCAATCCAAAAGTGACTAACGGAATAGACGATCAGGATTGATGAGTCGAGGTGTAAATTCATGTCTAAGACCCTATTGTATACATCCCTTCCTTTTCTCATATAAAGCACTTCATTACAGGTTATCCCTGCATTTGCTAGCAAACCTGTTTGATCATTCAATCGATTTCGATTTGAGTAGATGAGTAGAAATCTAGAGCCATGAAAAATTATTTTCAACCATGGAGATGAACTGGAGAACCCGTATGATCATTGAATCGCCTGATCACAAAGTAAAATATAAAAAATAAAAAAAATTAACTTGGATCAGTCACAAAAGAAGAACTTTCAATAACTAAAATGTTTAAATTAAATTCCTGATAAAAATCAATAGAGATACATTTTAGAAGAGAGAGGAGACGTGGAGAGAAATAGTTATATTTATAAACTAATGGATATTAGAGAGAGGGGGAGATTTAAAAATTATGTAAGAGATTTTTGAAGATGGAATGTCTAATTAAAGAAGACGTTTCGGAATATGAAATGTTTAAATAAAGAAGATTCCAATTGGAGTTATAGAGAGAGGTTATGGGGAATAAATGAGGAGTAATTTTAGGAGTTACGGAAAAGGGAGAAAAGTATAAATAGTTATAATTAATTAAATAAAAAATTACATGGAAAGTTGGGGAGTTTGAAAGGTTGTAGGATAATTGAGAGATTTTAGATGGAGATAACTTTAATGTGGAGGGTATTTTTGGAAAATATAAAAAAACTGGAGAGAGCGCCACCTCAGCAGGCTCGAGCTAATTAAATGAAAAAAATTTTACATGAAAAGTTGGGGAGTTTGAGAGGTTGTAGGATAATTGAGAGATTTTAGATGTAAATAACCTAAATGTGGAGGGTAATTTTAGAAAATACAAAAAAGCTGGAGAGAGAGCCACCTCGGTAGGCTCGAGCTTTAGTATAGATAATAGATACTCATGCTAACGCATAGAACAAGCGTTCTCTCTCATCCATGTGGCACTCTCCCCAAATTTGTTTTTCCAAAAACAACCGTCGGACTTTAATCTATTTATGTAAACGTCTTTCACTTCAATCTATTTACCTAAAGGGTATTTTAGTCTTTTTACAAAACCTTCTTTTTTCCAAAAATGTCTTTCAGGTCTCTTCCTTCCCTAAAATGTTTACAACATAAATGTCTTTTTTTCCCCAAAAATCTCTCACATCTCTTCCCTTTCTCAAAACGTCTCATTTTCCTTCATTGCCCAATGCAGGCGTTTCAGGCTCAAAAACGTCTCCTCCTCCCTATAACATTAGTCTAACCTACTGCAATCTCCTTTTATAGAGAAACTGGCCTTCCAAGGAAGACTATCTGATGCGGTTCAGGTGCATGTGCATCATACCAGTAGAGGAACAGGTACTATCATGCAAGTCAGCTGAGTGCATGCATTATATCCTTATGATGTCGATTATTGCAGTCGTTTTGGTATTTCTGATACTAACACAACTTCTTGGCATGATGATGTAGTTTAGATGATTAAAGGGCTCCCTTTGCTTTGCGAGAGGTAATATCTCGCAGCTCCACCTTTTGTGTTTTCACCAAAAAACTGTAAACTAATATATCCAGCAAATATTATTTTGTTGTTCTTGCACAGATCATACTAAATTAAGCAAGCAAGCCTGAATTCAGCTTAAGTCCAAGCCATAAGAATCTTTTAGTAGGCGGACATGGTCTTAAACGTGGCAGCTGAGGTGGTAGGCCCATAGAGCTTGCGACCTCACCATCTCTGTAATTGTTCGATGTGTCAATGATTTGTCTCACCATGAATTGCAGGCTATTGAAAAACATCTTGAGGCTGCCATACAGCACTAAACCCTCCCTCTCTACCCTAAAATGCTACTATCATTAACACAATTATAAAAAAATTTAAAATTTTTATAAATAAAATTAATTTTTTTTAAATTTGATTTCTATAATTTAGAGCGTACCCGCGTTGAGCACGTGCAGAAACACTATTTTGTTACACTCTTCAATGTAAGCCTCCAAAATAACAGGTATCATACCACTTAATACTTTTGTGTTTTTTAAAATATTTTTTTAGGGTCTGTTTGGTACGCATGCAAACCATTATGAGTGCAATGGATTGCTCGTGTTTGGTTCGCACTAACTTTGCACATGCAAGTTTCAAAATTTTCATATTTCCTACCATTTGGTTCGCGTGCATGCTCACTTAGGAAAGCACAAAATATGTGGGCCCCCCACATATTATGTACGGAAAAAAACAACAAATTTTCGTACTTAATAGGTGGGCCCCACATAGTTGAACATGAATTTTAAATTTTAAAAAATGAAAAATGAAAAAAAATAAAAAAATAAAAAAATAATGGGCAATAACAGAAATAACGGACAATTTTTTTTCACAAAATTTTTCAGAAAATAATGGTCATTATTTTTCGGTATATTTTTTCAGCGTTTTAATGGTACATAACGTAATGATTTCAGCATTTTAATGGTATATAACAAGGGATGTCAGAATCCATTATGGCAACAATAACGGCTGTTGTAATGGATTTGGACCTCCCCCGTTACATTATGTACTGTTAAAATGGTCAAAAAATGAAATATCGTTATTTTCTATTGTAATGAAAATAACGACCATATTTTTTTGGAAAAAAAATTGTGAAAAATGGCCATTATTTTCATTATTTTTTTTTCCATATTTCTCGTTTTTAAAAATTTTAAATTTAAATTTCAAGGCCACTTTTTTCATTATTTTTGAGTTTTTTTTTTTTTTTGGGAAAGATAGGGCTTGATTTGAGAAAATATTGGATTTTAATTTGTACCTTATGCAAATTATTTGCACAAGGAGGTTGTGTAAACGATTGCTCAGGGGGTGAAATGGGTTTTCAATTGCTAAAGAGGGTGAGCATTCATTTGCTCGTGTGTATGTGCAAATCGCCGAATGCCCGCGTACCAAACATGCGTGGGAAATGATTGCACGCGTAAACCTATTTGCACACCCATTTTGCATACGTATCAAACGCACCCTTAGAAAACAAAAGACATTTGCTTAATTAGCACTACGGCACAAACACTAGTTTATTACTAAGGACTAGCTATGGGATAAGATCCCTAGTATATGGCTGTGGAATAAGAGCACGTTTATGTACTGTTTGTGAGATAAGATCCCATGTATTTCATCACACCTTAATCCCTATCCTCCCCCTCAAGTAGGAGCGTGTAAATTAATAATGCCCAACTTGCCGATCAAACAGTGGAAAGGATCTCTGCCCATGAGTTTGGTGAATATGTCTGCAATTTGTTGTGAAGTATGGATGAACCAAGTGGCAATCAAGTTCGATGCGTTTGGTTCGTTCATGAACACATAATTTTTTGCAATGTGTAGGGCATCTTGATTGCAGAAATTAAAATTTTAGGATGAGCAACCCTGGGATCAGTCAATAGGTATTTCAACAATTGAATTTCACATGTGACAATTGAAAGAGCATTATACTCAGCTTCGGCTGAGGGGGTGATACTGTGGGTTGCTTCTTGGTCTTGCAGGAAAAGGGATTAGATCCAAGCATGGTATAGAATCTTGTGATAGATCGTCGAGTAGTGGATCAACTTGCCCAATCAAAATAAAAAAAATCCTTGTAGATGGAGATTGCTTGAAGAGGATAAAAATATGCCTTTTCTTGGAGAACCTTTGTAACGCTCCGAGTGGGTGCCACCTCGAGATTTGTAGTATATATGTCTCATGGATCACCATCAAGGAAGGATGAAACCAGACCTCATGACTCGGAATGAAAAACACAGTCATCATCTTGGTACTTAGCTGATAATAACGTGTTTGTAAGGAATATATCCATATTCTATGTGCAGCATAATTTCATGTCACCGTGACACTGATAAAAACTCTTTAACTCTATGACTTATAAGATCCAGATTCCGGACTTATATCAAAAAGTTAACATTATTTGTATGGATAGGAGCCCCCATCAGAAAGCAACAGATGGCAACTTTTCATTGGCTAGAAAGTTCTTGATGAGTTGCAGAGAACGCTTTGGAGCGAAAGTTGGAACTTGGTGGCCTGCTCCCCTCACAGTAACGAAGGTCAATCCGTCATACATAATCGTCCAACCACCTACCTGGAAAATCAAAAAAAGAAAAATTAGAAAGCGGAGAGAAGGAATGTAGTTACTTTTTTTTTTTTATATAAATAAATCAATATTATGTTGAGAAGATAATTTAGAAATTTAATAAATGAACATCACCTCCTTATGATTATACCAAGGAGTCCAATCCTCAGTAATGTTCAATCCAAGCTTGTTTAATGTGTATCGTGTCGCGGTCACCGGAACTCTCCCATCGGTATCTCCACTGGTAAAATGAAGAAGAAAATAATTACTTGATTTTAAAATAAGAAATTGTTGTTGTTGCACCACACTGATCCTTGGGTAAACCTCGAGAAGGCACCAACATATAGATCTTAGAAATAAATTAAACTCTCCTTTTTTAATATACTAGTAAATGGCCCGTGCCCACGACAGTCAACGAAAAAAGCGGTTGCAAAAATTAAACGTCCACATTAGATGGATGTATTTGATCTCCACCACTCTTTATCTTTTGCAGCGGTGAACTGTGAGCGCGCGCGAGAGAGAGAGAGAATCAACAGGGGGGTATATGTGTTAGGGCACGGGTGTGAGTGGCTGAGATCCACCGTCCATTTGGGGTGATAAGATCTCGGCCATCCTTTACGAAGCCTGATAAGAGGGGGAGACATTATCCCTGTCTTGTTATATAGATAAATTAAACATATTATTGGGATTTTTCATATTTACATTATTCTAATTTTTTTGGCTAGTGTTTAAATTTTCATATTTTCCAAAATTGCAAACCATCAGCAATGAGACCATATTAAAATATGAGTTAAAACTTGAAAATACTATGGAAATTTTCTTAATTTCTTAGTAATTTTGTAGCTTTTTTTCTCGGAAAAATATGAAATTACCTGAAGACCCATACTCGAAGACCACCATCAATGAGTTTTTTGATAATTGGAAGGACAGTAAACGTCGAATCGTTCCATGCAGCGTTTACGTCAAGGCTGAAGAGGAAAATTTTACAATTTGAAATAAATCCAAAAATAAAAAATTGCTTAAATTTTATTGTTGAAATTAAGGGATTAGATTACTTGCAAAGTGCCCACGGCCGAGGAATTTTCGTCGCATTTGCATGCAAAGCTTCTTGAACATCAGGACGATTGAAGTATGTTGTGGCATAATTTTGTATACACGGATCATAACCAGCGGGTATTTTGCGTAAAACCTCCTGAAAAGATTAAAAAAAATCATTAAACATTTGAAAAAAAAAAAAAAAAACCTCGTTTATTTGTTCAATTTTGGATGGAAGTCGATCTAAATTAAGCTTCGAAATGTAGTTTTATGCAAATGAACGACATACCAAGTTTGACCGGAACATGGGTGTCGCAGTACTCTGTAGCTCCATTAGGGATTTGGAGAACGAACTTCCATCGGCACACGTCGGAGAGTACAAGCTATACATATCGATAATTCTATACACAGAATAATATTCATTAAGTGCAACCCAGCACTCAGTGGTCTGATTTAATTTACCAAAGTCGCAATTAAACTTAATTGCTTGGTAAATTTTATCGGATATGACAGCGTGACCCCAAGCGTAATCAATCATCCCGGTTTGATCGGTATCATAATCCATTAAAGCATTCCCAATCTGCAATGCAAGCTTACAATATTTTAGTGATGGTTCAAGAGAAATAATGCGCAACACGGAGATTAATTATATGTCGCTACTTACCGTGAAACCCTTAAGATTTACATAATTTTCCTTTGCCGCTTTCGTATTCTCGTCGAAAATGACCTCGGCAAGTTGTGGTACGTAGTGTCCTTAAATAAATAAATAAAAATTAAAAAATAAACATTATTTTCCTAAATTAAAATAAAAAAAAGCTAAAATTTACCTGCATAGCTCTCCCCTGCTATGTAGAATTCATTATATTTGTACTGTGGGAACCTGTTAAACCAGTTGACGAGAAAAGTGTAGGAATCCCTAGCTACAAATTATCAAACAAGATATTATTAGTCGTAATTTCTACTATTATAACGGGTCAAACACGTCCCCTATCCGATCGGATCGGTATGTGAATGCCGATCCCAATCCGGATAGGCCGACCCAGAACGGGATTGGACAAGAATGGGATCGGCACATCTCGCTCGACACAACGTGAGACTTGTACGAACCATGCTCTTTTGTGATTTCCCTGTTGTCAATTTATACCTGTGATGTTGTCTCCATAGATGTCCAGAGTCGAATTGGAATAGGAAAATCCAACGCCAGCAGGAGCGTCCAAGAATAACAAATTAGCCGCTGAAGACATTGAGAAAGGTGAATGACGTCATGATCCCCAATCCAAGGACTTGGAGGGCTTTTAGTAATTTAATTAAAATACAACCAGGAAAGTTCCACTGGTACGTAATAGAAAAAGCCATACGGGTTGCATCTGTGCAACTCCTTTGGGCGTTGCTTGCTAATATTCCACCTAAAAAAGAATAATTTAAATATTCTTGCCTCTATTCCACGTGTAGTTATTGAATTTTAATTCTGGCACCCCGTTCTTCACCAAAAAGGGCCCAAGTTCCTGTGATTGTCCAAACCCAATTGAAGAACAACCAGGCCCTGCATAATAAACAAACAAATTAAAATTTCATCATTGGGTAGTAAATCCAATGGCTAGTAATCGTCAATCAAGCTGATTTTTAGTGTGTTTATCCACCAATAGGGTGGGCTGAATATCCATGTGGTCATTGGGCCTAAAAAATGATCTATGTAGGGCCATGAGAGTCCTCTGCGTCTAAATTTTTTTTCCGTAGTTTTTGATTATTCCAATAATATAAAGTTTAATTTTTTAATTAAAACTATATATAAAATATAAAAAGGCTTTATATAGAGTTTTCGCCTTAGGCATCAACTTGTATCGAGACGGCCCCGACTTTGTGGGGTACATGCCAGATGAGCGTTGCTTAACTTCGGCCTTGTAGTCAAGCGCTGCTCAACAAAACATGAACTCGAACCAACCCATGGGTATCCATCTATCGGCCATGCAACACAGGACCCTGTGTCACCTGCCATCCAACTGTTAACGTGAGTTCCAGGCTACTTAGAGAATCTAACTTTTTTTTGAAAAACAAAACATGCAAAAAAGAAACCGAGAAAATCGGTTGCATATATGGTGTCAATATTTCCTTAGACACACGTGTCACGACTTTATCGGTGTTTGACGCTTTTAGCGTCCAACATCGTTGGGCACTACAATTATCGTATTCATAAATACCTCCGTTAAGCCATAGAAGAAGGGGCTTGTCGGCGGGCTTGTGTGTTGCTTCAAAGAACCAATAGAAAAGGGCCTTTCCGTAACTCTCATCGACAGTAACATATCCTGCGTATTGACGGAATTTGACTGGTGGTTGACCTGGAAGACCCCAGACACGGTCAGCGTCTTGCAAAACCTGTGTCTCGGGGTCGAGTCCCCAGGACACGTGGGACGAGATTGCGAAAATGCATAGAGAAAGACATAGAGCATAGGATGAGAGAGCCATTGATTGGAGCATGGCCTGGAGCAGATGAAACCATGAAATCCCTCCGTCCATTTATACACAAAGTTTAAGAGGGGTTGTGATCATCATCTAACGTTTGGTATTATGTGTTAAGAACTAAGAGAAAATGACACCTGAACCTTAACTTTGTCGAAACAAACAAGGGTTAGAGCTCATGAACATGGACTTTCACTTGGAGATTTCCGATGCCAACCTGGGTCCTGTTGGACCATCCAATTTGTCGTCTCACACAAAGCCATGCATTAATAGCCGTCAGATTCAAATGCATGCATAGCACTTCAGATCAATTTGCCCAGATCACAGAAGGAAATTATTTACAAGACGTCCACTGACCCATGAAGGTTTGATCGGCCCCTTGGTAGACCTACAGACAAAAAATCGGCCTGATTGATGATTTCCAACCGTCAGATTCGAGAATCTACAAGTCGGCAGAAAAACGTCCTACTTGTATGAGTCGAGCCCCACGTAGTATTTCATTATCGTTTCGATTTGGCCATAAGGAAACGCGCGGAAAAAAGGCTTTGGAATTGTCAGTTATAACCGTTAAGAACTGCCAACGTTATCAGTTTCAACATCCCCTAGCCGTCTAATTCAATTGTCAAAACTAGGCCGGCATTTTATGGGATGATGCATGTAATCTGAGAATGATAGATGGTCATGGGTCCCACAAAGAGAGAATCTACGCTCTCAAAGTTGATCTAATCAGATGATCCTGGCGTACCATTAAACAAAATCTTGGCCCTACGAGATCCATTAGGTGGGGCCACAGTTAGTAATTCCGTGCCTGGCTAAAATATGCATGGTACCGAAAATTAATTTAATATAATTTGGTCTTCAAACTTAAAAAAGATGATAAAATTTAGAATCAAAAGAATAGTAGAATGATATATAAAATTACGGTATGAGAAATATTGATGCACCTCCTGTGTGCATAACACATAAACCATATGAGAAGTTTTCCAAGTATGGAGCAAGGTGGGTTGTCTCATCCTATGTTTTAAAACTCGCCGAGTCGACTCGACATACAAACTCGGATTTGCATGCCTCGCCGAGTTGACTCAGAAACTCGGCCGAGTCGATTCTAAACTTTGCCGAGTCAACCGTTTAAAGGTTGAGTCGACTCAAAATTCAATGTTTTTTTTTTTTAAATTTCTAAATTTTTTTACTAAATTTTATGATTTTTCAAAGTTGTTTTTAATAATTATTATTTTTTATATATTTAAATATTTAATAATTATTTTAATGACTTGCCGAGTCTTCGAGGTGACTCGACCCAATGGACTTCCGAGTCGAGTACGAGTTCTGAGTTTTAAAACATAGATCTCATCACATGTTGTGGACCCCATGTAATGTCCTGGTTATTTGTTTATTAATTATTATGAAAATGATTAATTAGTGTAATTAATATGCATGGGTCGTATTTAATATTGGTGCATGAATTGTGTTTAATTATATTATGTTTGACTGGGTGGGCTTTTAAAACTATTTTAGAGACATTTAGGACCTGATTATAATGCCGTTTGAAGCTCAATTGATACCCATGGGCCTTAGGCCCATTTTTGCCCATAAATTAACCTAAATTAGGGTTTTTGACCTTTCTTATTTAAACTAATTGATAGTGACGAAAATCACTTTTGCTTAATTTAAAAAAAAATCTCTCATCATTTTTCCCCTAAAGCTAGGGTTTGGGAAAATCCTTGAATCTTTGAGCTAGGGTTTCATAAAACCTTTGGATCTTTGGTGGATTTTCTCTATGAAACTAGGGTTTGAGAATTTGTATGTATGTGTCTATGCTTACAAACTTTAATCAAATTTTGGTGTGTTCAATTTCTTATTTTTCATTGTTTAAAGTTCTTCCTCAGATCTTCAAACTTGAATCTTGAATAAATCTTAGATAGTATTTAACACATACTATCTTCAGAGATCTTAAAGATAAACACTTAATCGGTTACATTTATTAAATTGACAATACAAAAAGTATGACTTTACATCATTGAATATATGAGTAGAAGACTTAAGCTGAGGGATGGATCAAGTACTTTGCTTTGATCAAGAAGAAGAACAAGCTCACAGATGTGAATGAAAAACAAGCTTATTGTTCTTCAAATGGACACTAATAAATAAATATTTTCTTCTCTCTCTTGAAAGATTGACTAACTCTGTATCTCTGTGTGTGTTTAGAGAATGTATAGAAGGGTTGTATTTATAGAATTCATGACCCTGAGTCGTGTAGAACGTGAGATAATGGAACAAAGAATATCGGATCTAAGAAAGACTGAGTTCGTGCAAGGTCCAATCAATTGTACTCTGGGTCCAATCGATTGAGCCATGTCTAATCGATTGGGTAGAAGTGTCAAATCGATTGGCCTCAATAAGTTTCATGTTCCGTAAGCTCCAATTGATTACACAGAGGTCTCCAATCGATTGGACTCAAAAAAGTTTCTGTCTTGAAGACTTCAATCGATTTCACAGAGTCTCCAATTGATTTGGCTGAAATAAGATTATCTCTCGTAGCTTCCAATCGATTACACAGAGTCTTCCAATCGATTGGGCTGAAATAAGTTTCTGCCTCGTAGCTTCCAATGGATTACACAGAGTTCTCCAATAGATTGGGCTATGTCCAATCGATTGGACAAGTTCCAATCGGTCAGACTCTCCCAATAATCAATATCTTTGACTCAGACTCGGGTCTATCCAATGACTAGGTTTGACCATTATATTTTATTCATATTAAACCTATTCCTATGGCCACTAAGTCACTTACCTTCCTAATCGAGCGTACACGATCTTTAACTGACAAATGGGCAGTTACTCAAATGACTCCTGTCGTCAACCGTCTGATTCTTGCTGTTTTTGTCTTCTAGTCTTCAAGTAGTCGGCGAAGTATACGTACCACGACATCTCCACACTACACTAGTGCTCGTAGGAACGGTTACAAGACTATTTTTTTATATCAAACGAAATCTTTGCCAAATTGAATATGAAAATATTTTTTACAAGGAAGTCTATAGGAATTTGTCCTATTGATGAGTTAGGTATAGCCTTCACACTCAAACCTAAAATGAGTGTTACACCCAAAGGGCGGAAAGAGAGCTTGAACCCACAGATTTCAAAAACCATACTATCGGTGTGATGCTTAAGTAATTCAGAGATGAATGCCGACTGAGTTTGGAAGCTTTGGACATTTAGAAGGCTCAAAAAGCATGAATCATTGATTCGACGACGCTCTTCATTAGTCAGCCTCCCGAAGAACTTTGTGAGTCCTTCTATGGAATTTCTGGTAGCTATAATGACTTTCCTCAGCCTCTCCAAGAACTTTGTGCATCCTTCTACGGAACTTTGGGTAAAACGAGTTTCCTTGTTGCCATTGTTGAGATTCTGTATCTAGGAAATACAAACACAGATCAATAATAGCATAAACAGATGACAACATTAGGTGAAAACAAATGACAAAAACAGATGATAGTATAAAAGAAAATAGATGGCAGCACCGAAGATAATACGTCATGGAGAAACAAGGTTGGGCATGCCTTTAATCGGTGGTCGACACAAATTACCACAGCCATTCGCCGCAAGTTGCAGAGCTGATTTCCGTTTGTCGTCGAAGTTGTTGCGCACAGTCGCTGCAGGTTTTCTCAACGCCTTTTGTAGGGCAAAGTTGAAAATCAATGATTTTTCAGGTATTTTTGAAAATTTATTGACATTCTCATAATAAACAGCGACTTTAAACTGAAACATGGTTACCTCTCTTGCATACCTCTCCTTCATCCCTTCTGGCTTTCTCCCCTTCATCCACAGGACTTCTCTGTTAGTCCCTTCTATTTCCCGGCTTGCTCCTCTATTTTCTTTTTCTTGGTTTTTTCTCTTCTCTCTTGACTAGTTTTTACCTTGGTCTTTCCTATGGAAATCGACCCTATGGTCGATGATGGTATTTCCACTCTCTCTTCAGCACTCCTGACCCAAATGAAGATGGAATGTGGTGATGGCCCTATCATTCAAATTCAACCCGGCACCCTGGCTAATGGTTTGGAGCGTTGGAAGTTTGCTATTGTTGGCAAACTCCTCTCTGATAACCTTATGGAGTCTAATAGGGTTGAACAGAGTGTTCAAACTTCTTGGGACAGATCCAGAAAATTTTCCTTTGTCGATCTAGGCAAAAATCATTTTGCCTTCTTATTCTACGAAGCTCATCATCAGACGTGGGTTCTTGACAATGGTCCATGGTCGGTAGGGGGATCTCTCCTCATTCTTATCAAACGGTGCTCTATTATTCCTATTTCGGAGGTTCCTTTTCACTATTGTGCCTTTTGGGTTCAAGCACATGGGGCTCCGCCTGAAGTTCTCAGCGAAAAACTAGCAACTGATCTTGGTAATCAGATCGGTCAGATTGTTCACATTGATTTTAAAGACACACAAGCTCTCCATCGGTGCAAGTTCTTACGTTTTAAGGTATTACGTGATATTCGCAAAGCTCTACTACCGGGTGCTTGGGTGCACCACGACAATATGATCTTCCGAGTTGATTTCAGATTTGAGCGGTTGCCCACCATCTGTTTCAGATGTGGAGTTCTTGGGCATTTTGAACATTTCTGCAGGGCGTCTATGCAATTTTCTTTGCATGATAATGTGAAGAACATCGCTGGAATAGTCCAGGGGGAACCTTCCCCACATCGAAAATTTGGACCTTGGCTTCGAGCGGACACAAAATTGGAAGAGTCAGTGAAGTTCAGAGCTGATTGTCTTGGTCACAGTGAAACCAATCGCGGAATGCCACGTACTACCTTTTTGAATAACGAACCGGCTTCCCCTCGAACTAGATTATTTTACACTACCTCATCCTTCCCTCCTGTCTTAGACAAGACATTTGATTTGGGTAGCAGTTCGGGTGCCGCTTTTGTAACAGATAGGATTAACATTGAAGATAGAGATCCTTCACTTGATCCTTCGATTTTCGGACCAAACATTACTCCTGGCCACGCGTCCATACCTAAATTGCACGTCAACCTTCCTCCCCCTATCCCAATACCATCATTTCCGCCCATACCAACTCCTCTGGTGACTACTGACGACCGATGTGGTGATAGGACTTCTGTCACTCCTATGATCGAGGTAAATCCTTTTTCTGATTTGCTTTCCATACATACTTTTCAATCTCCGTTCCCATCTTCAAAGCCTTTGAAAGATCTGGAGGATCTCTCTCCTTCTTTGTCTCCGCTACATACAGACCCCCAAGCTCCTTATCTCGAGATGCGACACGTGGCCACTTCCGCGGTACCTCCTGCTCTTACCATTCTGGACCATGACCTCATTACGTGGTCATCTTCGGTTCATCCCCCCTTCCTACAACCAAGCTTCCCCCAGTCGCCTCAAACCCATGAAGCACTCCAAGCGGTGGGTAATCTTGACCTCCCCTCTGACGAGAGTCCACCTTCTTCAAAGACGGATGGTAATACCGCTGCTACATCAAGGGATCAATGCTTAAATATAAGTGGCCCCATACACCCAACCTTTTCAGATCCACTCTCAGGGGATAGCGGTCTGCCTCTTCCAAGGCCCTACTCTCCTAGATCGGTTCAGGTCTCACCCAAGTCCAGATTAACTAAGCGAAGTCGACAAGCTAAGCCTACCCTCCCTTCCGCTATTCAACCAGTCCAAGAGTTGGAAATTGAACCCAATCATCCTGTTGAGGTACGACCTATACTTGAGACTCCAATTTTCTTTGACTCTTCATCTGATGATTATCCTCTCAGTCCAAACAAAAGGGCAAAGGTGGCGGGCCCAAAACCACCCCCAAGCGATAGATGTTGATCCTCGCTTGGAACTGTAGTGGGAGTGGGAAACCCATGGCAGTTCGAGCATTGAAAACCCATATTCGGGATCTCAACCCGGATTGTATTTTTCTATCGGAAACAAAAACAAATTTTGATAAGAGTGTGAAGATGATTACCAAATTGGGCTTCAAAAATTACTATGTCCAACATGCGGAAGGGTGGAGTGGTGGGCTATGGGTCGCATGGAAAGAAGGCATCCTCATGGAACCCATTTGCTTTAACAACCGGGGTATCCATCTCCGAGTTCTTTCTGAACCGTCGTATAGCCCTTGGACTTTATCGCTCATCTATGGGGACCCTCGTACGCATCATCGCCAAATTTTATGGAGGGATCTTGCTTCTTTTGCCCAGACCATCACAGGGCCTTGGCTAATTGCAGGGAATTTTAATGAAATATCGGCTCCATGGGAGAAACGTGGAGGTTCTTCTCGGCCTAAACCGCTGAATCGCGCCCACTTAGATTTCATGGATGAATTTGATTTTACTGATCTGGGTTACTCAGGCTCCCTGTATACTTGGACTAACAAGCGCAAAGGTTTAGCGCATATCCGTGAACGTTTGGATAAAGGCATTGCAAACATCGGTTGGCGTCACCTTTTCCCTGATGCCTCGGTTGCTCATCTGATAAATTTTAGCTCTGACCACTATCCCCTTTTGATTAAATCTTCTCCTGAACAACAGCATCTCCCAAGGCCCTTCCATTTTCTCTCTATGTGGGCTTCTGAAACGGAATGTCAACAAATTATTCGGGATACCTGGTTGGCCCCACCTAGAAGACCCCCGCTCCCTTGTGTCATCTATAAACTCAAGACCACCAAGGTCAAATTGAAGATTTGGAATAAAGGAAAAATGGGTAATATTCATGATCAAGTCAGATTCTTGAAAGCTCAGCTCCTCTCGGTCCAATGCAAAGCCCCAGATCCCAGCCGGTTGCAATCGGAACAATCGTTGTCTCAGAAGTTAGATCGGGCCCTTCTCCAGGAAGAATCTCTATGGTGTGAAAAATCGAGGGTCCTTTGGTTACAGGAAGGCGATCGAAACACCAAATTCTTCCATACTTCCACCATTATCCGTCGGAAGAAGAATAAGATTGAGTGCATCAAAGATTCCGAGGGTCAATGGCAACACACTAGAACTACAGTGGGTCATGCTTTCTCTCAATTTTTCTCCTCACTCTTCACTTCCACATCCCCAGATAATCGGAATTTTATCTCCTCCATGGTCAGTCCACTCGTGACAGCCGAAGATAATCATATGCTTATCTCACTTCCAACTACGGATGAGATCAAGGAGGCCGTTTTCAGCATCGGTCCTCATAAAGCTCCTGGCCCGGATGGATTCACAGGTTTCTTTTTCCAAAACTTTTGGGAGGATGTAAAGCCGGACATTATTCGACTGGTTATGGAGTTTTTTACCAACCATCAATTCTTGAGGCCGATTAATCATACAATATCGTTCTTATCCCCAAGATCAAAGCTCTAGATTCTATTTCTCACTTTCAACCCATTAGTCTATGTAATGTGATCTACAAAGTTATTTCAAAAATTCTAGCCGAACGCCTCAAGCAAGTGATTGAGCATCTCATTTCTCCTAATCAGGCTGCATTTGTGTCAGGGAGGCTTATATCAGACAATACCATATTGGCTCAAGAGCTTCTGCACCATATTAAGAAAAAAAAAGGGAAACAAGGACTTATGGCGATCAAACTTGATTTGGCCAAAGCATATGACAGAGTTGAGTGGTCTTTTGTCTACCATACTATGGAAGCTCTTGGTTTTGATGCTATTTGGATTAAGTGGATCTCTCTATGCATTTCTTCCCCCACCTTCTCCATCCTCCTTAATGGTTCTCCCTTTGGGTGGTTCTGATCGTCTCGCGGCCTTCGACAGGGTGACCCCCTTTCACCCTTCCTTTTCATCTTATGTATGGAGGTTTTATCCCAAAGTATAGCCTAAGAAGAATCTTTAGATCACATCCATGGAGTTAAAATTGCTAAGCGTTGCCCCGCGATCTCTAATCTCCTTTTTGCAGATGACTGCTTTCTATTTTGTCGAGCCAACCTGATCGAAGCTAGAATGCTCAAGGATATTCTCAATGACTTTTGTAAAAATTCGGGGCAACAAATCAATTTTGACAAATCTGGCCTGATGTTTAGTCCAAATCTTCATCGTCGACAGAAAAAAGCTTTGTCTTTTATTCTGGGCATTAAGAATATGTCAATCAAGGAGCAGTATCTGGGCACCCCTTTATTCCTGGGCAGATCAAAGAAGTTGGCTTTCAACCATGTTTTTCATAGACTTCATCATTGTGTTTCAGGTTGGAAGGGCCGTACTTTATCTACAGCGGGAAAGTCTACTCTAATCAAGAGTGTGGCCTCATCAATTCCTGTGTATATTATGTCTTCATTTCTGTTAACGAAGTCTTTATGCAGCAAGTTGGACTCTTTAGTGAACCACTTTTGGTGGAATAGTGGAGCTAAAGACAAAGCTTTACATCTTGCTAGTTGGACATCCCTCTGTGTACCAATGGCTAAGGGTAGACTGGGTTTTCGTCAATTCCATAGGGCTAACCTAGCTCTCCTGGTGAAGAATGTTTGGCGTATTCTTTCTACTCCAACATCTCTTCTTTCCAGAACCTTAAAAGGGAAACATTTCCCTAATTCCTCCATTATGGAAGCCACTGTTAAACCCGAAGATCCATGGGTTTGGAAGAGTTTTCTGAAAGCAAGGGATCTTTATAAACCTTTTTTCTTAAAAATTATCAGTAATGGTCTTGATACGAACATCTGGAATGATCCTTGGCTTCTCGACTCTCTGGCTTATTTGTTTAGCCCTATTCGGCCCCCTGACTGCCATCTGAACTCGGTTGCTGATTTAATCCAACCCAATCGCAATTGGAATAGATCTCTTATTCAGGTCCTCTTTTCCGCAGAGGAAGGTGAAGCCATCTGCAATCTCAACCTTAGCTCTCATAATTTTGAAGACCGTTGGTTTTGGTCCTTGGATAGTAAGGGCCAATTTTCCTCCAAATCCGCCTATAACCATCTTCCTCAATATCTTGGTTCTACTCATTGGGGACAACTCACGACCTCTCAATGGAAAGCACTTTGGAAGATTCGGGCTCCGTTCCGTTGTCGGTTATTTTTATGGAAACTGTGTCGAGGTATTTTACCTACTTCCGCACAAATACATGGGCATATATCAGCATTCAATCCTTCATGCTCTCGATGTGGACATGCTTCAGAAACGGCCTTCCATGCTCTTCTCCAATGCCCTCCATCTGCCAAGGTCTGGTTTGCCTCTCCACTGACCTTACGTACAGAAGCGTTTACCTCTGTTTTGGCCCACGACTGGCTATTGAATATCATCTCGCTCAGCAGCAGCTCATCCGAGGAAGTATCTTTTGGAGCAATTTTTAGCTGTGTCTTATTATGGCGTCTGTGGCTTCATCGCAATGAATGGATCTTTGCTAAATCTTTGACCAATCCCTTGGACTTACTCAGCTCTATAGACTCATTTATTCTTCCTGCCTCCCCATCTACGGCTTCATCCATCTCTCACGCCGGGGCTCTTTGGACTCCTCCTCCAACGGGATGGATGAAAGTGAATTCTGATGGGGCATGGGACGGGCATACTCCTATGGCTGGGATTGGATTCATCATTAGAGACTCTGCACAACGTTTTATTTTGGCAGGTGGTCGCCAAGATAGGGCCGGTTCTATGGAAGAGGCCGAAGCCAAAGCATTAAGATGGGATATGGAACAAGCAGCAGCTGCGGGTTGTTCTCCTCTGCTTGTCGAGTCGGACAATCTCTTTTTGGTGGAACACTTGGCTCGTAAGAAGTCTTCCTTAGGTTGGAACTCGGTAGCTGTTGGTATGGATATTCTTTCCTTAGATCCCTCCTTTTTGGAAGTTTCTTTTGTTTTTTGTTTTCGTGAATGTAATATGTTAGCTGATGCTATAGCCTCTAAGGCTTCTACGTTGGTTGACTCTGTCATTTGGGCTTCTCTCCCTCCTTGGCTGGCACCTCTTTTTGTCCAGGAAGGTGGAGTGGTTTCCCCTGCTTAATTAATATATGCTTGGCTTACACAAAAAAAAAAACTGAAACATAAAATGGAAATCCCATGAAGCACGCACACACATACCCAAACCTTGTTGAACAAACAAATATCATCTGACATCCTTTCTTTCAAAAAAGAAGAAAACAAAAGGCCATTTGCAACCAAGGATGAAAGTCTCAGAATCGGAGGCTGGATCAGTGGGCCTTGATCCAGAAAAGATCGGCCAATCTCGTCCGAGACAATGTGAAAATCCTTTGTAAAACTGAGATCCCGGGCGAGACAACTGTTTTGGATCGGGCTCCGATCCTGTTCCAGATCAGCCGAAACTTTGAACCATGTTTGCGTGTGTGTGTCTCTCTCTCTCTCAAGAAAGGGGAGAATAAAGAAGAGAAATGTGTGGTAGATGTTTTAGTACCGGGGTTTTCCTCACGAAGAACGACATAATTAACACATACACACTTTTCCTTATGGCAAATTTTGGATACCACGTCAATTTATCTTATCACCCCCTCTTTCTCTAATCTCCCCACACCATTTTCTGACATTTTCTTGTTGCCCCCATGGCCCATCGAAATCTCTTAACACCCCCTTCCAATGTGAAAAAAGAAATTGAAGGTTTGGGGATTTTCACCTCTTAACCCTAACCATAAGGGTTCTGATAAGTCTGAAAGGGGATTTCGTTTTCTTCTCTTTCCCCTCTCATCTTCTTCTTCTCCCTGCTGTTAACGTTAACGTACCGTGCACCTTCTTCTCCCTCATGTTCACGCCGTGCGTCATCTCCAGTGAGAAGAAGAAGAAGATTTCGGGAGCATACTCTTGCCTGATGATTGGTACTTATTACAAAACATTGTGACAAGAAGAGGTCTCCTGCCATGTTGAAGTGGTCCATGTATGTAAGAGACCACCAGAAACACTAGTAAACTTGATGATGGAAAACATCAACTGTTCGGCCTGCTAAGTCCGAACAAACTTCAATGTTCGGACTTAGCCAGCTGAACGGTGGGATTTTGTTCGGTCCTAGCATGACCGAACACACCTTAATTGACGGGGCAACCAAAATTTGCCTTTTCCTTATTTGACAACATCGACTACTGCTAAAAATAAAAAAAATATGATCGCCATCTGATTATCACGCAATTACACAGAATATCGCCCATAAAAAACTTCGAATCTAAAAGACTAAAACCATAACCCATAGAGACTAGAGAGACAGCAGACCAGACCATCTTCAATTCTCTAGACACTCCCACTAAACCCTAAAAACCTTAAGGGAGAGAGAGAAGAGAACTAATTTCCGGAGAAACCCTGTTCAAGTCTCTTGCAATCAACCAAATAAGCAAAGCCATAAGCCAAATTCTTGAGGGTGGCCTCATGCAACTCCCTCGTCGACGTCGCCGTCGCATCTGTGGAGAAGAAAACTCTAAATCCCCTCACAAAGGCATCTCTCGCCGTCGTCTCGCAACACAGATTCGTCATGACCCCTGTTACTATCACCTCTCTAATCCCCTTCTCAACCAAAAACTCCTCCAACCCCGTTCCTTGGAAAGCACTGTAGGTGTTCTTCTCCACAACCTGGTCGCCGCTCTGTCGATCAATCTCTGGCATCAGCTCAGCTTCGATAGTTCCGTCGATGATCAGATCGTTGTTCCACCACTCTCCGAGCATCCCGTAGTCCGATGGGGATTTCTGGGAGTGGCGAGTGAAGATAACAGGAATCGAAGCGTTTCGACAGAGATCGATGGTGGTTTTAATGGTGGGGAGGATGGGCTTTGCGGTGGAGGAGAAGTAGTTCTGCATGTCTATAACTAAGAGAACTGAGGTTTTGGGGTCTGGGTTTCTCTTCCTGATGTCGAATTTCTTGTATGACGACGAAGAATCAGCCATTGCTGACCAGCCTAGGTGTTCTCCGATATCAGAGAGGGAGAGAGAGAGATACTGGAGTGGTGTCTCACTGTCTCTTGTTTCAATTCCTAATTTCCTATCCGTTTCTATATATATACAATTAAGGAAAGGAAAATGATGTAACAAGGTAGTCCTGACGCTTTTTGGCGTCAGGTAGCGCCATGCCATTTTTGTCATCCACCGCTGCCTCGGGGCCTACTGACAGCATGGATGTTTAGCCCACCCTTTGGTGGATATACACACCAAAAATAACCCTCATTGGTAATCTATAGTCATTAGATTTTAGTACTTTTTAAGGCTCGATTCTAGCCGTTGGATTCAATCATTTTTGTAATTACTAAAACCAAGGCGTGGGCTAAACCATCCATGCGGTCAATGGCCCAGATGGCATCTGTGAGTAACAAAAATCCTGCTACTTGATGCCAAAAGCGTCAGGTCTACCTTTTACTTCCTTGGTATGAATGTCTACCAAAGGCATGGGCTAAACCATCCACGCGGTCAATGGAACCAGATGGCAGCGGTGAGTAACAAAAATCCTGCTACCTGATGCCAAAAGCGTCAGGTCTACCTTTTAACATTACGACCCTTATGGCAATTGCCCAAGTGGGCCCCTCATTTCATCAAACCGTACGGGGCAAATGTGGAATTTTGTAGCCTTACGTGTTCCTTTCTAACTCCACCTTAAGTTGCCACAATTTTAGGGAAAAATCTACGATACCGACTTTCATTATCAAAATTTTGATGTGGAAGTCCCTCAATTTGCCACGTAGTAGACTTTTTAGGGCCCACTGACTCCATGAATATTTGGCCCACATCTTGGTGGACCCACACACCAAAAATCAGTATGATTAGTGATTCCTAGCCATTGGTTTTGAGTACTTTTGCATCATGGGCTTGGAACCAACTCATAGGCCTGTTCATAAAGCCCATGATGAAAAGTGCTCAAATCCTCCGGCTAGAAATCACCAATCAGCTGATTTTTGGTGTGTGGGCCCACCAAGATGTGGGCCAAATATTCATGGAGTCAGTAGGCCTGAAAGAGTCTACTACGTGGCAAATTGAGGGACTTCGGCGTCAAAAATTTGATACCGAAGTCGGTATCAAAAAACAGCCCCAATTTTAGATGGTCCCTCCCCTGGCAGCACCCACAACTTTAATATCAGCACTCACTTTCTCTACTTTGTTCTTTGGACAAAAAGCCCACCCTCCTGTTTCGACACCAACTTCATCTTCTTCCCCCCCCCCCAAAATTTAAACTTCGGTGTCGATAATTCAGAGCCAACATGATGAGGATCTGAACTGCCGACATTGCCAAGGTCATGTCGCAGGGCCTGCTAACACCACCCAGTCCCTGTCAGCAGTTCAGAACCGACAAGACACAGCCAATGAGTTCTCGGCACGTACACAAGTGCTTTGTAACGTACCCATGTGCTTTTGCTTTTACGTGTACGTGCCGAGAACTCATTGGCTGTGTTTTGTGTGATTTGCAATCCCATTGTGACAGAAGTTTCTCGCGACGGAAGCCGGTCACAGCACTCAATACGAGCCACGTGGAATATTATTAGAGAACGATGACCGTATGGATGCTTAGCCAGTCTCTCGGTGGACCAGTACACAAAAAATCAGCTTCATTAGTGATTTCTAATCGATTTGATTGAAGTTATTTTCATGGGTTGATTTTAACGGTATGAATTTGAGCATTATCGAGCGTTATTTGGGTGCAAAAATCCAAAGGTTTTAAATCACTAATCAGGCTGATTTTTTGGTTTGTAGGTCTACCGAGGGACTGGTCAAACATCATATGTGTTGCACGTGCCTTCCACTAGTTTAAAGTTAAGATAAACTTGCATATATTTCCTTCATCCGCATTTTACATCCAATTGTGGAGCCCACGTGGAGATCATGTTAGATAAGCCAACTACACAATATATTGGTCATACCGTCGAAACCATCTCACAGAAAAAAAAAATTATTAACATCATGAAAATTTGACAAACTTGGAAATATCTAAACCATCCACTTTATAAGGTTAGCAATTGATTTTTTTTAGATTAAACAAAAAATGATTTTTTCTTGTGATGATGATCAACATGGAAGGACAACACACTTTGTAGTTGGACCATCCAACATGATATCCATCTAGGTCTACCACTGAAAGTATGAAGTGGGTGTTATTGGTATTATTAGCGAAAAACATTAACAAACAATAATAACAATTTGGATATTCGGATTTGAATCGAACAAAACGATAATTAATCTGTAAATGAAAACACCTATCCGGATTCGCTTAATCCAATCTGCAACGGTTGATCGTCTGTGGATAGGTAGCTCTACCCCCACTCTCCTACACTTTTGGTGATAGAAATCTTTAGATCTGAAGAATGATGTGTATATAGAGAGTGGGGGACTGCCACCTATTTATAGAAAAAGAGTGGAGACTGGTTTTCTTTCCATCAAGGAGAATAAGTCTCCTAGATGGATACCACTACTTGAGAAATGATTGAATACATTACCAACCCATCATAAGCTATTGGGCCCACATAGACTACAAATGTGGGTCCCAATAAATATCATCCTTATAATTGAACATCAATCCAATTTGTTAGACACAAAACCACACATGTGAAAATGTCATAATTAATAATAATAAGAAAATAATAATGATTTTCGAACAATTTCCCACTTGGCATTCACATGCAATGACAAGGTTTAGAAAAATGACTCATTAGATTGTTACTTTTTTTTAATAGACGAGTACATTTTTTTTAAAATAGTTGTTCAACATAATTCAGATAAACTTCAACTATCACCCTTGATCAGAGATACTACTAGTAGTAGATCATGGATATAACAGAGTGCTTATCAATTGGCCCTAAGACAGTTTCATGATCTCAAAACTAGCACCACCAACAAACTTGAGAGTTTCCTTTATGTGATTTGCTTTTGTGGTATTAGGGTAATGTACATCTATCAATGTAGTATGTATGTACATTTCCACAATGTCCTACTTCAACTCATCGTATGTCATTCTGATATTTTACCGGCAACTCGCCATGTGATGTCCCATCACCTTTTTAGACAGAATGAAGGCTTCATCAACGTGCTGCCAAGTCACGTCTAGCCCAAGCTTTTAACTTAATGAGTATATTTACTCAGGCAACTTCAACAATATTATGAATTCATAATTGACCATAAACAAGAATCAAATAACTTCAAGCAGCAATAAAATGCCAAATAACAGCATAAATAAAATAAGAAATAAACTAAAGTGCTACGCGCTCTACGTTTGGAGGATCTGCGAATTGAAATTAATGTTTTTTCATGTTGTTGGATCGAAAACCCTTGATTTCAACAATATTTGTAATTTCTTCGAATTGGTTCACTTAATCTGCAAATAAGCAGACTTGTACAGTAGCTCGTGTCAGATATCGTCCGCACTCGGGATTAGTTAGCACAATAAGAAACAAGAATAATCAGAAAATGCTCGGAATAAATAGAAGGGTGAGAATGGTGGAGGTTGATTTAAAATATGCTTGAGATTGTTGTTAAAACTATTAGAATGAAAAAAAAAATAAGAGAAACGAGAATGAAAAACACAATAAGTGAAAACAACTTAAACTTGAATTTAAAACTTATTCATTAAACTAAAAGCAAATGCTTACAATGCTTGTCCAAATACTTTACAATGAAAATAACATTAAACCAAATTAATCTAAAAAGCCATTAAAATATTATCCTAAAAAGCATGTAAGGGTAGAGAGGGAAAAAAAAGAGAGAAAGAAGGTAGGAAGGTTAGAGAGATGAATTAGAGAGAAGCTTACCATTGAAGAGGTAGATGGTGCAACTTCGATTGGATCGACCTCAATAGGATTGAGGATTGTAGCCTTTGATTGTGACGGATGGAATGGGCAGCAAGGAGACATTGCTGTTCAACGCTTTGCACCTCGAGGTGGAGGCGTTAATAGTGAGCTCGCCGGAGTTGCTCGCTGAAGAAGAATGGTGAAGAAGAAGAGAAAGAAAGAAAAAAGATAGGAAGAGAAGGGGGAGGGAACCAACCCAAGAAGGAGAGATAGTAAATCTCTTATAGACTTTTTTTTTTTTTTTTGCTTATTGTAAAAATGATGACCGTTGGATCTAGAGAGATCTAACGGTTGGGAATATGTTAGTTAGATGAGAGAGAGAGTGACTAGGATAGAGAGAGATGGGGGAGAGAAGAATCGGTCAAATGAGACCAATTCTCTTTTCTTGTTGCTAATGGGCATGGGCATGGATAATGGGTATGGGCATGGGTCATGGGTATGGGCTTGGGTCATGGGATTAGGTCATGGGCTTAGGTCATGGGCCAAAATAGATAGAGTGAGAAATAGGAGAGAGGTGAGAGGTGAGAGAAAAAATACAAAAATAAAAGCCTTTGAGAGTCTTGAACCTTGTCTTCTTTATTCTTTCTCGTCCGCTCCACCAATAAGTCAAACTTATCATTTGATGTCAATTGGTGTGGCCTTTAACACCTAAGTCATTCTCTTGGTCTCCAACTATTCTTCTCTCCCTTAGTCTTTGTTCCGGCTCTACGATCCTTTAGCTTTGCCCGTACATGTCTTTTATCTTTTTATCTTAGCCTGCTGGCTCTTTAAGCTTTGATAGAAGTCTTCTGTGGTTGATAGTGGGCCCGCCAGTCCTCGAGAATTGCCCGATAGGGTCTCCTGCAAGTGAAAAAACACGTAATGAGATTCAACTAAAACGGCTTGATACTGGCCTATCCGAAATGGGTTTATTTCATGCAAATAGTCGATTTTCATCTAAAAAATGCATTCTACACAATGGAATAAACTCTTACGTGGAAAAGTCAACAAAAAGACAAGTTTTACGTAGGAGAATACGACATCGCTATAAGGATAATGGCTTAAAATAAACACTTCTGAGCGAATATCACGAATTCCTACTGCTTATGTTAAAAATTTCCAAGGCCCGCCTCATGGCATCCAAGTTGAGAGAGATAAATTGAACAAGTATGGTCGTCCCCAATTGGGATGTACTATTAAACCAAAATTGGGATTATCTACTAAGAACTACAATAGAGTGGTTTATGAATGTCTCCGCGGTGGACTTGATTTTACCAAGGATGATGAGAATGTGAACTCCCAACCATTTATGCATTGGAGAGACTGTTTCCTATTTTATGCCGAAGCAATTTATAAAGCACAGTCCGAAACAGGTGAAATCAAAGGACATTACTTGAATGCTACTACGGGTACATGCGAAGACATGATCAAAAGGGTTGTATTTGCCAGAGAATTTGCAGTTCCTATCGTAATGCATGACTACTTAACGGGTGGATTCACCTTAAATATTACCTTGTCTCATTATTGCCTGATAATGGCTTACTTCTTCACATGATCAAATAATTCAACAAGTCACATACTAGTCAGTCCCTTTATTCTTCAAGTAATCGATTACAGCATTATCGTCACAATAAACGATAATGGATCTGTAAATAGAATCCATAATCTCACTCTCCAATAAGGAATATCATAAAATAATGATAAAATGACTCCCATTCATCTTGAGATATACTCACTTGCCAACTGACTCAATGCCTATTCTAAATCATAAATCGATCTCTTTAAATTGCAAACGAAATACTATGTTATAAGGACTACCTCTACGTGCAATAAGGGTGACGAAATGCTATACTATAGGACTACATCTGGGTGCAATAAGGGTATTTTAATTCTAACGTATAAGGTAAGGGCTAAAGTAAGAGCTAATGGATAAAACAGATCGGTGGATTACTGCTATTCTCTTCAAAATTGACCTTATATTTCTCACTCCCACTGATCTGACCATATTTTAGGAATTGGGGTGACGGAGTCATTAACTATCATTGCTCAGTCATTTAATTTCTTATATTGTCTACTATAGTGCTGAAATTGTAGTAAAATTTATAGGGCTTAGAATACAATCATCAACTAATGGTCTAATCTCAAGTGTCATAGTCAGGTAAAATTTGAAATAATAATACTGAAGCAAATGAATCATCTAATCTAAAATAACTAATAAAGGCCATCTACTAAAATAATACCATGTCCAGTCTAAAATAAATGAATGTTTTGTCTAAACGATAGAATAAAGAAAATAGACTTCTAATGTCTTCTGCATTTTCAATGACACACTATTCTCCGGTCTGATTCTTATCTTGCTGATGAACACCTCCTTGGTTCTTCTGTAACCAATTCTTAAATGAGAAGCAATCTTTCTTCACGTGTCCCTTCTTCTTGCAAACTAGCATTTTGTATCCTCTGATTTTGTAGTACTGGTCATCACTGCCACTGCTTTCCCCTTGTAGACATTCTGAAGCTTGAAGCCTATATGCCTCTGTACTGATCTGAGAGCCTTGGTGTTGTCACTCTTTTTGAAGCCTCCCATCTTGAAGCTCTTCTTGCTACTAGGATGACCAGCAAAGTGTACTGACTCAACCTTATTTCCTCATAGTCTGTCATCCTCAATCAAGCACAAAGTGATCAACTGATGTAGATCCCATTTTGTATCTTGTGTGTTATAGTTCACCTTGAACGTGTTATATGAACTGGGTAGAGATAATACCACCATGCGGACCAACATGTCATCCTAAAGGTAATGTCATGCTCGTGATGTCCAATCACCAACTTTGACATCTTCAAAATGTGCTCTCGCACGCTGCTCTGGCCGTCATACCTCATACCCATCAGCTGACCCAAGAAATCATATTGCAATGATTTATTGGATCCTATGAACTGATTCTTTATCAGAAGAAGCAATTCCTTGGCTATATCGGTGGTATCAATACCACCTCGAAGTGTCTCGCTAATGGAAGCACGTATAATCATCTTATCCAATCAATACACCTTCTCCCATTTAACGAATTTGGCCTTAACCAATTTAGTACTACCTGCAACTAGAGTAGGAGATTTGTCTTCAAATAGGACAAAATCGAAGTCCATGCATCCCAGCATGATATCAACATTCATCCTCCAAGATGAATAGTTAGAGCCAGTCAAAGGCTCTATCCCTGCTAAACTCTTCTGAATCATTGATCCGTCCATAGCTGCAATAAGACGTAGTCAAATGTTACTAAGATGTTATGGGATTTAATATTTAAATCGTACCAGGAGTATTGGTCGAATTGATTCAGAGTGTTTTACTCATGAGAAACTTCCCACTCTGTAGGTACAGACAAGTTGCATCATCAAGACTCACCTTTGGGCAGAATTCTTGATATGCTATTAATCTCATAATATCGCATTGGAGAACACGCATAGACCTGACCATTCATGTTCAATTTGATCTAGACACTATCCACACCTTTGGGCAAGAGGGTTATCTATCTCTCCCTTTCACATTCATAGTTATTCTACTCACTTCGTTCACATAAACCTACATCACCTTTGGCAGAAACTAGTGATTTCATGCCAATGAGTGTAAAGAAGTGATGTTAATGGGGTTTTAAATCTCAAGATTCAAGTACCTGTGACTTCAAGAGAACCGTCACCTTTGGGTAGACTAAAATTCAATTACTATCACGTTTTTCTAAACGATCACTTATACGGTCCACCTATACCCCTATAGAAAAGACCTAACTTTAATACATCAAATATTGTCTTCTATGTTATTATCCATTGGTGTATGCAAATACACGTACGTTATTCTTAAAAAAATTATTTGACAATTATCAATTTATTTTTCATTTGATTTGTTGTCATTTATAGAATTTCATGTGTACATTTACCTACACCTATGTTCAGCCAATTATGAATTATATAAAGCATAATAAAGTCAATATTAATTAATCTTAGAAGACAACATTAATGCATTCTTCAAATAAGGTATCTTCACTAAATTGCAAATAATAATCACATATTGTATTCAAACAGTCTCAATATACATTCCATTGTGTAGATCTCGAAAAAATACCCAAATAGACTATTTATTTGTCCAATTTGAATATAAAATGAGCATTTTATGACTAGTCAAAGTTTTGGTCCAAATAAATTTCAATCTTGACTAAGACTAGTCAACCAATCAAGTCAAACTGAGTTGACTAGGTCAACAGGTCATGACCCGATCAACCCCGAGTTGGGTTGGCCCAAATGGGTAATAATACGGGTCGTTGAGTCGTGTTTGTAGGTCAGGTCAATGGGTCGATTGCGGGTCGAGTTGGTGGGTCGTGTACCACATGCCTTCATCTGTTTGGTTGAACAACCCTTTTTTTTTTAGTTGGTCTTTCGCTGGATTGGGCTAGGTTCATTTGGGCTTGGGCTAAAAGCCAAACCCCTACAAGCCAACACAAATCTTTACAAAGTCTCATGGTTTCTAATTGGGCTGGCCCATGGCAAACATTGAAGGCCCAACACGATATACCCTTCTTCTTCATGTTTGTTTAGAACATTTAGGGATGCACTTATAGAAACCCTAATAGCCGCCGTCCATAGCATGCCATCATGGCCGACTAGCCACCAACCCACAGGCGTCAAGGACGTCGTCGGCGACCAAGACGTCACCAGCAACCTCAAGAGACGTCGTCGACAACTCCTACTCCAAAAACCAAACCCCTTTAGTTGCTTGATAAAGGGTTTTCAATCCATAATGATTCCAAAACCCGAATCATTTTTCTTCAATAAAATCAGATTGAATCGCTACAAATGTAATGATCTTAAATCTTCAATGTTTCTCAGACATACGTTTCGACATTTAACCCAAAAATCTATTTTACAAATTATGCTTGAAAATATATTCGAAATAATCCCTTATTATTTTCAAATCAATACAAAAACCCAAATTTTCTTTAACAATAAATTCAAAAGAATCTAATGGTTTGATTCTTCAAATCAAACCCTTTTCTTTCTCAATCGTATTAGTACTATACAATCATGGCTGGTTTTGGCCAAATCAAATATTCGGATGTTTGCAAACAAATGGAGATTATTACTGACTCACAAAACTCTCTCCTATTTACTTTAGTTTTGCAAAGAGCAATGGTGCAACACATTTATCAATGCAATGCTTACTTTCAATACAATATTTGTGCCCATTTTCATCGCCTTGCATCCACCATCCATGACCGGACGACACCGCCGATAGTAGCAAGCCCGGTGAATCCATGATGCTAATCGATTTCTATACCATGCAAGGTAGATGTACAACCATCTATGGGTAAGTACGACCATAACAAGGCCAATTAGTTCTAGGAAGCTAGTGGTTACATCTCCTATATTTCTTAATCTTCCCCTTTGGTTTCTTAAAATATACCAGAATTTTTTTTTAATCTAACATGGTATAAATTTGATTATGCAAATGGATTCAATAGTTAACGGGAAAGCAAGATCCAAACTTCATTATCTTTTCTCCGAAAGCAAAACAGTCCATACATTACTGTGTACATGGGTTGTGTACAATCATTGTCACGCCCCAGACTCGGGCACACAAAACTTGGCTTGAATGCCTGAAAAATGACCCATTTGCCCAAGATCCAAGGTGTGATAAAATAAAATTAAAATTAAAATACTCCGAAATAATTTTTAAAATGACCATAATTCATAATAGATCAAAATAAAGATCTTTTGTAAAGACGTTTTGGCTAAAACTTCTGTTTGATAGGCTTTTTTAATTAACTTTTCAGAATTTTAGTGGATAGGCATAAAATTTTTCAAAAATATAATTTCAATAAAAAATTATTTTATTAATTTCTACTATTAAAAAATTATTTTAAGCATTTTTTGTGAAGGTACTTTGCCCCAAAATATCATCTACTATTTTATTTTAATAGTTTGACTCAGAAATATGCCTTAACGATAACAGTACCCGGGTAATAAAAAAAAAATTGTCAGTACCTTACATCCATAAAAATTAATGCATTTATTAAGGATTCATGACCATATATCTAAAAGGTTAAATCAAAGAGTCTAGGAAGTCAAATATTGATCATCCACATGATTCTAAAAAACTAAACAGAGTTTTAATTAATAGACAATGCGAGTCTTTAACAATTAAGCCTATAAAAATGATATAAAATACAAATATCTAGAGTCTCGCATCAATCTCATCGACATTATCAATTGTCCCTCTGATCCTCTCATGTTATCGCTCTTATCAAGTGCAGTAGTAACTCCGAAATTCACACCATCTTCAATTATGTCTGAAATATTTGGTAAAATATTATGAGCCAAAGCCTAATAGATAATCCACTGTACTATGCATATATATCACATATAATATCACATATTTTAACTCAAAAATTATGGCATATTCAATGCATAACATATAATATAAACTAGTAACGTCAACCAAAAATAATAAATTTTTCTCCCCATTAGCCAATATTATTATATTCATACGATTATAACTACAACCCAATCCTGGGTCTCCTCATTCCTATACCGGGAGTAGCCAAAAGGCTCTTCTACAGGGGTCTGGGGTCTTTCACCCTAAGGCTCCATGTTCTTAATTTTTATTTCCATGGGTATCCATTAAGATCATACCTGAACTAACACTTCAATATTATACAAAATCATTATCTATAACCTTTTTTTCTAGCACACCGGCCGATTAGATCAGATTCGAATCAAAATAATATCCACAACATCATCAATTAAGCACATTCGTATAACATGATTAATAAAGTAAAATAAGGGAGATTATCTATTAAAATATGTAGGTATACCTACCTTATCCATTGATCTTTATCCGAACTTGAATCAATGGTAAAAAAGTAGTCGCGGGTGTTTTTACAGATCGTCATTGGATGAAGCCAGGATTCGAGTATGTCAAACATCTCAAAAGTATGAACATTTTTGTTTAAAGGAATAATCTCAAAGGGTGAGACGTTATGGTGTTTCTAAGGCTCTCAAAGCTCTCAACGATTTGTAATGGAGAACTCTCTAATAGTGAAAAAATAAAAATATGTAGGTTTTTGGGAGATTCTTCTATTTTTAATAGTTGCTCAAAAGAGAATAGTAAATTTCTTTATTTATGTGTACAATTAATTGCTATTTGTAATTTATTTAAATAGTTCATTTATTTTTAAAGTTCAAGTTTTTTATTCGGGAAAGATTTTTATTATTCTAAAAGACTAAAAATTATGTAAAATTTTAATTAAGATAATTAATGTGTAACTCAAAGATATTAATTATTTTTATTTTATCGTTTGTCGAAAATACCTTTCTTAATGTAAATTACTCTAATACCACTGGACAAAAGTTTAGGGTATTACAATCATTGTTTTAACATGATCAAATCAATATAAAAACAATAAAGGACCCCATAATAGAAAATAAATTCTAATTTCTATTTCGCAGGAAACAAATCCATACGATGGCTATGATACCAATTGTTGGTATTATTATCAAAAAACATCAATAAACAATAATACCAATTTGGATCTTCGAATTTGAATCGAATAAACGATAATTAATCTGTAAATAAAAATACATACTCGGATTCGCTTAATCCAATCTACAATGGTTGATCGTCTGTGGATAGGTAGCTCTACCCCTACTCTCCTACAATTTTTTTGATAGAAACCTTTAGATCTGAAGTAATGATATATGTGTAGAGAGTAGGGGACTGCCACCTCTTTATAAAAAATAATAAAGACTAGTTCTCCTCCCATCAAGGAGAATCAGTCTCCTAGATGGATACCACTACTTGATAAATGATTGGGTGCGTCACCAACCCATCATAAGCTATCGGACCCACATAGATCACAAATGTGGGTCCTAATACATATCATCTTTATAATTGAACAACATCAATCCAATTGGTTAGACACAAAACCATACATGTGAAAATGCCATAATTAATAATAATAAAAAAATAATAATGATTTTCCAACAGGTGTAAGATACGGATAGAAGTTTATCTTAATTTCCTAATTCATTTATTTATTGACAATATTATATGTTTATGGATCACATCTTGACAATGAATTTAGTTTGTATGAGCCAAACATGCATATGGTAAGTGGATATTTATATGGACTGATTTCTAGAAGTGGTTTCGCGTATTACTTGAGATACTAAGATTTAATCACTAGAAGTCACCAATCATGCTGATTCTTAATCTTTTGTGGGTCAACCTATGGATGTGCGAAACATCAATATGGTCAGTGGTCTCGATGAGTGTGACGCTCTCGATGAAATTAATGTGACAATCGGCCAATTGAAGTCTGGCCTTAGTTCACTCTTTCCCCTTGACTCTGAGTGCTCTTTATTTTTATCACCAAACTCTTGGGTAGATGAACGGGAACATTATGGATTAGAACTTAGAAGCCTTACTGATTTTTGGATCATTTGTTCTAGTAGCTATACCGAGGTCTCCTCGTCAACCTTGTGTTCAGAAGTCCAAGCTTATGCTGTAAGAGCTCAGCTTCTATCCTTGTTCATCTTCAACTTACTGATCCAGCATACTGATTGTGGGTGTTAATATTTGCACACCCTCCATGTGGTTTACTCAGATGGTGACAAGTTGATTGGTGGCACGTGCTGAGAAGCACGTGTACCACGCATGCCTCTTAATAATGGAAGTGGTACCAGACTTGCTGGCCGAGTGGTTGGTTCTAAGCCACGTAATGTGATCGAGTTAATTAAGAGTTCTCAGTCACAGTTCAAAGAAGCCTAGGGTTGCAAGTCCTAAGCCTCAGTTGAAGTAACACCGGCAAAAGTATCGATTCTCGGCAATGAGCTCGGGAACCGATATCTTAGGCAGAGGTTCATGAAACCAAAGACCATGGTGAGCCCCAGAAAAAAAAGAGAGTTGGCTATGTGGGGTGGTCCAACCACTAAGTTTGTTGGCGTCGTTCTATGGAGAGACTCTACCCACCCCCAGATTGATGGGACATCTCTTATCTACCTATGACAGGATTGTTGATACCTGAGCAGGACAGTACCTAAACATTGCCTAACCATCATGATTAAAGAATAAATTGATTATAACTTTCTACACACACTGTAGGTACATACCTTATAATATCCTGAACTTTTGTTCTAGAGTATTAGGGTAATATTCACTATCAGGATACACTTGTCAATTTAAATGATTTACTTTGATTAATTGCTAGGTTGTTAGGATAGAAACTTAGATAAATTTCAGAATTTAACCCTAGAGAGAAAATCAACCCTCGAATCTAATGAACTTTGGATACTTCTACCTGCTAAAATTTTAAGTAGGGTCACTTTTTGAACATGTAATAATGTGTGTAACAAAATAAGAGAATAATAAATTTCTAGTGACGGGAACCACGAGAATCTTAGTTGAACTAAACACACCCCTTTGACCCTGAAAACAACGAAGGGACATTTCTAGCACGATCGTACACCTTAATAGACAGTGTTTTCAATAAATCTCACCAACTTTATTCTCTCTATTTTAAGGGCCCGAATTAGGGTTTCTATGAATAAAACTCACAAGGGAAATTTGACATTGCATAGACACCTTTTTCATTTTGGAAAAACATGGAGAGTAGTTAACCGAATTAAGATGATTCGCGCATTACAGCGTAATTTCTAGCATAATGCATAATTAATAAGTGTTTAAATTATTAATATAAGTAATTAGATGATTAATTGAGTTATAATTGTTGGGTGGACCCATAAGGCCAATTTAGAGACATTTTCGACTTAAAAATAACCCTAAATGAAGCCTAGTTGATTCTTATGAGTCTTGGGCCTATTTCTAACCCATAATTAATTTAAAATATGAGTTTTAGAGGGTTATTAAATACACCCCTTTGAAAGTTACCAAAATCACTTAAAAATATAAATCAATTTTCTTTATTTTTGGTTGGTTAGAGTTGCATGCATGGAATGAGAGAATCCTCCGCCATCCTAACAATTTTAGCTCATAGGAACTACATGGCTACCTTTGAGAATAAAGATTTCAAATTTAACACAATTCAAATTTTTAATGTTTTTGAAAATCAAACCAAGTCATTTAAGGACACAACATTAGAGATTTTATTCTACAAACACAACCACCTTTGCCAAAATCGTAAAGAGCTTTATGGAGAGAGAGAACTCTTTTAAAAGAGAAAGATAATACCATTAAAGAAAAGAGAAAACCCCAATACACCTTCATTCGAAGCCCGATCACACTCGAGGTAGATGAAAAAGTTAAAAGGGACACCAAGTGGAATAACATACTCCAGGGAGAGCTCCATCCGACCATCTTCAGAATTCACAAATTTTTCAGTCTTCATTAAAGAACTGATTAAAGGTAAGTACACTAAACAAGAATTTTTATCTCCCATCTTTCTTTCTTTTATGATAACATGTCTTTAGATTAATATTATCATGTTTTTCCATGTTAGTTCTTGGTTATTATGCTTATGTAATCGTTTTTTTTTCTTTTTTCCTTTATTTCTTTTACTACAGGTGATTATTGAGCACCATCTTTGAAAGGATCAACCATAGAGACTCATGTGAGCATCCATGTGACCGAAACACTCATGAGGATTCCTAAAAGATCCATATGAGTGGATTGGCCATGGTAGGAACCCACATGAAGCTGTACGAACTATGCTCCCATGGTGGGAGATTTGCATCTATTTTGAGTATATGTTAAGTTGTGATGATATCTTTCTCTTGTTTAATATATATACTCGTATTGTTGCATATCGGTTGATTATTAGGGTGAAGATGTTGGAGTTTATTTTATGTTAAAGCAATGAGGAACATAGCGAGCCCTTGGGTAGAAGACAATCCTGTAGAATGGCTAGTATATCTACTCCTAGTGTGGAAAGGAGACGGAGGCCCTTGTGTGGTTTGAGTGTGGGTTTTTAGGGATTATTGTGCATGGTTACTTGCATCATTCTCCATGATTATTAATTGCATGTGTTATGTATATTTGGAATCAATAATAGTAGTGTAGAACTCTTATTGGAGTACTAGATATTCTAATTGAAAGTTCGCCTTTTGATCTCCTAGATACTAAAAGGGAAGTTGAATAAGTATTTTAAATTTATTGATTAGTACTAACAACCTAATTCAATTTACTAGACTAGGTAGGTGTGAATCGCATACATTGTTAGTGATTTAAACGATAGGAATATGATATTAAAATCTAATTAATAGTTGAACTAAGTCAAAGGACTAACCCTAGTCATTTCGTGTAAAGAGAAGTAAAAATATTAACTAAGGGAAGTCCAATCGATTGGACATGTATGTACAACGATTGGACTTTGAGAACCAATCGATTGGACTTTACGGGACAGAAACTTCCCAGAGTACAATCGATTGGAGTCTTCTATACAATCGATTGGACCATACGGGACAAACTTCTAAAGTACCCAATCGATTGAAACCTGAGTACAATCGATTGTTTTTACAAACAAAAATCCATCCGTATAATACAATCGATTGGACTTCGCAGAAAGTGTCAATTTCATATCTAATTTTTGTGATTCCTTATCCCCACGACTTGCACGACCTAGGGGTTCTATATTCTTATAAATAGAGCACTCTTGAGCTATAAAATTTACACAACAAGAGAAAAAAGTGTTATCTTTCTAAATTAAGAATAGTCTTTATTATTGAAGAGAAAGAGCCCTAACCTTGAATATTTACCTTATGAGGTTTTCTCTTTCGAAGATCAAAGCTGAGGCTATGAGTGATTTTTCCTTGACTAAGGTTTCTACGTAAAAATATCGCATGTGTTATGAGTTGTTTGATTTCCGCACTATTGTTTGACTAACTCAAATGACACAGATAATATATCACTAAAATATATTTGATCCTAGTCGGTTAAGATAATCTCTTCATTATCAATCAATTGTTTTTTATTTTGGTATGCGATTTTATTTATCCCTTCCAGACCAATAAACCTATTTAGATTAAAGTAATTTTTAATACCTAATCAACCCCCCCCCCCCCTTCTAGGTATTGCGTAAAAGAGAACGAACGATAATTTCACCACAATGGGCCCAAATCCCAATAAGAGGTCTTGGGTCTCCAAATGGGCTCAAAATCTCCCAAAAAGGACCCGAAAAGCCCACTTGAAAATCTAAGATATTACATGGTACTGTCTAGCTTACTAGATCAGATACTAAGGATAACTTAGGCAGGGTTTTGATCAAGCTTATCAATGAAGTAAACACTTACAATCAATGATCATGAGATAGGAAAAACCTTCATTGTAAAAGAATGACTTGGGTTTTTCTCCCCGGAGGCTCAACTCTCAATGATGAAATAATACTCTAAAGCTTAAGGGAGTTTTTCTCTTTGTAGATGTGTGAATTTGTAAGTTCTAATAACCAAGGGATGATTTTTTTTAAAGAGAGAGGTAAGCCCCAAAGGTGAATAAGAGGCTGATTTGACAAGTTCGTTCATCAGTTCAATCAATTCTTGCACAGATTCCAATCGATTGGACTTCTACAGAAGTTCTATCTAATATGGTCCGATCGATTCTTGCACAGAGTCCAATCGATTGGACTTCTACGAAAGTTTTGTACACTATGGTCCAATCGATTCTTGATTAGGGTCCAATCGATTGGACTTCCCTTAGTTTAGTTTCTGAATGCCACTTCAGGCCTGAACTGGAGTCTTACTCCGTGATAAAGATTTTAGCCAAATTAATTAAGTTAATATCCTACTTCTAAGGCCTCCAAGTCACTTACCTTCCTAGTGAGTGGGCGCGATCATAAATAGATAATTCGTGATTCTTCAGATGAATCATTCATCAATCTTGAGTCTTCAATCTTTGTCTTTTAATCTTCAGGCATTCAATGAGAGATGCATACCATAACATCCTCGAGGCCTTACTAACACTCGTAGGTTCGGTTACAATGTGTTTATGCCACATGGAATTATACCAAACAAAATATAGATATATTCCTTACAATACTGAGTCCTCTTTGAAATCACGACATTTGTCGATCATTTTACAAACACTACCAGAGAAGATTATGATGATTTGGAGGACTGGGTGAATCCGGCGATTGAGGACCCACTGGAGGACACCTTTGAAGAGGTGGAGGAGTATCTAGAAGATGGCTAGACAGCCATTGGATTTTGATTTTTAAGAACCATTAGTTGACATTAATTATGTAGATGAAGTTGTTATAATCTTGTTGACGATCCCAAAAGAGGTTGATAAGCCGATTTCATTGAATAAAGTCCATTAGGACTCGTGACCCAAAATAAGCGATCTGGGAATGGGTGTTAGCAAAAAGCTCTTGAAGCTTTTCAAGATTCCATTATGCATCGGAAGAATCAAATCCTTAACAGCCTGAATGTTATAGTCTGGGGGTTGCACCAGAGAATAGGGAGCATCTGGAGGAAATGGAATCCATTGATCTTGCCAAATATTGATCATATCTCCAGTTCCCACAACCCATTTACAATGATGTCTACAATTCTCTTTAGCATCAATCAAGCTAGTCCAGCACCAAGAAGTTGATGATGTTTTCTGACCATTTAGAACATTCCCCAATTTGCAATATTTTGTTAACAGTTGAATCGCCAAGAGGGAGGTCGGGTTCTGTTGCATCTTCCACAGAATTTTGAATAATAATGTCATATTAGCTTGGTGAAACTTCCGAAATCCCAGCCCACCCTTTGTGGTGGCTTTACACAAGGAATTCCAATTAGTAAGCCGCAAAACTGATTTATTGGATCCGGTCTCCCACCAAAACTGATTTAGCAAAGAGTCCATTTGGGAACACACCTTTTTAGGGAATAAAAAGGACTACATGAGATAGGTTGGGATAGCAGATGCCACAACTTTTATCATAGTAGTTTTGCCCGCCTGGAGAAGGCATCTAGCTCTCCGTCCTTCCGTCAATTGCTTTATACGATCTATACACCCTTGGAGCGCTTTAGTTTTTGATCACCCAACAAAGAGAGGAGTGCCCAAATACTTCTCTGATATAGACAGATTTTTTGACCTGCAGGATTTGGGACAGAGCTTTCTTATGTTTGCGATGCATACTTGGGCTAAAGAGAACCCCAGATTTATTGAAGTTCACTCGTTGACTGGAGAGTTTGCTTAACAGCTCCATGGTATCCTTCAAATTGGGTTCTTCAATCAAGTTTGCACGACAGAAAATGATGCAGTCATCCGCAAATAAAAGGTGCGTGATTGGGGAACATCCTCACCCAATTTGAATACCATGAATATGGTTTCGGTTCTCCTCCAATTATAAAAGATGAGACAAAACATTAATGCATATTGTGAAGAGGAATGGGGATAGCAAATCACCTTGACGCAAGGTACGTTGTGGACTAAGTATCAAAATGGAGAGCCATTATGCTTGAGAGAAAACATTGTAGATGATATACAGCGCTTAATCAGAGAGATCCATGGACAAAAAAATCCCATCACTTGCAAAACCTGCAGAAGGAAATCCCATTCAATCCTACCATATTCTTTAGCCATATCCACTTTAACGGCCATGAGGCCATGCTTGCCTTTCTTGTGTCGGGTGATTTTTTGAAAAATTACTGGGCCCAAAACTGTGTTATCTAATATTTGGCGTCCTGGAATGAAGCCTCCTTAATTACACAAAATGAGTGACAGAAGGATCACCCATAGCCTAGCTGCAATAATCTTTTAGATAATTTTGTAGCTAGCATTGCATAGACTAATAGGCCGGAATTGGTTTGGAGTTTCAGGTGCTGCAACTTTGGAAATTAACGATGGCCGTTTGATTGAGGATGTGGAGAGAGCAATCAGTGGAAAAGACCATCTTCACCATGGAAAATATATCGTCTTTAATAATATCCCAAATTTTTTGGTAGGATGTCTTCCATTACAGTGGAAGAATGCTGGATTGCTTGAAAGGGTATTAAACAAGCAAAAGAGTTGTTGACAAAGATCTGGCAAGAAGAGAACTTGAGAATAATCATGAGTCAATTAGAGATATGGAAGCTCCATGGCAGATCCAAAACTTAATCAACGACATCAGATATAGTAAACAGCTTCAAGTGCATCATTGTTCTGGAGAAGCAAAATTTGCAGCTGATCATTTTTCTGATTCAGGTCATAGCTTCATCGATTGTTAACATCATTAGACAAATCCCTGGTAAGGTAAAGCTACTCCTTGGCTGTGCTCCTTAGGTTGCTTAAATTTTTTTTTCCCACCCAAAAAGAGAAACCACTATTGAGAATGAGGAAAATGATATGAAAAGTAGATAAGAGAATGAGTAATGACCCGCTGCCATCTTATCCAAATGCTGGCAAGTAGATCGAGCGATAACACCAAATTTCCCATATTGCAACTAATTGCTGACCGCTGAGTAATCAACATAAACGCCTTAAACACAATAAAACACAAGACGACGAGGATCCTGCCACCAAATTAAACCTTCAAGTATGTATTCCTTTTAACAGTCTATAAGTGCAGGTATAGATATACACATTACAGTTCTCCAAATACCCAATCTGGTACAAAAAAAAAAGGGATAAAGAATCACAAGCTCCTCTGCAAGTGTCAAAAACAAAAGGAGAAGGTAACAAGATATCCAAAAACAAAAATGTACTTTTGTGTCAATCTTTTCACGTGGTATGGCTTTGTACAGATAAATGCTCAAAAAGGAGGCCCTCGCAGTTTTACCAAACCAAAACCAAAATCACTCTTCAGTTCAGTTGTGAGACAGGTTCAAGTTTCACAGGAAGTAGTTCCGCAGTGCATTCAAGTTGGTCAGGTGTAGGGGCCAATGGTGCCACCGGAGGTGGTGAAGCTGATGATGCTGGGCTTGGTGAAGAGAGACGTTCAGATGGTTGAGGTGCGTCTCTGAGATGCGGCTTTGTAGTTTCAAATGGCAGCTCCTTTTCATCTTCAACAATCTCATACCTGAACATAAAGATAGTTAAAATATTGTTTCCCGCACCACTATGCAAGCAATAGAAAATCTCTGCAGTCTATTACTGAGGAGTTGTATTAACCTTGAAATCTTGATTTGCCCAAAATTCTTTGCTAAAAGTTCAACATGGAAGAGCACAGAGATGTTCCTTCCTTGTACCTCTTTTTTAAGGGGTAGGTTTTCAATTTGAATGCCTGTGGTTTCTGGGTTTCTTGGAATTATTGTCCTGTTCCTTATATTTTTGTGGCTTTGCTTCTTTTTATTGTTTCTATAATAAACACGTTACTCACTTGCAAAGGAAGAGAAATTTTTTGTGGTCCATTTGGGCACTCTTAGGTTCCTTGTGACCTCTCTTTAAGGGGTGGACTTTCAAGTTGAATGCCTTTTTGTGGTTTCCAGGAATTCTTGTCCTTTTCCTTTTATGTTTGCGGCTTTGCTTCTTTCTGTTGTTTCAACAATAAATGTGTTACTCAGAAACTTTTTTGTGGTCCTTTTGGACACACATGGGTTCCACAATTGCATGGTACCAAAAATGTTTCTGTTAGATGCTAATAAACCTTTCTGGTTATTCTTGTTTCAGCTCTAACATGTACATCATACCACTGAATGGGGATAGGTGACAAGCCGAACACACTAAGTTGTCAGTTGCAGGTATCCATGATGCCTGATTCTGCATACATGGTGCACACCAAACAGGTATGTTTAAATCTGAGAAAGTAAACATGAAGTAAAATTGCCACCCTGCACTGAAAAGTATTTCCTAACTACATGTTTGAATTTAGTTCATCCAAACCTGCCCTACTAACCCGGAGGGTAAAGGACTAAAGAAGAAAACACTTGAGACTCACATGCCAACTCAGGCGACTCCCCGAGTTATTCTTCTCCCTCAGCAGTAGACATGACAACCAAAGTGCCATGTTAAGCTTATTTTATGAATATACTAATGGGTGGCATGTGCATTTGCATTTCATTCACTAAATTTTCTTAAGGAACATATATACTGTGTGCGCCAAGTTTGGCACACATTTTCTCAACTGCAACTCCTGCACATGTTCAAGCAACAAAATATTGTATGTTTTTAACATTGATGAGTTGCTGGGCCATGTTTATGGTCCCTAGCCTAGTTAGCGATTTCCTTTTAATACACGTATTTGACATATTTAACAAAACTGCCATATTATTCAAAGATTTGATAAAATTGTGTATTTTGAGGAAACTTAATTAAACATGTGTTCTACACGAATTATTCCCGAATTATTGAAAACCCTGACTTTAAAATGTGAAAAGAAATGCAAACAGGTTTCTGTGGTCCAGGTAGCCCTTTCCACATGGTGGCTCTCACTCTGGCCTCTTTTTTCCACAGGTCGCCCCTTCCATGACTCGAACTTGGATGTGGGGTTAGCTCTACTACCAAATGTTAAGACCCAAACCAATACACCTAAAGCACCTAGGTGATAGTGGTGCATAAAGCTTAGGTCTTAACCATTAGGATCCTAACATAAAAAAAAAAGTAATGCTTTTCTATTTGATATTATTCTTTGCCAAATTCGTAAATGGATTTTCAAATGACAAATCCAAATTATACTCGAACTTTTCGCATATCGTACTTTTCGCTGTATGCCAAATTGCTAAGTAGGGTCCCTAGCACTTCAGATGCTACCCAATGGATATTCTTAGACTTGCACACCTAAGATGTGTCCTATAATGTCTCTTTGATGGTCATATCGGTCAAGAAGAAAACTTAAAAGTGCTTGTGAATCAAGAATACTTAAATTAGTTATGAGGGGTCTTTTCAGGAATATGGGCAACCCAGGTTTTATACAAGTCCCGAGAGATATTTTTTAATAGTTGAGCAAAGTTGTCGCTCTCAAGTGAAGTTTCCACTTTAAAAAAAAAATAGAGACACAAGGTTTAAGCTTACTCACTTGGTAAGCTGCTCCAAATCCTCCACAGCTTGGCTGATTGCATGGATAGTCATTTTCTTTACCTTATTCACAAAGACCAAATCCAGAAACAAGTTATCACGAAATGAATATATGGATAAAAAATGTTACATGACAACTACTGTGTAAACAACTCATAGCAGAATTAGGCAATGTGAGTCGGTGTGTCATGGTCATTGATCATAATCCAACCAGACTCCACCCATGCAAGTATCTGGCTCAAATTCCATGGCTACAGAATCCATTGAAGGAATGATAACTTTCCATACAAACATTAAAAAAATCGAATGATATGATGCTAACATAGTACCATATACTAGCAATTTAACCAGTCAATGGTGGAGAAAAGGGAGTTTTAGCACAGAAATCAATCCAATTAGATGATTCCAACCTTAAAACTGACAGTAAGAAAAAAATGCAACCCAAGAAAAAGCCCATTAACTGAATCGCTAGGATCATGCAGTCTCCTAGATGGACCCATCAACTACATGATCAAATGCACAATATGTAGCGCAGGTATTTCATGATATCAACTTAATCAAACCGCTGCAGTAGTATGTAATTTCCCCATTATCCAAACCAAATTGCTTGCAGATAACAGACATGACTAGTAACATATGCTACAGACATACTGTTACCAGCTACGGAGACATTATAGCAAGATATAGATGGTCTACCTCCAGTTTGTCTTCCTTTGCCCTGTGATTCTGGGGAAGTACACGGAATTCCTCAGTCAAACGGATGCACTCGTGGACATTTTCGGGTGAGACAAAGTCGAGTGCGACCTTTATACATGACTGGAAAGGATAAAACATGAAATTCAGAACATGGTGTGCACAAATAAATGCATACACAATCTTTCTTCTTCTTTCCATCTACAAAAAAAACAATCTAATATTAAGTTGATGCACAAGCACTGATTAAGACATCATCATCAGAAATCCGGATTCTGGACACCAGACATGAAAAAGAACATTGTGATGGAAATGTATTCATCTACTCCCTAGTGTATTTTAATCTTTTTTAACATGGATATGGACACGTGTTAGTGTCAGACATGGAAACTCATCTCCTACTCCCTAGTGTATTTTCATCTTTTTTAACATGGATGCGGACACATGTGTTAGTGTCAAACATGGAAACCCTGAATTATGTGGGGACTTCTCTTCTCTTCTCTAGATAGAGGTATCATTAAAACACGCAATTGGCACACAAATACCACCCAAAACAGTGATACTCTCTCTCTCTCTCTCATGCCCAAGCATCCAGATATTAACCACATCAGTCCAAGCATCCAAATATTAACCATTTCGCATAGATCCATTACACACCATGCCGGATCCCATAAAATAACTTTACAACCAAACCATGCATTCACGCCTCGAACCCACTCTCTTGTAAACATTGACAACTTCGTGAAGTTCGCATGATCTACTTCATCAAGGCCCTTGTCCATTAAAACGAAAGAAAAGAATACGTGATAGAGAAACAGCTCTCTCCTTTTATATAGCAACCAAATGCATTGCAATTCAATAGCCAAACTAATCAGCCAAAGGAAGAGCCAGGATGCTCGATGCCCTGTAAGTAATTTCTCGACGTCTACAAGTATATAGTGTGATGTCATGCAAAGTTCCATGCTATGAAATAACCAACATAGGTATATATATTCATCATACATCATTAAAGAATAAGAGGTGCAAAAAGGAATATGCATTACGCCTACATATGTGTTCACAACCAGAATAACGCAGGTTGGAAAAAACCCAGAGTAGTTCAAAGTGAGCAAGTGAGAGCTAACAAGCAAGTTCAGTGCAGCAAACAGAGATAGATTTGGGCGGTTCCACCACAATACACAAACAAACAATATCAAAGTTTTTGAAATACCAACAATAGAAAGGAAATCGATGGTGGGAAAAGGTAGCTAAAATAGCCCATCCAAGAGACCAGCACTTTGAGCATTCAAAGTGGACTCCCAAGATCGATGTTCACCCTAGCCAATCTTGCTTGCGCTTCTAACTCCAATTCCACTTCTTGAAATTCGTTTTTTACCGACTAGTCTATTTTGCAAAGCCGTCTTCTGACTTGTTTCTCTTTCGATCTCTTCCCTTGCGTACATCCTGTTGCACTGGTGTGAACCCATCCCAATGTTTACGGATCTCTCCAAGGCGATCTCTCAAGTCTCAACCATCCAACGTTCAAACCAAATACTTGTTCCGCATCTGCTAACCTGTCTTCCTGCCTCACCAGTGAATCCTGCATCAACTTCGAAAGCCATGCTTATTCCATTTCCTCAATCATTTAATGCACATCAGTAACTAACAACATCAGCACATCAGAGGACACATAGGACAAGGGAATCGTGATGGCAACGAACTCTCTTATACGGCCCTCACTGTGAGTTAAGAATCCTGACATTGTCGACAATAAAATAAAACTAGCATAAGCAGAAACGACACTGGCCGCTAGGGGAGGCCCCAACCCGATCAACCAATTCCCTTCGGCCTCCACCATCACTATGCAATCACCCGTATCTTTGGAGAACCCACCTACAATTTAAACTAGCATTAACAAAAAGGACACTGGCCACTAGGGGAGGCCCAACCCGATCACCTAATTCAATTTGGCCACGACCATCACAATGCAATCACCCTCATCTTTGGAGAACCCACCAGTGATTTCTGACACAAGAACACGAGTGGATTGGAGGCATGAGATCACAAAATTAAGACGAAGAAGAAGAAAAGTAATGACCCGTTTCGGAATCCTGCAAATCTGCGCAAATAGGCACGTGTAAAGGTGGTGATGGAACCGCAGATCAGGGATGTTGGCTCTCCACCTCAACATCACAAAGCCCATCTAGTTTTGCAAGGACAACCTAAAGGACCTTCTTGTACCCCAAACAGAGAATGCAACTCTTGCCTTTCGGCTTTTGTGAGAACTGAGAATAATTCCTCCATGCTTGCCTCATTGATGATTTACCTGTTTTACTGTTCACATCCCTTGATATAGCAAACCTCGACAGTGTCATCCTTCTATTCTCGGCGGTTGCCAAATCATGAGGTGCCTCCAAACCCACAAAAACGCTAGGGCATGAGAAGTTCTGATGCTAACTCACCAAACTCCCAAAACAACTCTAGAGTTCGATCCCAGAAATCCATAGCTCTCGAGTTGGATAAACATTTGCGAGATCTAAAAAGACAGGAGTAACGACTCACCAGGGTGCACTAAAGATTCCATCTAACTATTAGCAAAGTGACTTACTGGCAAGAACAGCCCCACACTATCATCGCGAGCCACTGGAACCCCCTGATGACAACCCATTTGACGTGCAAACCTGTCTGAATTGTATTCAACTGAGACCCAATTACCACCTATAAGTTTGTCGTCTGATTACTCTCCCTTTGAAATTAAACTTGGTGAGCTGTTGGGAGCTCCAAACCATATCTGAGGTTGATCTACACTCTCGAGAACCAAATAAAAAGGGTGAAACACCATGCATTCTTCCCTGTCAAAGTAATAAAGAAAGGGTCACTGTCGAGAGACAACCCAATCCGACCTCAGCCTATTAGATTCCATGACGAAGGCAGTACTAGAGGAGCTACTCACTAAGGTCCCAGTCATGGTAGTAAGTATGGGAGGAACAAGAGCGAATCCACTAAAGTGCTCCCAACACCATGCCTGAAGAAAAACAACTCTCACATGGGCTTCCACAATAAAGACATCTTCGGACACTTGCATATCTCGGACCAACATATCCAATTGATGGTTTAAAGTGCCCCAAAATATTGAAGCCAGAGAAAGCCTACCGCCTCGAGCTATCCTCACAGCCATAAAAAGGAACCGCACTGAACACCATCATGTGGGTGCCCTTGAAACACATAGACAACCAAAAAGAAAGCATTGGGTCCATGCGATAGCCAGAAGGACAACCTCGGCCAAGATGAAAGGCACCTAACTCATCCAAATGTCCCTAGAAGTATCAAATCCATATTTCGGAATTGAACCTATCATCCCCTGTCACTACTATATCGTCCACATATACCACCAATACAATGGTTCCTTTTTCACTCTTTCGTGTAACCAAAGAATAGTTTGATTGGCACTGACGCAACCCAAACTGAATAACAACTTTGTTAAGACTGCTTCAACCCATAAATCGCCTTTTTCAAGTGGCACACTCCCAAACTCCCCCTGAGCAATAAACCCGAAGGCCACTCCATATACACCTTTTGCAAAGAGTACCATACAAGAAAGCATTTTTCACATCTAACTGAAACAACGGTGATGCAGGACATTTAACCAATACTCCCCAAAAGCCGCAACTGTTGGTAGCGTGAGATTAAATTCCTTTATCTCATAGCCCATCATCCAAGCCCTCAGTCGAACCCTCCTTCGTGGGTCCCATTTCACACGGGCCATCCCAGCCCAAGTGTGCCCCATATACGCAGGCTGCCCCACTCGCGCCCGGTGTGAAAATGCCCCTGCATTAATCACCCCCAGTGAGGAGTCTCGAACACGAGACCTCCTGCTCTGATACCACTTTGATGTAAGACATTTAACCAATACTTCCCAAAAGCCACGATTGTTGGTAGCGTGAGATTAAATTCCTTTATCTCATAGGCTGCCCCATTCGAACCTGGTGTAAAAATGCCCCTGCATTAAACGGTCAACCCAGATTAAAAGCTAAAGATATCATAACATAAACTAGAGCAATCTTAGCAATGTGCGAGAAAGTCCCGTATTAGCGATACCATAAGTCTGAGTGTAACCTTTAGCAACAAGGCGGGCAACCGTTCAACAGGCCCATAAAGGAGAAACTTTAAGGTGTACACCCACCTAAAGCCAACAACCTGCTTCCCCGGAGGTAGCGGAACAAATTTTATACTTACATACATTTTGAATTTGAAAAACGGGATTCGATTTATCCTCACGATCAATCCGAAAATCGAGAAATCTACAATGGATTGGTCTTTTTTATAAAAACAATTATGGAAAGAGGTTATATGAATCAAATATGGGATTTGTGGTGGTTTGGGGCTCAAATGGGATGTTTCCTACCTTCAATCAAAATGTTTTCATACATGTCGAAACATTTCGACCGAAATAATACATATTTACACTGTCAATTGATCGAAATTTACTGTTCACGTGAAATATATCAACAACATATATGGAAACATTTCGTGAAATTTAACATTTTTTTCATGTATGTATTCTTTCGTGTCAGTAACCTAAAAAATGGAAATATTTCACAAAATATTTCAATAATTTCGCAAAATTTATTTCCTTGATGCTAATCCCTCTTTTTGTGCTACTCCTACTCCTAGGGCGGGAATATGATAAGAAAACGGGCACCTTTTAAACTACATTTGCTACGTAAATACGTTAGATCTCCAAACCTTTCTTAGTTAGCAAATTTTTTGAACTTCTCCATGTCGAATTAAACTTCCTCAAAATAGTTCCAAATTTTCATTAAGCGAAGTTTACTACTCTAAAATATCAAACGGTTAACTACGCTCATCTTGAATTAAATTTGTCAAAGGTGTTAGCCTTAATGCCTAGGCATTTAGGAGTTAAGCGATGGATTGAGCAACCTAAGTCAAACAATACTTTAATAACACTTTCCTCAAGTCATAATTAGGAGACAAGGGCTTGCCTCACCTAGGACACCCTTTAAACACCGCTCAACAATGGCTTGAATCTTCTCTTGATTAACTAGGACCATTACTAATGAGAAAACACCACACGAGAAAGAGATGCTCCCTCTTGCTTCGGCCATATACATGGTATCATGGTATCATTAAAACTGAGAACTGTATAGTGTACAATGAAAGGGTGCACTATGTCATTATACACGTGAGAGTACTTGGGCACCCGGCGCATTAGTCAATCCAAACAAATCACCATCCTTTCGTACATTCATCTTTTTGATGGATGTCTTCCATTTGCCATCGGGCTGAGTACGAATTAAATGGTACCTGCTCCTAAAGTCAATCTTCGAAAAGACTTGGCACATCATTAAGCCAAAAATTGAAAGGCAATACTTCACTATGACTTAGTTGATTGATCAAGTATACATGCACATTCTCCATAATTCATCTTTGTTGGTTTTTTGATCGATAACTATTAAAATTTTAATAGAGATCGTGAAGAAGAAATACAGAAAAAAGGGGTAGAAATGAACAAAATTACAAATGCCAATTTACATCGAAGTACAATAGGTCCTATTAGCTCCATTTTAGCTAGGATGCTCGACTTCTCAATGGCCAACCCTAGCATACAAGAGAATGAGATGTTCAAAGAAGAGGCAAAGTGTCAGTTATCGATGAAAAATTCTCCATGAACCCTTCATTTTATCAAGGGCACAACCAGGAGACCCACTCTTAGTTTCAACTCAAAGTTGTGTTGAATGTCCGGCATAGGATACTAACATGGAAATAAGTTCTTCTAGTACAACATCTTGGGATTCATGGAGAAATTTCTGAATTTTTTAAGGCAACGTCATCAACATGGTTTGTTTTTCTTTATATATAAGTAAAATGATTGATTAAAAAGGGAGAAAGCCCCACTGAATACTAATAAGGGATACACCCTAAAAAATACAGAAGCTATATACAATCGAAGAGAAAAGGAATCACCAAAAAGGTCCTCCCATCTAAACACAAAAGTATCAAAAAAACAGCATTTGGCTTTATTACTCAAAAACACCCCAGCTACTCCTTCTTCCCCTTCAAAAATGCGAGAATTCGTCTCCTTCCAAATGGCCCACATGATGGCAAATGGAAGAATGCACCAATGAATTCGACCTTTTCCTCTAAAACTCTCCAGCGAGCTGGCTTGAACAAGACTAATCACATGTTGAGGGACGAAAAAATCAATGCCAAACAGAGTGACAGGTTTTCTAACCAACATATATACTAACCCAACTCTACAAAGTGACAGGTAGTTAAACAACAACCCTTTCTTCTTTCATTGGGTGCCATAATTCTTTTCCCAACTAAAATCTGTAGAGTTTGGTTAGTCATTCAAGTCAAGATCAATAGAGCCATGGTCATCCCAATATATGACATGCATCAATAGGAACCACAATATCAATTCCTTGTGTACATCAGCGAACGACTTATTCAACCAAACATCTTCTATGAATAACCACTTCTGTGTCTTGTTTGAACCATGCTATTCTATAGGGATTTGGATGATGCTTGATCTATCCTTTCTTGAGAAAATATTCATCATGCTGTCGCCATCAATCAATGTGCAGACGAGGAATACCAGCCCTACTCACAGGTAAAGGGCATCCTACACACATGCTATGTTGGATGTGTCCAAGTAAGGGCGTTCTCATAATTTACATGAAGACGGTACAGGTTGAGTAAATTACCTAAACACCTTTGTCTAGACATGACACATAACCAAGAACGTGTCTAGGATGTCTTTTCCCATACACGAGGTGTAGGATTCCCACCTCCACTCCCCAACCACCCTCTGCAAGTGACTTGTGTTCAAAATTTGTTCTTTCATTGCCAATTGGATTCGTCATCTTGAGTGCAGCCATCATGTCACGTCAAATAACTAGATTCTCACTTGATATAACCTGACATTCTCTTCTTCTTAATAGTAACCACACAGCAGTTCTCCATCGATTTCAACGCCTTCATGACAGTGTTCTTCGTTGTTTTCAAGTGTAAACTCACTCTTTGCTGCATTAGAGTTCAGGTAACGACCTATATAAGCAGTGTTAGGTCTTGCATGATAAGTCTTAGCACAGTGATTAAGTTGGTTTGATCGGGAACCCATCAAAGTAGAGTTTCAGTCTCCAAAGTAATGTCGCAACCCGCATTCTTTGAGTGTTTCCACAACCTTGTCTGTGTACTATAAAGCTTCATTTGTGAAACAGCTCGATACTCGCCAAATAATCATACTATGGTTTAACACCCACAAGGTACTGAGTGGTCATTTTATCCCAAACCAACACACGTTGATAGCACATGATAGTCTTCATTACATTTTCAGAATTTTTGGCTTGCTAGGGTTTGTGATAGCGTTGAAAGAGGGATTTAATCATAAAGGATCACTCTTGCAATTTTTCCTTCGTCACCTCCCATGAAAGTAATTCCCACTCACTCTTTTGACATGATTCATGGAGTATATTCACCACCATATTGATGTTGATCCCTAGTTTGATGTTAACAAAAAACACCTTACAATCTTTTGTCAACTCTTTCCATTTTTTTTTCCCATCAAAGTAATTCCCGCGCACTATTCTTGGAGTACATTCACCACCACATTGATGTTGATCCCTAGTTTGGTGTTTGCAAAATAACACCTTACAATCTTTTGTTAACTCTTTCCATTAAAACAAGTCTTTGCACTATACAACCAATCAAGAAAGACTTCAGAGCAAATCTCACTGTATAAATCACCACATCCACTTTCATATTGTGATCACCTTCCCAAGCATGAATAACTGAACTCCAGCGTTGAAATAGGGATTCTAAGTACTCAGCAAAGATCTCTTGCAACGTTTCCTTCATCACGCCCCATGAAAGCAATTCCACAAGCCATCTCTTCTGAAGTGATTCTTGGACTCGTCACCACCAAATTAAGGTCCCGAGTTTCATTTTATGAATAACACCTTACAATCTTTTGTCAACTCTTTCCATTCAAAAAAGTCCTCACATTATATGATCCATACTTCAAAACAAATGAACCATATAAATCAACCACGTCAACTTTCATACTGTGATCACCTTCCCAAGCACAAATAATTCTTTTCATCCAATCGCCCAGAGACAGTCCATTTCTCTGAGCATGATTAGTTAAAGGAATTTTGTTGTCTCGGAAACTCCATCACCTCACCATCTACTGGTTCAATGGATGAATTTAGGCATTCCTTAATTCTCTTCTGATACTCTCCAAATTGTTCTCGACGGAAAGCTCTAATGCCCTTCGTCGATTACGTTTTTTGGCTCCTCGACTGTTGTTTTCTTCATCACGTTGAGTAGCATCATACCCTTCAGCAATTTGGATGTTCTTCTTCAGGGCAATTACACCAATGACTAGATATTGCAAGCTCTTCATGTCAAACTTGCTCTGATACCAAAAATTTGGTGTTGAGTTACTGCAACAATCTTGAATAAGAAATCCCCACAAAAGCAGTATAAAAATTGACAGAGAGAATAACAACAATCTTGTTTCAATTCTAAGAAAAGAAAAATAAGTAAAAGTTCTCATGAAAATTCATCTATAAGAAACAATCAAGCCCTACTCCTAATTTAATCTTGGCCCGGGGTTGAGCATCCAAACATATACTAAACTTCTTAAAAACTAGCATTTGTAAACATTTATAAAACATCTGAAAAAATTCTAACTGAAACCAACTTTGACTTCTAAATTCCTAATAAACAAATATTAGAAACATGGTTCAAGGTATCGTTCCGTCTCAAAGTCTTAGGGCAACCAAAGCAATATATTGGGGGTTTGTCTCAATGTTTCTCAATTTGTCTCGGCTTGTATTGTACCTTCCAAGTTGAGATGTCTCAATCTTTAACTGACCGAAAAATACTGCAAGATCGAGACTTTAAACCATGCTTAAAATAAGAAAGAAAATAGTTCAATTGATCTGTTCGTCCAGTCAAACCTTTTCTATTGAAATTTCACCGGTTCGTTCTCTTTAACTCAATATACCTAGAAAGAGGGAGGGGGGGTTGATTAGGTATTTAAAATTAATTATACCTACACAGTTTTACTGGACGATGGTAAGGGAATAAAATCACACGGCTTAATTGTTTGATAAAAGATTATCACAACCGACTCAAATTAAATATACCTCCGTGGTATATTTCCTTTTCGTCGTTTGATCTAATCAGAATAGATTGCGAAATACAAACAAACAATCACACAAGACGAGATTTTTATGTGGAAACCTTAGCCAAAGAAAAACCATGGGACCACGTCCAGACGGAAAGTATCACTAACTGAAAAGTTAAACGAAACAAAGATTACCTACGCAGCACTGTTGCAAATATAGCTTCCAACCTTAGCCAAGGCCTACTGCCAATGCGTCCACATCCTCTGAATCAACGCTACGAATCCACGCGCGCCCTTCCAGTCAAGAAGCCTTGTCCGCTTGTTCAGTTCGGTACACCCCAAACCTACCGTCGATCGGTTCTTCCGATCTTAATTCTCAACACTCCCGCCTTTGCAGAAGGTAAAGGATTCAGTACACCCTGAACCCTAATTTGCTCAAATGGTGTTGAGTCATACTAGTACACTCAGGCTACTAGGTGGAATATAGAAGTGGAAGACCTAAGTTGAGGAAAGGATCAAGTTCTTGGCTTTGATCAAGAAGAGAGCAAGCTCACAAGATGTGAGTGGAAAACAAGTTTCTTGCTCTTCGAATGGACACTCTAATAAATATAACATTTTCTTCTCTCTCTTGAAGATTGAATCACTCTGTGTCTCTATGTGTGTTTAGAGAAGGCATAGTAGGGTTCTATTTATAGAATTCCAAGACCCTGAGTCGTGTAGAACGTGGGATAATGGAACCAAGAATTTCGAATCTGAGAAAGACCAATTCTGTGCATGGTCCAATCGATTGGGGATAAGTGTCCAATCGATTGGGTTCAATAAGATTTCTATTCCGAAGGCACCAATCGATTACACAGTCTCCAATCAATTTGACTTAGAAAAGTTTGTCCCGAAGACTCCAATCGATTTTACTCAAATAGGTTTATGTCCCAAAGGCTCCAATCAATTTCACAGAGTCTCCAATCGATTGGGCTGTGTCCAATCAATTGGGAATAAGTGTCCAATCGATTGGACTATCCTATTAGTCAATATAATTGACTTAGACTCGGGTCTGACAATGACTGAGTTTGACCATTATATTTTTGTTCATTTTAACCAACTCCTATGGCCACTAAGTCACTTACCTTCTTAATCGAGCGTACACGATCGTTAACTGACAAAACGGCAGTTACTCAGATGACTCCTATCGTCAACCGTCTGATTCTTGTTGTCTCTGTCTTTTAGTCTTCACGTAGTTGGCGAAGTATGCATACCACGACATCTTCACACTATACTAGTGCTCGTAGGAACGATTACAAAAATGTTTTTATGTCAAACGGAATCTTTGCAAATTGAATATGAAAATATTCCTTACATCTATTGGACCCCAACTCTTGCCCAAACGTTCAGACGTCAAGAGGCGACATTTCTATAAGAAATCGGCTAAAAAAGGGGTTGCAGGGGATCCCTGTTTTGGGCATATTAATGCTACTTCCTGGAGAGCTAGTTGAAACCCCATCCCTTCACTACTCTTCTTTCAGCCAGACTTTTTGGGCTTTGTTTGAAGTCCAAACGCACGAAACCAGTCTTTAGCAATTAGACCAGCCCAATCAAGATAAGTTTCATCTTTCTTCAACTAGGTTTGGAGTCTTTGGACTGCATCATTGTTCATAAAGTCTACCTGACAGATCCTTGGACTATATCTTTGCTATAGCCATAGTATTTACAGTTGTCTATTTCCCCTAACTTCCATACTTTACAATTTTTTTCATTTTCAAATATATTTTAACTAAATGTCACGGTTCAAAGTTTAGGCCGAAACCAAAACATTACGCCATTTCGTTTCAGTTTTGCCATAAGATGAGGCAATATATGTTTCAGTCGGTTTCATCCTAAACTAGGTTTCACCATAGCAAATGGTCACTATGGTTCACCAAGTTCGGTCAATTTGGTCCGATACCGCCAAAACTTTTTGGTTTCCCCAGGTACTTGCAACCATATTAAACGTTCATGTTCATATTATAGATAGATTTCTTGAGTGAATGATGCATGCCATGACCTGAAACTGATTCAATCAATGCCCATGAGACACTGCCAGTGACCTAAAAAATCTAGTTTCCACTAGCACAATCAAGTTCACATAGAACCAGAGAAAAAAATATCTCCACCTTCACGGATCTTCATACCTTGAGATTTCTAACTTGATGAGGACAACCAGCAGGAATAAAGACTGCCTCTCCAAGTTTTTGCACAAATGTCCATGCTTCAATTCCTACACAAATCCCAAGTATACAACTATCAAATAAAAGTAATAAGTAACACATTAAAGAAAATTGCATCAAGGTGAACCAAGCTTTCATAAACTATACACTAACCAAATTCCTCCTTGAGCTTCCTTTTATGTTCTGAAGTCAAGTAGAAAGTCTGGTCATGGATAGGGTGAACAACCTGTATCATTAAGAGAAAATGTATGTTACGCTATAAACATCACACACAACAGTAACAACAACGATAATAATAATAATATTTGTTGATAACAATGATACCAATAATAATAATAGGGTCGAGCTCAAGGGACCCCTATTGATGCGGGAGCATTCTACTACGATAGTCCACGTTACACCGACTCTATGCCAGCCAAGCAAATGGACTTACTATTTATAGTAAATATTGTTTTTACCATTTATAGTAAATCTGAAAATTACTATTTATAGTCAATCCCAATTTTTACTATTTATAGTAAATTCTAGTTTTACTATTTTTAGATAAGTAGACCCCATGAAGATTTGTTTTAATTTAATTAGGATTTTCGATTGAAATTAAATTTTATTTCTAATTAGGATTTTTATTATTGATTGCAATAGTTGATTTGTATTAGGAGTTTCTAATTTCAATTAGATTAGAATTTGGAAAATTCAAGTAGGGAGTCTTATGAAAGGTGATGTACCCTTTAATTTTGATGATGAAAAATTATGAATGAAGAAATAGAAATCTCTTTGAGAAATCTCTCTTGTGGTGTGAAGCCATCCTCTCTTGGTGCGAAGCCAAGCTAATTCAGTGCGAAGCCGAAGGTATCTTTCTATCCCTATCTCTTTCTCTATCTCTTCTCTCTTATTCTCTTCCCTTTCTCCATCTCTATTTTCTTTTTTAGTCAATTTATTACCTAAGAAAACCCAAATCATACCATAGCACTGTGAATAGTGCTACATGAATAGTGTCACGTGAATAGTAATCCCCTCTTCATTCCTTCTCAAATCGCAGAACGGTTCTCCCATCCTGCGTCACCCATTTTCTGACCCCTCTTGGTGTTCGTGTGTTCGGCCGTGGATTTCAAGAATCCAACGGTGGTTGTCATCGCCGAGCTGGCATCAATTTTTTCACTTTTGGGGATGCATATATATATATATATATATATATATATAAGAAATGGGGTTGCATAAGTGGACTCCCCCACCGGATTTCTCCTTTTTTTTCTAAAAAAAACTAGAGAGTCCTAGCCTCTTTCCTCCCTTTTTTTTAGTATCGTATTTAGGATGATAACATGACAATCATTGTCATATATTATTATTGTTGTAGTTAGTATTAGTAGAAATAATAATAAGAATGCATGTATACATGTATAAGGTAATGTTACAATACGATCGTTACATCTAAATGAAAATTTTTCTGGACTGTTCGTCAACAATCTAAAAGAATGTGATGCATCCTAACATTAAGATCACCAATGAAAAATAACTTTTGACCTATGGAATCTATGGCCCTATATATCCACTTTTTTAGGGTAATTACCATTTACAATACTCACAATAGAGACTCACACGGGCTGCAGTAACTACAGTCTATAATACTCACACAAGATTTTCCGAGACACAAACACATAGTTAATATCAGATCTGTTGTTACCTGCTCCACCGGAGAACAGAGGATGTGTCTGAATTCCCTAGAGTGCTTTCTAAGATATTCCTGAAGCTTAGGAGCATCTTGTCTGCGGAAAATGTCCCAAAGAGCACCGCCCTTTGCTGGCTTGGGCTTCTCTAACTTGTTGGCAGAACATGGAGGTCTGCCTCTCCTCCTTTTTCTATTTCTAACCACCTTGGTCTCTTCAATCTTTTCTGTAGCTTCAGGTAAATTTCCACATCTGCCAGTTTCTATCCTAATATTATCCTCAATTCCCGTTTCTGATGGGGAACCAAAACAAACATTTTCTCGCTTTGGCTGATCAACTAAAAGTTCTTCATTAGTTAAAGCTTTGTCATCAGATATCACATTATCCTCAATTCCCACTGCTCCCTTTGACTGATCAACTAAATGTGCTTCATTAGTTAGTGCATTCTTATCAGAAAAATGCACATTATCCTCAATACCCACTTCTGGTGGGGAACCGGAAAAACCATTTTCTAATTTTTGCTGATCAACTAAAAGCACTTCATTAGCTAAAGTTTTGTTATTAGACAAACCAGCATCACGCTCTTCTCGTGTTCCACTCTTGCCGTATTCTTCACGGTTTCCCCCCTCATTCTGAGGTTCTCTCAGAGCAGACTCGGCCATATGTTTCCTTGAGTTGCTTCCCAAACCTGAAGGTAATCTCCCCTTCTTCCTCTTTCTACCTCGAACATCTTTTCTATTTTTGACACTCATTCTAGTTGCCACCGCCGCATCATTGCCCTCCACATTCTCTTCTGATGGCAAACCAGAAACCAAATTTCCTTTGTCTAGTTCATCAGTTAAAACATCACAAACTTCATTGTTTATAGTTCTGGAACAAGAGAAGCTAGCATTCTCCCCAGCATCCTCCCCTGGATGTAGCTGGGTGATGTTGAATTCTTCATTGCTTACAGTTTTTCCAACAGAAGCAAAAGTATTTCCCTTAACCTCTTCTTCAGTTCCAGCAACTTCTTCGTCTATTTCAGATTTGATATCCACAACATGAGAACTGCCTTCCACCTGAACTCCCACATTTCGCATGTCACTTTCTGGTGCGACATCAAATCTGCTCGTGTCTTTTCCCTTCACATCCAAACTACTAGTAGAAGGTTCATTAATTGCAAGAACCATATCAGAGAAACCAACTTCCACAGTGGTAGTATGCAATACAGTCAGGCACTTCTTTTCCAGCTCTTTCCCCTTGTAAAGCTGCTTGTCATTTAAGCTTGAAAACCCATTGTCTCTGTCTTGTCGATCAGTTAAATCATCAACTTCATCAATTAGAGTTTTTGTGCTGAAGGGACCTGCATCATCATCATCTTTCTGGTCCCCAGCAGCAACATCAGAATCATTTGCTTTGAGTTTGATATCAAATGCAATGACACCCTTTTTATCATTGAGGTCAACATTTGGTTGTTTATCATTTACAAACATGGTGCAGGACCCACCATTTTGAAATGTGAAAGCTTGAGACAAGAGAGACTCTTCATCAGTAGTTATTACATGTGACTGAAAACTAACTGGTTCTGGCATGCATTTCCCTGTGGATTGCAACAGGTGCTTTTCCTCAACCCTTTGGTACTCCATCTGAACAGTACCAAAAAGTTCACTTTGATCTTGTGCGCTGTTCTCCTTTTTCAACTTTTCTATTTTAGCAAGCTGCGTAGGGGTAAGGAACACTTCTGAAGTATGCATCAAAACATTGACCTGAGTAGCAAAGCACCAGGAGTAATAAATTAAGAAGATTTTTATGACCACAACTGAGTGATACAAAGGATAACAATCTAATCCCAATCCTGATCAAACTTGAATAAAACATTATGGACACCGACCACCCCACCCCTGAACCCAAGGAAAAAGAAATTACAGTACTGATTGTCAGTATGCCTCTTGGGCTATAACCCATCCAACAGGTGACCACTGACTGAACAGTCTGGCTCAGTGAGTTTGTGGGCCCACGCGTACAATCCAGGTAATTGATTCCACCAAACCGGTGGACTCAACTTTATCACATTTTTTCTTAAGAAAATGAGAGACAATTTGAAAAATAAACAAATAAATATATTTGACAATGAGCTAAAGAGAAATTAGAGAGGATGACAGCTAACACATAACAAAGAAATTAGAAAAGAAATACAAACAAACAAACTTTTTTTGCCAATAGAACATTGCCTCACCCTATGATACCCGGATACATGTAAATGGCCATTGTATCCGTGTAGACACGACATGGGACACGGCACCAACACGTATCCTTCATAAAAAGTTCAAAAAAATTAGAAAAAATGAAAATTTTGAACAACAAAATAGGATACTCGTATCCGTATCTGTGTCCCTGATTTTGAAAAATGTCGAGTCGTATCCCCGCTTCCCGTATCCATATCCACATCCTGGCATCATAGGCCTCACCTATTTTTTTCCTATTAAAAATATTCTACTTTCATCATTACCTTAATTGTAGTTAGTACTGTTTCAAGTATATGATACATGGAACATATGACGCTGCAGAATGTCGCATCTAGCACCCTTTATTTGTGTCCGCACCACATGTCACATAGGCTGACAACAAATACTTGCGCCACGAAGGAGGAAAGCTAGAACATGTCCCTCCTACCTCTACCTTACACACCACACACGCAAGGGGGTTGGGACTCACCATTAGGTGGGTCCTACGAAGAATATCCATATGCAAAATATCAACCTGAGTGTATGACACTAACAATATAATAATATGGATGTCTTTTCTGTTTAATGGGGATCCTAGTACAATTGCATGTGCAATGTGAAAGGAAGACGGGGGTGTAGATGGTTCATGTCCCCTCATCCTACAACAAATTCTCTGCAAGCAAAAGGTATACAATGTAAGCTGTCAAAAATTGCACAAAAATAGCATACCGCGTCAGACATGTCACAATGAAGCTTGGTTATAGAGTCCCCACGGCCTAGCTCTACATTATTGCCATACGCAATATATGTCTTTGGCCCCAGGTCTGGCTTCAGGGATTCCTCTGGCAGCTTTACAGCAAGATTAAGAAATCCATACTTGGGATGTGTGTATTCCTGAAATGGCAAGGCACTGATGAACTCAGCTCCGTGGCGTGGCAGACGCTCCTCAAAAAAATTAGATGGGGGCCAGTCTTTCAGTTTGAGCATCTCAGGCCACAAGTTCTTATGTGCTCGACCCTCGGAATACCCTTTGAAAAATTGGTGAATATTAATCTCAACCTGCATGTTATAACAACTTTTAATATCAGTGTTTAACATCACCAATCAGACTGGGACACTGATGAATGTCAGAACTCAGATGTAAATGTGACTAGCATGTAACAACCATCAAGATTCCAGATGGATCCTGCGACACCATATATCTAAAAGAGAGAAAAAAGGGGGTAAATCATTGGACATGAAACACGGAATTAGTGCCCTAAATGTCATAAATCGACACTAAAAAAGAAAGCGTAATTAATTTTTTTTCCTTTCTTCCAGCCATTGTTTATCTACTATTTACTAATAGGCTGCACATGTGTTTGCATGTTATTAACAAATTTCTAAAGTACTACTTCGAAGGGGCTGTTATGGATTTTTGGTAATCCAAGGGGTTGTTTTGGGAATTTGATATGGTTATTATTAATGAGTTGTCAAACATGACCACTGTATGGTGAAGCTTAAGTCTTGGCTTTGAAATGAAAACTACTAAACTGTGGGACTGTTTTGGAAATTTTATGAATCAATAGTTATTTTAGAAATTTTGACAATTAGTGGACTGTTTTGGAAATTCCAAATGTATTTAATAATAGATAAGCATTGTGCAGTGAACCTAATTTTCGTTGATTCAAGTAGTTATACAGATCTGTTTTGTAAATATGGATGAAATGGCTAGGAAGAATTTAATTAGTTAAAGAGGCTGTTTCGGAAATGTAATATAGATGTTTTCAATAACAATTTTGGAAATGTAATTGATGAGAAGAAATAAAGCGTCATGCCGTGTTGGGTGATGCCTCAAGTCTTCATTTTAAAAATAATAGATATAATTTTCAATTGCTAATTTATCTACATTATATACATTTCCATCATATTATATGAACTAATATATTTACCATTATAGAGACAACTCTGAAGGGTAAAACATGATCCACATTTTCACTCTTTCCCATAAGATGCCCTCAACTCTCTTTAACTTATCAATAACAATAAAGGATAAGAACATCCTTCGACATCTTTAATATTATAAAGGAAAGAAAAATTTGTCATTTTTCCCAAAGATGGCCTCAACCCTCCAAAACCGGTCCTTGCAACACCACCACCACACCCACACCCTCCCCAAACAGACACTAGACACAACCATTTCAAGCCTTCCGCTAGGCTATATAATATTACTTTTCTTAAAAGGTATTATCGTTTTATAAACTTAACTGTGCAGATGTGTGAACCTATTGAGTTTCCTCGGGTTAGTGGATCCAATGTGAAGTAGGCTGCATTAGTAAGCTCAAAATAAGCTAAAAGTCAGCATATAGCTAAATGAAATCTTATTGTTTATAGCTAATGTGCCTAGCACTTGTAAAAACGCACATGCTCAAATTGAAACTTAAGTGAAACTCTTTAATACTTAAAATATCCTTATATTTCTTCAATACAAATTCTAAATGACCACTAAACCTTTAATAAAACTTTTTAAATGACAGAAATATCCTTCTAATCATTTCATAACTTTTTTAAATGACCAATTCATCCTTTCTTACCCAAACCCAATGCTTTAACCCATAGCAGCCCTAGTGTGGGTTAAGCTTACCCAAACACAGCCCTAGTGTCCTTGTCTATGACAATTCACAAGAAATCTGCTTCCGCTAACTGAAACTGATTTCATTTAGATACTAGAAAAAGCAGATCATATTATATCATAACAACTGTATTAGGAAAAGGGTTCAAGCAGAAAGCAAATGAAAGAGAAGTTCCTTTACAGTCAACTATGTGATCCTCATCATTCTTAAAGAGTTTAAATGCAAACATCAGCTAAATGTAAAAAAGGACAAAAGACGACTCATTCATTTTTATTAGGCTTCAACAAAGGTGCGGTCCGCCCCTCAGGTTATCCCTTTAAGAGTCTATTGAGTCTTCAATAGTCGATGTGGACATCAATTGACCAAACTGTGCTTCTCTAGATGAAGGATAAGATGGGGAGGCACAAGTCATAAGAAGCACAGGCACTTGAATTGCAGAAGAATAGCATATCACATCACAATTTATCAACGCAGCTTAATCACAGGAAAGATAAGAAGAAAAGGGAAACAGTTGATAATTCTCCAAGCAATTGTGATGTAACCATAGGCTTACAGGATGTATTTATGAGTTCCACTTATGTGTCCAAGTAATTGATGGATTTAAAGGCACAAAGAGGCATGGTAATGGAAATAACCTCACACCAATCCATGCAATCGATGGCCTTCACTGCCAATTGAGAGGAACCCTTCTTAGAGTTTGTCATCTCACGAATCGCACGCCACATAACCATCGGCTCCCAGCTCAATCCAGTCGTAAGTTCAAGCACGTTGCGGACGATAACCGGCTCTCCTTTGATCCAATGCTTCTGGAAGTGCTCCAGGTCCCCATGGTGGATATCACTAGCTGTTGGACAGTACAAATACTTGTCATCAGAATCTTCACGAGAAGCAGCTTTGCGTAACTTCTTGTTCCCAAATTCAATCTCGCCAAATGAGTTGAAACAGGAGCACCACTGTTTAGAAGGTCCAGGCATGTCCAGATGTTTGAACTTTTTGTCTACTTCTTCTGCTTTCTTTCCCAACTCCAAAACCCAATTCTCTGGGAACATACACTTCAGCTCCAAAAGGCAACAGCCGCAACCACCCATTTCCTTAGGGGGGCAAGGAATTCCACCACTTTTATTCGCGTTCCACTCAGATAGTGGCCTGACATGATTCTCAGAGTTTGTCTCAACGCATAAACCCAAAACTTGTTTCCTCTTCGAAGGCCTGGGAAGCAGGCCTCCACTACGCACATAAGATTTTCCACCCTTGGAATCTTGTATTATTACTTCCTCCCCGCCTCCCTGTAGGCAGCCATCACGAATCTCCCGGCAACAAGTAAGGCAGAGGTCGTAAGAACAGTTTGGGCAGCTTCTGTGAAAGTCAACAATAGAAGTTTTGCAATTGTTGCTGCCCAAGAACCATTTGCTGACATCAGTTCCTCAACAAATAAAAGGAATAAGGGCAAGGAAATAAGGAATTGTTCAAGTAAAAGACCCTACCAGTATACACGCTCGTCACTGAAACAAACTGCCTGTTGTACCTCTATCTCTGATAGTGATAATCCTGTCCAAACGGAACATCCATTTAGCAAACAACGAAATAATTAGACATTTAGGACGTGGCTTGAGTTGCTTTTGTGCTAAGCATCCCATAGACATGTGGTACGGATGCAACCATCCAGAAAACTCAAATGGCAGGCCACCTCTAAATTCACAACGATATGGCAATCCCAAACATTTGACATATGGACTTGTTTTCTAGTTGTAATTCATCTTTCATCAAACGGTTGTTTTTCTGTCATGGACATCCTAACCACACGGGATGCAATTCCAAAGTTGTGTCTCTCATGGACACCAAAGTCCAGACAACATCAAAACAACAATGCTGATATTTGAGACTCAAAGTTATGCAGGACATACCTTGAATCTTAGCCTCCATCTCCTTTTCCATCATTTGTTCTTGGTTAATTTGTTTCAGAAATGGAAGAAGTAGGTGTACCAAATATTTAGAGTAATTATTAGTTTCATCTTCTTTTACCCTCATTTCTGAGTTCTTTGGCTCCTACAGGTGAATCATGAAGAAGGTATCAGAGAATCATATGTTATTTATAAGGTAGGGAGACCAAATGTTGAGACCAATAGAGACTGAAATGACATACACTTCTAAAACCAACCTTAAATGTTCCATTTGAACGCAAACATGCTTTACAATTGCAATTTCCACGACAAACAGGGCAAGTCTCTGCAATTGCCCCCTTTGACATCTGAGGATACCTATATTCCATGATATGAAGAGAAAAAAATTGAGCAATAGAACTACAGCCACAGACTAAACATAAATTAATACTAAACAGTTATTACTCGGGAAAAGGAAAATCATAGCTGAGGAAACTTCAAGATAAAATCAAATGTATTAGCATTTTTAGTCAAGTCATAATAATATCTATCCAATTCTACTATATTAGGTTATCTAAAATTACCTTTAATAATCTCCTCATGGACAAAATAACACACCCATTTCCATCCAGTGAACATCTAACAGAACTGATGTGTCGATACCTCTTTCCATTATTAAGACATAAAAAATTTATTCAAGTGAAACTTCAGAAAAAGTTATAATTGCAATACTATCAAGTGAGAAAGGGGGGACTTTTACCATCGCTTTATGCACGGCACACAGTATCGTTTCCTGTTACAGTTCTTGCACCGGACAACCTTTCCTTTATCATTCCTCTGACATTGATGGCACATTAAGGATTCCTCCTCTTTGCCCTGTATATCTCCAAAAAGCCATAAAATTAAGAACAAGTCCCTCCAGAAAAGTAAACAAAATACTGGAAAAAAAAATTAAAGTGCTGTTTGGATCTCCATTTTTGCGCAAAGGATGATACTTTCAATAGCCATTTTGTACCCAAAAAAACATAGAGATACTTTTTTCCCTGGGGGCACAATTAAATCTCCATTTTTGCGCAAAGGAAGCTACTTTCGGGAGCCTTTTTGTACCCGAAAAAAAAAATGATAATTTTTTTCCTGGGGGCAGAAATTGGCGATCCAAACGGACCATAAGACTCTCAATACTTATATCTGAGTTCCTTCCCCTGCTTATCCCAAGAGCCCTAAAATGAAGAACAAGTCTCCTCAAAAAGGAAAACAAAATACAGAAAAAAAAAAAAAAAAACAATCCAAATAACTTACATCTGCAGTATTCCTCTTCATTCCAATTCCCAAACCCTTTTGTTTGGAACCGTTCGAAACCCTATCCAAAGAAGAAGAAGCGAAATCCATCTCCTTTGCCTCTTCCTGATTGTCAGATTCCTCCAAAACCTCGCATTTCACCTTCACCATATCCTCATTCCTCTCTCGCAACACAATCTTCCTCGCGGACTCCTGGATTTCGACCTTCACGATGTACGGCTTATCCGAATCCACTTCACTCTTCTTCTTCTTCTGCCGCTTCTTCCTCTGCTTCCTAATCTCCTCATCTGAATCACTAGCAACACTGTTCTTTCGGCTTCTCTTCTTCTTCCGAAAACCCGAATTTTCCGAATCCACTTCATTCTTCTTGGCCTTCTTCCGATGACTCAAAAGCTTATGTTTTGTAACATTAGATTTTGCATTCGCAGACTTCTCGCGCGATTTAAGGTAATGAACTTGGCAGACACCCTTGCCATGTATTCTCCAATTCTTACACCGCCAGGATTTCCCGTCGCTCCGATTGCAACGCATATCGTCGGGAGGAACATCATAGTCGTCTTTAACGGAGGACATGTCGTGAAACAGCAAAAACCGCTTCTTTTACGACACCGGTTTTGAAAAACCACTTTCCCGCCAGAGAAAGAAGACGCTCTGTTTTCTTCCGTGTACGTGTACATATAAATGGAAAGAAAAAGTTGCCAAACGCGAGAATCGTAAGAGAGAGATTATTCAATGGGAATGCGACGTGTGACGCAGCTGACGCTTCGTTCTAACATGCGCCGATACGTGAAGAGCGGAACGTGAAGTGACAGAAGGCCCAAGCATTTTAAGGGACTTGGGGTGGCGCAGAGCGCATCCTACCTTTGATAAAGGAAAAAATGTAACAATGTATGCCTGAAACTGTTTCAAATGCGGAAGCACGATTTTTGTTACTCACCACTGTCATTTGGGCCCACTGACCGCGTGGATGTTTATCCCACCCCTTGGTGGATATACACACCAAACATCACCCTGATTGGTAATCTATAACCATTAGATTTTTACAGTTTTTAGCACTTTTTTGACTGCAACCATTTTTTGAGTACTAAAACCAACGGCTAAAAATCATTAAACAAGCTGATTTTTCGTATGAATGTCTATTAAGGGGTGGGTTAAACATCCATGCTGTCAGTTGGCCCAGACAGCAGCGGTGACTACCAAAAATGCCACTTCCGCAAATGAAAAGATCTCAGGTATACCTTGTTACATCACGACTCTTGATAAATAGCGCACCGCTCCCACTGAATGACCAAGTTTGTCTATGGGAGTGCATATTCGCACACCCAATTTCCTGTCCAGCAGACTCGTGGTCGAGGCACACTCCAAAAAGAGAAATCTCTCTCTAAACCGAGTAAAACTTGTTGGCATTATTCACGGAAAACATCAATAGAATAATAATGCCAATTCGGATCTTCGGATTTGAATCTAACAAAAGATAAATAATCTGTAAATGGAAACACATACCCAGATTTGTTTAATCCAATCTCCGACGGTTGATCGTTTGTGGATATGTAGCTCTACCCTCACTGTCCTACACTTTTGGTGATGGGAGCCTTTAGATCTGAAGTAATGATGTGTGTATAGAGAGTGGGGGACTGCCACCTATTTTATAGAAAATGAGTAGAAACTGGTTCTCCTCCTATCAAGGAGAATCAGTCTCCTAAATGGATACCACTACTTAAGAAATGATTGGCTGCATCACCAATCCATCATAAGCTATTGGGTCCACATAGACCACACATGTGAATCCCAATACATATCATCATTATAATTGAACAACATCAATCCAATTAGTTAGACACAAACCATACGTGTAAAAAGGCAATAATAAATAATAATAATTTTTCAACAATCTCATACTTGGCATTCACATGCAATGATAAGTTTTAGAAAAATGACTCATTGGATTGTTACATTTTTTACTAAACGAGTGTACTCTTTTGAAAACAGTTGTTCAACATAATTCAGATAAACTTAAACTGTCACCCTTTATTAGAGATACCGCTAGTAGTGGATCATGGATGCAACAGAGTGCTCATCAATTGGCCCTAAGACAGTTCAATGATCTCAAAACTAGCACCACCAACGAGCTCGAGAGTTTCCTTTATGTGATTTACTTTTGTGGTATTAGGATAATGTAAATCTCTCAATATAGTCTATATGTACATTCTCACTGTGTCCTGCTTCATACTCATCGTATGTCATTCTGATATTTTATCGGTGACCAGCCATATGATGTCCCATCACCTTTCTATCCAGAATGAAGGTTCACCAACGTGATGCCAAGTCACGTCTAACCAAGCACGAGTACATTTACTCACAGGCAATAACTATAACATGAAAACTTCACCAATGTAATGCCAAGTCACGTCTAGCTCATGCATTTTAAACTTTACGAGTACACTTACTCACATGCAATAACAACAATATTATGAATTCATAATTTACCATAAACAAGGGTCAAATAACTTCAATAACTTCAAGCAGCAATAAAATGCCAAATAACAGCATAAATAAAATAGAAACAAACTAAAACAAATAACAACGCTCAAACGATAGAATCGAATGACTCAATGAGTCTTGTGAGGGAAAAATCCCGAGAAGCCACCGAATGATCCTTGAGGTTCTTCCTCCACCTCCCCAAATAACAGTCAATTATTAAGAAAGAACAGTAAAGAATGAGAGAGAGATGACCATTTTTACGAGATTCATCGTCGGAGCTACGACGACTACGTCCTCAGCCTCGTCGGAGGCAATCCATTATAATTCTTTGCAGTGTTACAATATACCCGAGATCGCCGAACCCCTTCCCAATGGTGTGAAGGGTACTTTTTATAAAAAAAATTCTAACTATAAGGAGTTAGGGAGTTGAGTGTAACAGTAGGCAGTTAGGGGAGTCGATCCAATGTGTTGCGGGAGAGGCTACGGTGTAGCAAGATGTACCATAAGAGTGAGTTTAAACCTCAGGATTTGTGCTTGAAAATCTATGTATACACATAACCCCCTCTCGGAGGTGGAGCTCGATGGTGGGAGATGGTTCGCCTCTGAGAAGATCAAAAAGTAGATGCCATTTGATGTGAGTTTGGACTTTGTGGAGGATGTCTAGCAGAGCTCTTGGGAGCGTGAATGTCTAAGCTCATGGGAGCATGTCCGTCTGATCATGGCGATGATGTCGATGATATGAAGAGTGATTATGATGGTGATGAATGAAGACAATGATGAATGATTACGATGATGATGAATGAAGACGATGATGAATGATTATGATGGTGATGAATGAAGACGATGATGAGTGACGATGGTGAATGATTATGATGGTGTTGATGCCTCGTGACATGAGGTCTAGTAAATGTACCAAGGCCTGTCGGAAACAAGACTCTTGGCTCTCCGGAGATGTGTGTTTTTTGGCCGTTACCCCTCAGGACGAAACTACGCCAGACCCTAAGGGATGATATTGCCTGTCAAGGTCCCGTTTTGCCTTAGGCTTACTGACCGTGAAGGACTTGGGTGCCTTGGCCTGTGATCTGCAAGACTTTTTGGCCTCCTTTGGAGAGCTGCTAGTTGGGCTGTCATCCTTCAGGACGAAACTACGCCGGACCCCGAGGGATTATACTACCTATCAAGGTCCCATTTTGCCTTTGGTTTGTATGCCGTGAAGGACTTGGGTGCTTTGGCCTGCTTTGGACATGACTTCTTCCTCCTTCGGAGAGGGATATAGTTAACATGCGTCAATGCGGACTGTGCTTGCTCTTGAAGGATGCCAACCATATGTGTCAAGGTCCCGTTACGCCTTTGGCTGTGAGCTGAAAAGGACTTGGGTGCCTTGACCTACTTTGGACATGACTTTTTGCCATCGCAGGGGTCTTTTTGGAGATGGAGAGTGATCGTTGATGAAGCCCCAAGTGTGGAGTGTTTGTAAATGAAGCTCTCAGTTTTGACATAGATGTGTGATACTTGTCGATTGAGCTTTGCTGATTTGGCCACGATCTTCACTTGGTTTGAGAAGGTTTACTTGTTGATGATTTGTCTAAGAGGTGTGATGTTCCCATGAGAGGCAACCTGTGAGATGTCATTGTTTGATGGAGCTTATTTGAGAGGTGTAGTTGTGGCCAGCTGATGAAGTGGTTGATCACGAGACATTGTTGTCCGAGAGACGAAACTTGCTATCTGAGAGGTGAGTTGACCATGAGATAATGATGTCGAATGCTCATGTGAGTCTTGTCGACTAGGTTGATGCTGGTTGTGAAGTTCAAAGCTAGTCGGATGGCAACTTTGTTGAGTGAAGCTTATGAGAAGATGTCGAGAAATTCGAGAGATGTGCTTTGAGATGAGATGTATACTTTGGAAAGCATCATATGAGGTTGAGACGCTATTGGCAAGGTGGCCGTTGTGGAGAATGTCGGCAAGGTGCCCGAGGTGGAACATGCCAGCAAGGTGCCCGAGTTGGAACATGTCGGCGAGGTGGTCATTGTGGAGAATGTCGGCAAGGTGCCCGAGGTGGAGTATGTTGTATGTGCTGTGTTTACATATGTATATACATTTATAAAAGAAATCAAAGAGAGGGATTGGTATGCACACCAAGTATGGTGTGTTGTCACACACCTAATCAATCCCAAAACAAATTATCTCCTTCACGCCACTTCACGTGTTGTCTTCTATGCTCTTGAATGATTTTTTTTTTATACATGTTGTACATTTGAACTTGCCTCACCTCTCATTTTTTTTTACTATACTTTTATTATTTTTATCTTTCTTCTTCTTTTTTCCTTTTCCTTGGCTTTCTGTGTTCATATCAGCTAATAAAGCTTGCCGACTGAGTTTGAAGTTGCTACAGTCATTAAGGTATTTCATTGCTCGTTGTCAGGTTTCCAGTTGGCAAGTATGTTTGCCCAGAGATAATTTTGTGGGCTGGTTAAGGTAATGAATTGCATGGTGCATATTATGGATGGTGCACATTGGTTGGAGCCTTCTTATTGAAAGTCGGAGACTGCTGTCTTATAAATTTGACTGTGGAGTACTGCTATCGGTTGATGACCTTGTTGCCGAGAGGGGGTACAATCCGGATGAGCGCAATGCTGCATGTGCGGGAGATATATGCCCCATGTGATGTTAGATTGCCTATGAGGGGCTGGTCATTAGATGTTGTTTTATGCTGCTGGCTAGATCTTAAGTTGGTCGTGAGGATTTCTTGTTGGCCATAAAGTATTTAGATCTTGATGTCTAGCTATAAAGTGTGGTCCTAGTTGTTGAGGGCGTGGCATGCTCTTGAATCTTGATTGGAAGGAGAACGGCTACAATGGTATGCCGAGAAATTTAGAGAGGATGAAGGTTAGCGCTGACATGTGGCTATTGCATGCATGTAGTCAATCGCACTTCCATGCATGTGATGGGGTTGACTGTGAGGGGTTGTATCTTTTGCCGAGAAGGAAGAAGTGGTCAACGATTTTTTTTTATGAGAAGAGTTGGTCGTATTACGAAAAACTCATCGGGATGTGTGGTGGCCATAAGATGGCGATCAAGAGGTGGATCCGGGTCTGTTAGTTGAGGTGCTTGAAGATGGTGGTTGGTCATCAATGATCAATGCCGATTGATGGGGTTACATGCCAAGAGGCAATCTGTGAGGTGGTTTGACTTGGAAGTGAGGATGCAATAGATCCGTGGCTTAGATATTTGCGAAATCGTTGTGAACGCACTTGACATAGGTGGTTGGAGCATGCATAAGGGCTGCGGTATTGCTTGGCATCCCCGATGTTGTACGCAAGCTCAGATCATGGTTTTTGGTAAGTCGGCTATGGAGGAGATCCATGCCGACGTCGATGAAGTATTGGGTCGGCTTTCATGGCAGATAGTGTTGAAAGGAAGACGATGGATCGTTGGGTTTGGAGTCGTTTTCATGCCTTGAACCAAGGAGAGTTGCAAGGTTGCTATTAGCCTGATAAATGATTGGCCGTGCCGTGAAGGAGGTGGTGCCTCTTTGGATATGTAGATTGGTCGGAATTTGATGTTGGCCGTGCTACATTCGGCATATTGGGTCGAGCTCCCATAGGCCAAGAGGGTTGATAGTCGAGCCATGAAGGAACATGGCTGGTGTGTTGGGAGGATGATGGCCAGCTAATAGTGTCTGTCGGCCAACACTAGGTGAGCTGATAGACGATGGAGGGATTGCCGACATGGGGAAAATTCCCCTTGCTGCTCCCTCATTTCTTACGTGAGCTACTGTACCAAGTGGCAAGCTTTCTTGGTGAGGCTGTCGGGCCAGTAGTTGGTGTCCACCTGGGCAATAGAATGGCATGCATGCTACATATATGCAATAGTGACATGTGGAGTGATGTCTATATGGCACCGTGTTGTGTGCGGGTGTACGTCCACGTTTAGGTGTGTATTGCATAAATTAAACAAGTGGGGGTGGTGTGCACACCAAGCATAATCAACCCCAAAATATATTTTCTCCTCTACGGCATATGTTTCTCTTATTGTTTATTCTCTTCCTTTTTTTTTGCTCGTTCTCTTGCTTTTATAGTACAAATGGACGGGAAGACATCTTCGCTAAGCCAAGAAGAAAGATAAGTTGGCTGAATGGAGAGGTTGACACCGTAGGATACCAAGGAGCAGTTGCCGGTGGGTAGATGCTATGCATTTGAAATGGCTTGACGGTTGGCAAGCTGTTGACGTACTCAAAAGAGATGAAGATCGGGATGCCTTAATGCGCTAGGTTGGCAGCTGAAGCGGTGAGGACATCTGAGCCATTTAGTAGATCTGATAAGCTTAGGCAGATAATTTGGTGCTCTGGCATGGCATTCTAATGTTGCTCCAGTTGGTTTAATGGTCGTTGGTTTCGATGGCATAGGTTGTTGGTAGCCGATTTATATTTATGATGAGGAGGCCTCACATCTGTTGGTATGCATGCTTCCATCGCCACGTGGCAGGTGGAGCGGGTTTGGCCGACGTTGAAGTGTTGAGGTGTATAGAATGTAGATGTTGGCCGTTAGATATGGGCCACTAATGAAGGATGTTGGAGAGTTGATTGAACAACAGGAATTTGCGACCTACATGAGCGCAGACAAAAGGTTAATTTGGCTCTTGATTTAGTGAACAGATGGCGGCGTCGTGATTTTCTTTGCGATGAAGATGACCATTGGATTGGAGCCATGATCAGGTGGAGCTTGGGTTAAACAGCCAGGCTGGAACCTTAAGGAGTTGAGCAAGTTGGTCGCATGGTGTCTGGCAAGATGGGCGGTTGCTGGTGCTGCATGGCCGGTCATGAGAAGAATGGCGATAATGGTTAAAATATAGCCGATGGAACGGTGTTCTGCTCCATATATTTGTTTAACGGCAATGGTGGAAGTGTTTCGTGGGAACTCCATCTTGCAAGTCAGGATCTTGATCCTGATCTCATCACTCTTTTTCTTTTTCCTTTTTTTTTTCATTTTGATTCTTGTAAAAAACCTTTCCCATGACTCGGTGCTTGGCCGAGCTATGTAGGCTGGTAGAGACGCCGGCCATGCTTGGTGAAGTCTGGCAGATCGGCCATGAGCATGCCGACAACGATTTTCTCTAGTTTCTTTCTCGTTTCTTCATTTCTTTTACGGTTTGGTAGAAAGGACCTATCCCACGGACGACGCCAAAAGATGTGAGGGAAAAATCCTGAGAAGCCGCCGGATGATCCTCGAGATTCTTCATGCACCTCGCCAAATAATAGTCAATTATTAAGAAAGAATAGTAAAGAATGAGAGAGAGAGAGACGACCGTTTTTATGGGGTTCGTCGTCAGAGCTACGACGAATACATCCTCGGCCTCGTCGGAGGCAATCCATTATAATTCTTTATAGTGTTACAATGTACACGAGATCTCCGAACCCCTTCCCAATGGTGTGAATGGTACTTTTTATAGAAAAAATCCTAACTATAAAGAGTCATGGAGTTGAGTGTAACAGTAGGCAGATAGGGGAGTCGATCCAATGTGTTGCGGGAGAGTCTACGATGTAGCAAGATGTAGCATAAGAGTGAGCTTAAACCTCGGGATTTGTGCTTAAAAATGTGGGTACACACAAGTCTCATTGTAATACCCTGAACTTTCAGCTAGGGGTATTATGATAATTTGACCCTCATGGGATAATTTTGACAGTTTGAACTTACTTTCATCCTTAGATATCCTATATTAAGTCATGTGTCAAGTTTGGTAGGATTCGAACAACTTTGAAAAACTTGTTATTTTTGGAACTCACTTTTAGGACTAATTTTCTACTGAAAATAATGAACAATAACTCACAGAGGATTTTTCTAGACACTAGATGATATACTTGATCTAATAAGATAATAAAAATGTTTTTGACCCCGGGCCCCGAAAACTTTCCAAAAATAACCTACTTACCTTATCTTAGGGTTGGAAACCCAACTCTCGAATTTCGGGTCATTCTGATGTCATCTTGACACTTTTCTGTGACTTTGAACATTTTTGTGAATTTTGTGTACTAAAATTATTTCATGTGATTTATGTGTGTGTGACATGTGTCAATACCTTGTTGTATGAACTTTTAAATTTTATAATATAGTTTATTTGAATTAATACATGATTGTTGTACATTATTATATAGTATTGGACCCACATGTATTATACCAGTGGGTGCCCCATGCTATCGACACTCCTCGACAAAGAATTTGCCAAAATCAGGTGAGTGGTGGAGATCCACTATCCATTTGGAGGAGGATTAGATCTCGGCCCTTCTTTGTTGATGCTTATAAGAGGAGGTATAAGTAAGGAGACAACCAATGTGTTTTGTTATATAAAATAGTAAATGGCCCATGCCCACGGCACTCTCCAACAAAAGCGTTTGCTAAAATTGGGTGCCTTCGGCACTCAACAGTATAACGGACTGGGGCGTTACCATTTTTTCCATTATAACGGCTGTTATAATGGATTATAACGCACAAAGGGAAAAATGGGAAAATAACATAAATAACAAAAAATAACAGTGTTGAAATTTAAATTTTGAATAAATTGAGGTCAAATGAGGTGGATTGAGTAGCTGAAATCTAATCGTCCACATTAGATTGATGGATTTGATCTCAACCACTCTTTATCTAACTGTCCACATTAGATGGATGGATAAGATAAGAGAATACAACTGAGTTGTCTTGTTATATGCATGGGTGGCCCGTGCCCGCGGCACTTTCCAACAAAGTGTTTGTCAAAAATTGGGTGGGAGTTAATCTCAGCCATCGATATGAAGCATAGTAGATCTCAGCCACTCATTATTGAAGCCATATAAGATAAGAGAGGGTATAACACAACTACTGTCACTTGTTATATAGGTAGTGGGTGGCCCGTGCCCATGGTGCTATCCAACAAAGCGTTTGCCAAAATCAGGTGTGAGTGGCTGAGATGCACCATCTATTTTGGAGATAAGGCTTGTAAGGAATATTTTCATATTAAATTTGGCAAAGATTTCGTTTGACATAAAAACATTCTTGTAACCGTTCCTACGAGCACTAGTGTAGTGTGGAGATATCGTGGTATGCATACTTCGTCAACTACGTGAAGACTAAAAGACAGAGACAGTAAGAATCAGACGGTTGACGACATGAATCATCTGAGTAACTATCAATTTGTCAGTTAACGATCGAGTACGCTCAATTAGGAAGGTAAGTGACTTAGTGGCCATAGGAGTTGGTTAAAATGAACAAAAATATAATGGTCAAACTTAGTCATTGGACTGACCCGAGTCTAAGTCAATAAAATTGACTAATGGGATAGTCCAATCGATTGGACACTTATTCCCAATCAATTGGATACAGCCCAATCGATTGAAGACTCTATGTAATCGATTGGAAACTACGAGGCAGAAACTTATTTCAGCCCAATCGATTGGAGCCTTCGGGACAGAAACTTATTTGAGTCAAATCGATTAGAGACTCTGTGAAATTGATTGGAGTCTTCGGGACAGAAACTTATCTGAGTCAAATCGATTAGAGACTCTGTGAAATCGATTGGAGTCTTCGGGATAGAAACTTTTCTGAGTCAAATCGATTGGAGAACCCTGTGTAATTGATTGGTGCCTTCAGAACAGAAATCTTATTGAGCCCAATCGATTGGACACTTATCCCCAATCGATTGGACCATACATAGAATTGGTCTTTCTCAGATCCGAAATTCATGGTTCCATCATCCCATGTTCCACATGACTCAGGGTCTTAGAATTCTATAAATAGAACCCTTCTATGCCTTCTCTAAACACACACAGAGACATAGAGTGACTCAATCTTCAAGAGAGAGAAGAAAATGTTATATTTATTAGAGTGTCTATTCGAATAGCAAGAAACTTGTTTTCCATTCACATCTTGTGAGCTTGTTCTCTTCTTGATCAACCCCAAGAGCTTGATCTTTTCCTCAACTTAGGTCTTCCACTTCTATATTTGACCTAGTAGCTTGAGAGTACCAGTGTGACTCAACACCATTTGAGTAACTTATGGTTTAGGGTGTACTGAATCCTTCACCTTCTACAAAGGCGGGAGTGTTGAGAATTAAGTTCGGAGGAGCCAATTGACGGTAGGTTTGGGGTGTACCAAACTAAACAAGCGGACAAGGCTTCTTGACTGGAAGGGCATGCGTGGATTCATAGCATTGATTCAGAAGATGTGGACGCATCGGCAGTAGGGCTTGGCTAAGGTTGGAAGCTGTATTTGCAATGGTGCTGCGTAGGTAACCTTTGTTTCGTTTAACTTTTCAGTTAGTGATACTTTCTATCTGGACGTGGTCCCGTGGTTTTTTCTTGGCTAAGGTTTCCATGTAAAAATCTCTTGTCTTGTGTGATTGTTTGTTTGTATTCCACAATATATTCTGATTAGATCAAACGACGAAAAGAAAATATAACACGAAGGTATATTCGATTTGAGTCGATTGTGATAATTTTTTTATCAAACAACTAAGACATGCGATTTTATTTTCTTACCATCGTCCAGTAAAACTGTGTAGGTATAATTAAATTTAAATACCTAATCAACCCTCCCTTCTAGGTATATTGAGTTAAAGAGAACGGACTGGTGAAATTTCAATTGGTATCAGAGCAGGTTTTCTAGTTAAGGTCTAATCACTTGAATTTAGATTCCTGAAAAACCAGTCCATTTTCATTAATTTGTCAAAATGCAAAGAGAATGTGGAAATACATCCAGATCTCCATTGTTTGATGGGGAAGACTATGTCTATTGGAAGGCTAAGATGATGGCTTTTCTAAAGTCCTTTGATGAAAGAGTCTGGATGTTTGTAGTGGATGGTTGGTCACCACCCACAATGGAAGTAGGAGATAAAATCATTCTTAAACCTAAAAATGACTGGACTAAAGAGGACATAGATTGTTGTTGTCTTAATAGCAAATGGTTAAATGCTATTTTTAATGCTGTTAATAAGAATGAGTTTAAAAGAATCTCTACTTGTTCCCTAGCTAAAGAAGCATGGGACATTCTTAGAGTCACACATAAAGGAGCGTCAGCCGTTAAGATCTCCAAACTTCAAATGCTGACTTTTAAGTTCGAATCCATGAGAATGGAGGAGAATGATACTTTCACTGAGTTCTATGCTCAACTTAGTGATATTGTGAACTCTACACACAACTTGGGTGAGGTCATTCCTGAATCCAAAGTTGTTCAAAAAATTTTAAGATCTTTACCTGATAAATTTCAGGCTAAGGTCATTGCTATTGAGGAGAGCAAAGATGTTGACTCTCTCAAAGTTGATGAACTGGTTGGGTCTCTACAAACTTATGAGATGAATTTGAGACAGCCGAAGAAATCAAAAGGTATTGCCCTTAAAGTTTCTGAAGCTCAAGATTCTGAGTTGGATGTTGACTCTAAAGTAGAAATGGCATTATTCGTGAAAAAATTTTAAAAGTTTTTTCGTTCTAAAAACGATAGGTTTAAGAATAATAAACAGTTTGATAAAACTATGGAACATGCTGATATTCGTTCAAAAGTGCTTATTTTAAGCAATTATCCTTTTAGCGTTATTGCATTCTCCTACGTAAAATGCTCTATTTATCTACTTTTCTACGTAATAGTCTCTTCTGTTGCGTAGAACACACTTTTCTGGACGAAATGATATATTTGCATGCATTAAACGCATTTCTGGAAGTCTAGACATTAAGTCGTTCTGATAAAGTCTCATTACGCGCTTCTTCTGTCTCAGGAAACCCCGATGGGACAATTTTTGAGACTTGAGAGCCCACATGCTATGACTAGAAGATATGGGCCAAATATGGGCTGAATAAGAGGACTAAAAAGCCGGCCCAAAGAACGAAGAGAGCAGGAGAGCCAATGACCAAGAGACGGACCAAAGCATTTAAAGCCACATGAGTCAGCAAGGAATGATAGTCTACTCTACTGGAGATGCGTGAGGATAGTCACAGTGAAGACCAGGGTTCCAGACCCTCTTCCAATACTTTTATCTCCATTTTCTGATATTTTCTCTCTCATCTCTCCTTATTCTCTCTCTCTTCATTTCTCGGTCCTCGAATCTACTGACCTAACCCCAGAACTCCTGTCCATTGGCTCTGTCTCATCTCCCTTAGCTTTCTGACCATTGGATCTTCAATTGGACCATTGGATCTTCCACTGGACCGTTGGATCTCTCTAGATCCGTCGATCTACCAATCTGGGTCCCAATCAAGTCACCATCCATCTGACCATCAGATTGTCTGTTACATCATCTTGCGAGACGATGGACATCATCAATCCATGTGGGCCAGTAGCCGGGCCCATCATCATCGACCCGCTGTCCGACCATTTAGTGGACCCCGTGAATTTCAAAATAATTTTAATTAAATTTTAAAAAAGGGGGGGTCTACTAAATGGGGAAATTCCCCAAAGAAAAGTAAGGTTTTACTTTAAAAAAAAAAATTATTTTTCTTATTTTTTTATTTTAAAAAAAAATCCCTATTTCCTTTAATGGAAATAGGGACGCTTTAAAAGGGGAGAACAGAGGGTTCGAAACCCTAATCTCCTAATCCCTCTCCTCTCCTTCCCCCAAAACTTGCCCCCCACATTTTCCCCTTCTTCCTCCTCCTCTTCTTCTTGTTCTTCATCATCATCTTCTTCATTTTCTTTTTACCAGAGTTGCAGCCTGCAACTCTGGCCGGTAGCAACAACACCACAGCAACACCGCTCCACCCCCTGCATGCAAGCTTCGCTGTGCACTCCACCGCCCGCAGCACCGCCTGTAGCACTTGCAGCACCACCGCCTTCTTCATCGTCCTCCTCTTGCGCCGGCTGCCTTCTCCAACCAACAACGCTCCCTTGCTACCCACGGTTGCTGCAACTTCTCCTCCCTACCTCGCTCTACGCTGTTGTGCCCACCAGAACCTCTGCACGTCCTCGTCCTCATGCCACCAGCGCTCCTCCATCGTGCGCCTCCAACCACTGTTGCTGCAAAGTCTCCTCCGACTAAAAATGAACCAGCAACAGTTCGGTCACAACTTCCTCTCCTCTCCGCTTGCTATCGGCACCTGCAAGTCCACAGATCGCTGGACTGGTGCATCTTCAACGCCCTGCTACTCCAAACCTCCATGCAGGCGTCTTCACCTTCTCCTTGCTGGTTGCAAGACCTGCAACCCACTGAACCAACTAGTGCGCCTCCATGGCCTACCATGTTCTCTTCCATTGGAGCCACTCCTCCATCAACCATTGTTGCACTTGGATCTCCATGTCAAGGTGCAACCTGATCTGCAAGTGCACCATGCACCTCCAACGAAGCGCTCCTCCTTGCAGCTTCTCTCCATCAAAAGCTCTCCACGGGAGCCCATAAGCTGCATCACTTCTCCACCCCTTTCCTCAAGCACTAGTGGACTGAGCGGGCTCCACCAAGTAGTACCGATCCTCATCCCTCATGCTCATCTTGGCCGACAATCAATCTCACTTGGTCTTCATTCTTGGCCGATCACCCGGGCCGAACCACTCACCGGGTCGATCCCGGTCTCAAATCATGGTAAGTGCGCATAAGGTATTTTCTCTTTCTAGGGTTCATTTGCTCTCTCTAGGGTAAATGAATTTCTTTATCTAGAATCCCCAGGCTGATCGCCTTTTTGCACCGCCGACTCCGTTCGGTGAATGCAAAAGGGTGAGTTTTTCTCTCACCTCTACCTTATCGGCCGGTAAACGATCGAGGTGAAAAATCTCTCTACCTTCTTCCTATCTCTCTAAAAGTTCTCTTTACATGCTCTCTTATATGCTTTCTAGAATAGTTTACCGCTTTATTTATTTCTGTCATTTATTTCATGTAAGCAACAGTTTGATTAATGCAATTTAATTTTGATGATTTTAGTATTTTCTGGATCTCTTGGATGTGTTTTTAATCTCGACTCGCCATTCTCATCCTTCCACCTTTCTCTTGTATATTATCTGTCATTTTATGTTCTTATTCGCACTAATCCAACTAATCCCGAGCGCGGATCGACATTCGACATGAATCCCTATACAATATCTCTATATTTTGCAGGAAAGTTCGGATCAAAATTACAAATGTGTTGATTTTAGGGTTTTCGTAACCAACGACGCGGAAAAAACTTACTTTCACATGCCAGACCTCATGAGAGAGCTAGCAGAAGTGACAGGAACCCTAGGGAAAGCTGCTCAAGCGAACCTCAATATTTCAAATATAAGGGTTTTGGTCACTTTGCTAATGTGTGCCCAAACAAAGAAGAATACAAGGGCAAGGCAATAGCATTCAATGCCACATGGGATGAAGAATCAGAAGATCATTTTGATAATTCAGATAGTAATGAAAAGACTGATAAGTATACTGCTTTTGTTGCTCGTTTCAATAGTCCCTATGGATCTCGTGGAGAGTCCAAGAACAGTGATGATGAAAGTTCAGAAGACTCTTACAAAGGGGACTCGGATGACTCGGCAGTTGGTGTGAAAGAACTATATGAGGAATCGATAAAATTCATTAAGGCTAACAAAGTTTTATCTGACAGAGTTAAATGTCTTGACTCTAAAAATGCAACCTTAGTAATTGACACTGAAAAATTAAAAGTGCTAATTACTAATTTAGAGTAAGAGAATGAGTCTCTGCTGAAAAGGAACAAGTCACTGAAATGTGAATTCCAAACTTGCATGACACGTAAGGAATCCCTGGAGAATGAACTTCTTAAATCAAAGAGGGATGTGTCAGGATTCTCATCTAGCTCTGCAAAGCTTGATGAAATTCTTCATGTGGAAAAAGTCTATGGAGACAAACAGGGTTTGGGTTACAAAAACAATCAAGAAAAAAGTCTTCCTCCAAGACGATTTTTGTTAAAGCCCATGCTATTCCCACTCAGATCAATGACCCAATCAAAATTGTCAAAAGCAGTTGTCAGTGCAAGTACTGCAAAAATATGGGTCATGTGATCAGAGACTGTCACAAGTTGAGAAGAGGACATCAAAACCCTCTAGAAAAAATGATGAATACCGCTCAGAATGTGAAAAGTCAAAGATTTCCTATGAAGACACATTATGAGATAAATTATTTGGATGTGCTATCTAGGAAGATGAAAGACCTAGTGGAAAGGTCTAGAGAATTAATCAAGGAGATTGAGTCCCTTGAGAAATTCAAACAAGCTCAGAGTTATGTAACTCAAAAGAGGAAAGATCCTAAGAGAATTGATCTATCCACCAAACTCACATCTGTGTGGGTTAGGAAAGATTCTCTAAAGGAGAAATGTTCGACAATGTCATATTTCTGAGCAATGTGCTCTCAATCTCCTTATGTTCTCCATTCTTATTTTTTGAGGGATATTTTTTTCTTTTTGATTTTGCTTCGTTTTGAAGAATAAAAATTGAATTATTTTTTTCAAAAAATCAAAAGATCAATTGTACAGAAGAATGTTAAACTATTATTTGATTATACAATTTTGATGAGCAGTAATTTCTGAGAACATTCCAAGAGAAAGAACTTAACTATTAGTAAAATTTTTGCTAATTTGTGTATTATATCTTTTAATTATTATGATTGGTCAATTTTTACTAGTCTGCATTAGAAGATTATTGAAACAGTATATCTCACATTCACATGTATACTGATCATTTCTGTGAGAATGGATTTGATAGAGGTGTGAAGCTTGTATTATTGGAATTAGGAATAAATCTCTACTGATTATAACTTCAAATTAGTAGTGTTCTTGCTTTCAGTTGATTTCGAAACTATACTATAGTCGACTGTTGGCTTCCCAATGAGAGTTATTATTCTAAGGAAACAACTACCTCCACAAAAAATTAGAGTGAATGCCATCTGTATGGCCCTGTTTGAAATTAAAATCTGATTTTCATTGCTGCAGAAAAGGCCTACCTACATGGAGAGTGAAAGCTACCTATATTCATAGTGAATAAAAAGGGTGTAAAAGACAGTCAATTTGCTAGAAAAATTTTTATCCATCAGCAAATACCCATATACATGAGCGTATGTGAGATCTCTTAATAACTCTAATGAGGATTTTATGATCGGATACAGGATACCTTCAGATTTTGATACTTCTGAGAAATTATTGCTGAAATCTTATCCGGGACCACATATGGACTCAGATCACTTATACTTGAGATATTACTGTTGATATTTGAATCTATGATTACTAGTGATTTGTGACTTGCGCTAATGTCTAAAAGTATTAATATTTCTGATGAAGCAAAAGATTGAACTACGTGTTAGTTAATTCTTTTCAATAAGAATCAGTATTTAGTGCTTATCAAGATTGACTTCATGAAGTGAAATATAACATTTTTCTAGCGTATTATCTTTTCTTGAAAAGTTTTAAAAATGATTTTGGCTTGAAAAGATTTATTTGGGAGTCCTGGAAAATAAGTCTATTGGTTTTTAAAAGTTTAAAATTTTTTTTTTCTCTGGACCAGTCTAATCGATTGGACATCACAGACCAATCGATTGGACATCTCCAATCGATTGGAGAGTAAAGTCCAATCAATTAGGCAAGCTCCAATCGATTGGCCACTTAGCCCAATCGATTGGACAGTGCGACGTACGGTTTTATAAAACCCAAAATGGGTCATTTTCAACTCCAATCGATCCAAATGCCTCTCAGATTTCTCCCAATCAATCGTAGGTGCCCGATCTATTATTCACATAAGTTTTTGTGCAGCGATTCTCTTGATTTCCTAGTTTTCTATTTCACCATCTTCATTGGGATTTTGTGAAGTTTTTGTGTTAAAATGGAGTTATTTTGGTATTTTCTTCTATTTTTGGTACTTATGGTGACTAATCCTCGTCGTAGAAGAGCTATTGTGGTTTCTGAAGAGGAAAGTGCTGATGAAGAACCCTTGGTTCAATGGACTCAATCTCGCTCTAAACGAGGTGGTCGACTTAGTGGGTCACGACACTCAGAGCGGGGTGAATCATCTAGAGGACTGAGGAGAGCTCAGGGTCATGCCCGTCATACCGATATTCCTTCAGTGAGTGCTCCCATTTCCCCGTTCATTTTCGATTCCGCTAGAGATCGCTTTGAGCATTTTTCTAGTCGCAAATTCACTACTGAACGAGTAGTTGAATTTAGCACTATTTTGGGTACTATAGTTCATTCGTTGTTCATATCTCGCGAGTGGGTTCCTTTCACTCGGTTGACCATTCAATTTTACCCTGTCTTGATTATACTCTTTTATGCCAACGTGCACTCCATTCAGTGTGATGACCCGAGTGAGCTATTTTTTCAGACTTATGTCTCTGGGGCTTACTTGACTATTACACCTGATTTGATTTCTACCTTGTTGGACATTCCTCGTCCGTCTACCTCATATGAGTTCATTCGTAGGACTCGTGAGATGACGACTTCTAGAGTCACCTTGACCGAAACTCTCACAGGGCAGATATTTGATTGGAGTACCTTCATTCCTCTTATATCTCTTATCCCTGAGTATCGTTTGTTGCACCTCATCTGTGGGTACAACATTGATCCACCTGGCCATAGGACACAGGTGAACATTGATCGTCTTCAGCTTCTTTACCATCTTGGCACTAGATTTATTATTGATCTTCCGAGGTTCATTTTTAGAGCCATGGTTAGAGTGGGTACCAGTTGGCTAACCATCTGTGTCTCCCTTTCCCTTTACTAGTGAGCTCTATCCTACTTCATCTGGATGTGTCGATTCGAACTACTGATGAGGTATGCTCTCCCATGGGGCCTATTGGACCTTGGACTATCAGGAAGAGCATGTCTTAGGTTCGGAGAGTGACTGATGTACCTCCACACTTTGACGATATTTTTGATGAGGACTTGGGAGATGATACCGAGCTGGGTGGTAAGCAGATAGATACTGAGATGCATTCTCCAGAGCCACATCCATCTTTCGTCCAACCTCCAGAAATGCCTGCCCCTTACTCATTTGAGTCTCTTCATCATCAGATGGTGGGATTCGATCAATGACTCATAGCGCATGAGGAGAGGACGGCTTAGAGCTTTCGCCGTTTAGAGAGAGACATGAGAGGATGTCTGGCTCCATGTATGATATGCAGCGTTACATGGAGTATCAGTTTACCATGATGGGCTTTGGACGGCATCTACCAGCTCATGGTCCTGATTAGCATGATGGTGCTGGTCCATCTACATAGTCTCCCAGAGAGAGACGCCTTGAGAGTTATTGGGTGTTTCTTTTTATTTTTGTTATTATTGTACACCAATAAACTCAGATTATGTATGGTTATACTCTGCTTGTGTTACAGGGTATAAACCAATATGTATTATGGTTTGTATGTATATATGCACTTGTTCTTCATGATGATATTCATTGCATGTTTTTATATTTACTTATATTTCTATACATTTATCAATCTGTGACAAAAAAGGGGAGAGAAAATCATAGTGGTAAAAACAAGTGGATGCATGCTATAGGAGAGAAATTTAGGAGAAAAAAAAAATTTTCATTATTTTTTCCAATTTCTCTACTTGTGATGTGCATAATTAACTCACTGCATTTTAATAATTTATTGATTACCGATGATATTACATGGTACGTATTATTGGTAGAATGTGCAGGGAACAGATAAAAAGCCATTACATTATATCTGTTCGATTGTCTCCAAGAGAGTGTGAGATAGTGAGTGAATCATGTAAGATGGTGGGATTGTATTTTCTATTTTTTACCTTCTATATGATTAAATGTTTTTTGTCACGGAATTGCCAAAGGGAAAGATTGTAAGGAATATTTTCATATTTAATTTGGCAAAGATTCTGTTTGACATAAAAATATTTTTGTAACCGTTCCTACGAGCACTAGTGTAGTGTGGAGATGTCGTGGTACGCGTACTTCGCCAACTACGTGAAGACTAAGAGATAGCGACAACAAGAATCAGACGGTTGACGATAGGAGTCATCTGAGTAACTGCCGATTTGTCAGTTAATGATCGTGTACGCTCGATTAGGAAGGTAAGTGACTTAGTGGCCATAGGAGTTGGTTAAAATGAACAAAAATATAATAGTTAAACTTAGTCATTGGACTGACCCGAGTCTAAGTCAATAAAATTGATTAATGGGATAGTCCAATCGATTGGACAGTTATTCCCAATCGATTGGACACAGCCCAATCAATTGGAGACTCTATGTAATCGATTGGGAACTACGAGGCAGAAACTTATTTCAACCCAATCGATTGGAGACTCTGAAAAATCAATTGGAGCCTTCGGGAAAGAAACTTATTTAAGTCAAATCGATTGGAGACTCTGTGAAATCGATTAGAGTCTTCGGGACATAAAATTTTCTAAGTCAAATCGATTAGAGAACCCTGTGTAATTGATTGGTGCCTTCGGAATAGAAATCTTATTGAGCCCAATCGATTGGACACTTATCCCCATAGCCCAATCGATTGGACTCAGTGTACAATCGATTGGACTATGCACAGAATTGGTCTTTCTCAGACCCGAAATTCATGGTTCCATCATCTTAACTTCTATATGACTCAGGGTCTTGGAATTCTATAAATAAAACCCTTCTATGCCTTCTCTAAATACACACAGAGACACAGAGTGACTTAATCTTTAAGAGAGAGAAGAAAATATTATATTTATTAGATAGTCCATTCGAAGAGCAAGAAGCTTATTTTCCATTCACATCTTGTGAGCTTGTTCTCTTCTTGATCAAAGCCAAGAGCTTGATCCTTTACTCAGGTTAGGTTTTTCACTTCTATATTCAACCTAGTAAGCCTGAGTGTACCAGTGTGACTCAACAACTTTTGAGCAACTTGAGGTTCAGGGTGTACTGAATCCTTCACCTTCTGCAAAAGCGAGAGTGTTGAGAATTAAGATCGAAGGAGCCGATCAACAGTAGGTTTGGGGTATACCAAACTAAACAGGCGGACAAGGCTTCTTGACTAGAAGGGCGCGCGTGGATTCGTAATATTGATTCAGAGGATGTGGATGCATCGGCAGTAGGCTTTGGCTAAGGTTGGAAGCTGCATTTGCAACGGTGCTGCGTAGGTAACCTTTATTTCGTTTAATTTTTCAGTTAGTGATACTTTCCGTCTAGACGTGGTTTTTCCTTAGCTAAGGTTTTCATGTAAAAATCTCTTGTCTTGTGTGATTGTTTATTTGTATTCCGCAATATATTCTAATTAAATCAAACGACGAAAAGAAAATATACCACGGAGGTATATTCGATTTGAGTCGGTTGTGATAATTTTTATCAAACAACTAAGGCATGTGATTTTATTCTCTTACTATCGTCCAGTAAAACTGTGTAGGTATAATTAAATTTAAATACCTAATCAACCCCCCTTCTAGGTATATTGAGTTAAAGAGAACATACCGGTGAAATTTCAAGGCTTGGCCCTTCTTTGTTGAAACATATAAAGGGGGGTATAAGTGGGGAGACAACTTATCTATTTTGTTATATAGATATATTAAATCACCACATTTTTAGAGAATATGACATAATTATAATTAATAAGTATTTAAATTATTAAGACAAGTAATTGCAAAAATTATTGAGCTATAATTGTGGATGGGCCTGTAGAGCTAATTTAGAGGCCTTTTGGACTTAAGAATAACCTTAAATGAGGCCCAATGTATACATATGAGTCTTGGGCCCATTTTTAACCCATAAGTAACTTAAAATATGAGCTTTTGAGGGTTGCGAAAGTCACCCCTTTGAGAGCTATGAATTTCACATAGAATAGAAATCCTAAAGATTACTTCTTAAACCTATTTAAGAAAGCCTTAAGGCTTGGGAGCTTTCACAAACCCTAAACTATCACTCCCTTATTTCTCTATCAAAAATCTCTCATTCTCTTGCATCTTTCTCTCCCTCTTCCTCCATTGAAGCACCTCCATTAAACCTCCATTAAATAACATTTTCAAGCCTTAGAACACCCTCATCCCACCATAAAAAAAGAGATCAAAACCTAGCATCTAAACCCTCTCATCAACCTCTTCAATATAGTTAGAAATTAACGGCATCGGAAAACTCAAAGAAAATGTGGAGCTCCACTTCTACCATTATTTCAAGCTTCACAATACGAATCTACTGTCTATTTAAGAGGTAGGTAACTCCTACCGTGCTTATCTTCTTTTACATATTTTATTTTCTCTAAGCATGTTCATTATGGGTAGGAAGTGGTTGAATTATTATTTTGAATTACTCACATGTGCTTCTATTTCTTTTTATTTAAATATTATATTGTTCTTTCCTTGCAACCCCCTTCTTGTATATTATCTTCAATTTGGAGGGAAGGATAAGGGTGAAAACATGCTGTAACCATGCATTAATGGAAACTACGGATAGTTCTCATTAGTGGATCGGTCATGAGAATACCTCTAGGTGAAAACATTTTTAGCCTTAACCATCCTCTCGTTATAGTTATTTTGACATTGATTTACACTATTCTTATCATGTTTATTGGGAGTTTATATTTGGAAGTTTATTATTTTTGTCGTTAAGCAAGAAGAGCTAAAAAATCCTAGGGTGAAAGACCCCAAACAATCCTGCAGATGAGCCATAAGGCTGCTCCCAGCGAGGGAAGGAGATGGAGACCCATTAGTGCTTGAGTTATTGGGATAGGATGTCATCGCATTTTGTATACCTTATAGACTATTTATTGTATATTGATTGTTATGTCTTGCTTATCACATGCTTTATTCTATCCTTGCTTCCTATGATTATGCTTAGTTAACATTATATGTGGATTAAGAGTGCCATGGGGTTACCCGTCGCACTACTGAGTCCGTTGGACTCACGGTGTTTTGTGACACCGCACAGACGAGTTGGGCTTTAACCCGACGGATGCCTCTTCGTGGGAAGTACCTAACAACGAGATGTACGAGGATAGTTATCACAGTGAGCCTTTGGAGGCATCAGAGGAGTTCTAGTCCTTTAAACTCTTTATTGATAAAAACTAGTTATCTTTGATTTTGATTTCGGGCTTGTTCTGGCCTATCTTTGGGAACTTGTATATTTTATTTTATAGATGATGCTTGGTTATTTTATTCGATAAACATAATGATTTGATGTTATATGATGATAGTATATTAATGGTTAATAATGGAAAATCGACCCTTAATGGACCTAGACCGAGTTTTGGACTCGAGAGATTAAAAGCACTAGAAATACCATATGAGACAGAACTATAATTTTTGACCTATAACATATTTTTGGTAAGGTAATTGATGGAATTTGTAATTACTATAGAAGGACTTTTCGAAGGTCTGTCAGTTATCTTTCCAACAATATAAACGGTTTTCACAGATTCTTTATGTACAGAAAGTTATGGCCAAAATACTAACTATAGTACGAACTAGTCTATTCTAAACCCGAGCCAAACAGACCTAGTTTCGACCCTTTATATGCCATCTTTGAACTCCTACCTCAATATGAGAGTTGTAGACAACTCAGAGTGCTATCCAATGGGATTTAGAACAGCCAAATCAAACATCGAACGAAGAAATGATGGCTATTTTACTATGGTGCTGTCTGGGTGTACTATAAGGATGGGAAAAATGGGAGGAAAATTTATTTTCTCCGTTTGACCTAAGTTTTGGTTTGAGACTTCCTTATATATAGTGGGTTAATGCCATATAGTTTAAAAATGAAAAGTAATTAAGTTAGTATTTTTCCCATAATTAATTCTATAATTTATTCTACGGTCTAATTACCAAAATCTGTTTAATTACTTAATGAATTGTGGTATAGATTGACTTGTTTGAGGATGGATTTTAGTGGTTTAGAGTTACACTTGAACCATTATGATGCATTCATAGATAACCTCTAGGTTCAGGTATGAGGTTGACCCATGGATTTTTGGGTTGGATTTGAATACCTGGATTTGGGGTGTGACACTCATACTAGTCATGTGTTCTTTAAGGACTTTTGGCGGAAGTCCTTTAATGAGCTATCAATCCCTCACAAACTATTTCATACACAAGAATGTACTGAAAAGTCTCGACCGGTTGTCAATTCCATGAACTTTTAACTCTTCTATATAATTATATTGCTAAGTTAGAAGTTTGTTGAAGACTGGAGCATTGAAGGTCAAGTGGACTTCATCAACTCAAAGAAGACTTAAAGATAAAGAACAACAACCCAAGTGTTCAAGCTCAACTAAAGATAGAGTCAAAGCTCAACCATGAAGATTTAAAGTAATTGATCAAAAGTAAGTTCTCACTCTACGAACATTCAACTATCAAAGAATCTCGTGTTGCGAATATTTGCGTAAATTTAAAGGTACACCGCGCATTTGCCAGCGAATAAAAAATAACCCTAGATGACTTTCTGTTCTTTTAGTATCATTTGGTAGCTATCATATTAATATAGGATAGTTATAATAAAATATTTGAAATTTTTTGTAGGTCTGCGAGGATCGGCCGACCGACCACTTTGAGTTGCCGACCGGTCAAAAGGTGCTGTCGACCGGACTCCTATGTACAAGTTTTTCTTGTTCTGACCTAAGTGGCCAACCAGACACATTGTGCGGCTGCCCGAAGTCCGGTCGACCGGTCAAAATGTGTGGTCGACCCCACCCTTTCCGAATCTCATTTTGACTCGATCTTTTCTGCGAGTTTAAGCGCACTTTGGCCCTTCAAACGGTTATTTTCGGTTTATTTCTCTTGAGTGGGGGCTAGCTTATAAATTAGAGCCCTCTTCCCCTATAGGAATTAACCAATCAAGAGATCTCTAAACTCCCATCCTTTGATTATCATCCTTTGAGTCCAAAAGATTTGAAATTTGTGAGAGCTTCACCTGAGGGATTCTATGTCTAGAAGAGGATTACCCTTGGTAGAGTGTCTCTAAGGCGAATTCTTCTGTAAGGATTCTCCATTTGATCGTATTCATCTGAAGGTAAGTGTCTCTATGATCAAACCCTTTTAGATAGAATTTGAATTTATGAATATTGAATATTTGTGATTGTTCAATGAGTGAGTACTCATTTAACTGAGTTGAGGATTATAGATCCATGAGAAAATAGTTTCTTTAAATAGACTACTGGCTTAGGCTGACTCTCTAGGTGAGCGAGAAGTGATTCTCGTTAGATTGAGACTAAGTGTTATCTTAGTTATTTGATTATTTATTTCAATTAGATATGTTATAATGCATGATTGAGATAATATCATATTACTCGTGTTGAGTATTGACAGTGGATGTAGGTGTGGAGTCGCCGAAAGACTATAAAATTGTCTCATGTGATTGTGAATGTTTGCATACCTTGTCTCAGATTTACTTATTTATTGTTCTGTAGATGTTTATTAATTTGGTTGTTTGATCCTTTTTCGCATTGTGTGATTATTAATTTAAATCCATATAAAATTCAGAGAGAAATTAAAAATTATACTATTCACCCCCCTTTAGGACTTTACGTGGTAATTAAAAGGGAATTTCAATTGGTATCAGAGCATTGGTCACTTTTTGAAGGGCTTAACAACCCAAGTGTGATCCTTAGTTCCCTTTGAATAATCATGAGTCAAGAGGGATTCTCTGTGTCTAGACCTCCTCTATTCAATGGTACTAATTATGCCTATTGGAAGGCTAGAATGAGAATTTTTATGAAATCTCTTGATGAAGAAATTTGGGAATCAGTGGAATTGGGATGAACATCCCTTACTGTTGTAACTACTGTTGGTGAGTCAACTAGCATTGCTATTAAACCTAAAAGAGAATAGAGTCTAGGAGATAAGGAAGCATACCAATATAATAATCAAGCATTGAATGCAATACATTGTGCTTTATCTCCTGACAAATTTAAGAGAATTATTATTTGTGAGATATCAAAACAAGCATGAGACATTTTGGATGGGACCTATGAAGGAACAAACTCTGTTAAACTGTCAAAACTTCAAATGCTCACAACATAGTTTGAAATCATAAGAATTAATAAAGATGAAAGTTTCACAGACTACTACACTAAATTGAGTGAAATAATTAATTATATATTGGGTCTTGGTGAAGCTATCCCTGAACCAAAAATTGTTAGGAAAATTTTGAGATCTTTGCCTGATAGGTTTCACCCTAAAATAACGGCTATTGAAGAAAGTAAAAATGTTGATCTACTAAGACTAGAAGAATTAATAGGATCAATCCAAACATTTAAAACTTAAGCTTCATACACCTAAAAAAAAGTATTAGTTCTAAAAACCTCTAAGAAGCAATTAAGAGAAGAAACCAACTCTGATGAGTCTAATAACATTGATGATGAATGTGGGGGAAAAATCGTTCATCTTTACTTGCACAATTCCCGAGGGATCAGATGCACACTTCCAGATCGAGCATGCGAGCTAAGTCAATCGTATTCCTTCATTGATAAACCTGAAAAATGGGATTAGTTGAAGATGCCGGCGACAGTATGTTGCTTTTTTTGAGATAATGTCAGCTTCGGTTGCTCTTTTCTTTCTGCGATCTAAATCCCCAGCTGGTGGTGTACCTGCAGATTACACTCCGACGCTAAAGTTAGAAGTTGATTAAGGTAGGATTCCGTTAATTCTCCCCTCTCTGAAAAAAGTGGCTCCTTTTTATAGGGCTCCATATGAGGAGTGTATGGTTGGTTGGGAGCGTGTAACCATTTACTTGATAACGGTTTTCTGTTCGTTCCCCGCTGTTTGCGGAGGAAGTTGAAGACTAATTGCTTCCTCGTGGTCACTTGTGAGTGAGAGAATTTTTCTAGATTTTTTCGCGTGATTTGATTGTCGGACTATTTAGACAAATTAGGAGGATTATCCATTTTGTGCAGCCGGCATGACTTCGTCATACGACTGAAGTATGTCTTCATTCAAGGAGCTATGCCAAATGTATAGACTTCCTTTTAAGCCCATCTGAACATGCTTGGATTCCTACCAAGATCGATCTCTTGTCGGACACATTTTTATTTGAGTCAGTGTTTGGGTTGGTTTCCCTTGTCGGATATCATCGAGTTTGTAATCGGATTCACCCGTTTAGGTTCATTTAGGATTCCATGTTTATGAGGTCTTTTGGCTCAAAAAGTCGATGTCTGGATTCCGAGGCCATTGCACCTTGTGAGTCCGTGGATACACTCTGCTCCTTCTGGCTGCGTGGTCTTGTGCTCTAGACACGTGGCAATATCTTGATTGTTCGAAAAGTGGGTACCCACATCGCCCCCTTTCTCGGGCAGTCGAAATGTCATTGATTTTGGTTGTCTAAGAAACTAACTGTCTGCGCCGCTCAAGCGTGTGATCCGTCCATTGGATGGCGACGTATCATAAAGTGATTTGATGGTGGGTTTTACTAGCGCCAGAACGTCAGTCTGATAATGCCAGGTAGCGCTAGTATATACACCCCACCACTTGGTCATTTTTAGTTTTTACTAACTTGAAAAGTCTCGATTGTCAAATCCCAGGAATAGTTAGTTCTTCAGTAATGGTATATTTATATATGTCGTTGTGCCTCAAATCAATTGAAGACTGAAGTGTCAAAGATCAAGGGGACTTTGACAAAACAAACCAAAGAAGGATTAAAACTGAAGAAAAGACAATCCAAGTATTCAAGATCAACTGAAGACAAAGTCAAGATTATCAAGTTCAATTGAAGACAAAGTCAAGTGATCAAGCTCAACTAAAGAAAAAGTCAAAAGCTCAAGTACGTTCTCACTCAACGAACGTTCAACTATAAAGAAACTCGTGTTGCGGTTACTTACGCATATCTGAGGGTAAAACTGTGCGTTGCCAGCAGATATTGATTTACCCTTGATGGTTAAGTGTTTGTTAGGGATTGTTTGTGCGATGAGAAGAGAAATTCTCAAAAATTTGATTATGGACAAAACTATCCGGCCAACCCTAACTCATGGGTTCAAACAATTGGGCTGAAAGCCTGAGCGGACGACTGACTAAAGGCTCGGTCGACCGGCCAATAATGCGGTCAACCCCACTAGTTTTGGATCTCATTTGACAAATTCTCTTATTCGATTAGAAGCGCATTTTAGCATTTCAAACGGTTATATTCGGTACGGTTCTAGCAAAGGGAGGCCTGTTTATAAATTAGAGCCCTTTCCCTCTATTAGAATTAACCCAATCAAGAGATCTCTACTTTTACTTTACTTGATTATTATTCTTTAAGTCCAGAGATCTGGAATTTGTGAGAGCTTCACCAGAGCAAAGTTGAGAATTCATTGTGAAGGCTCTAATTGTTTGGAAGAGACTTTTTAGCATTGTTATTCTACAAGAATCTTCTTCCAAGAAGAGGATTACCCTTGGCAGAGTGTCTCTTGGGCGAATTCTTCTCCAAAGGATTTTCTATTCGATCGTATTCATTGAGAGATAAGCGTTCCTATGAACCAATACCTTTTTGTTAGAATTCAAAATTTACGAACACTATTAGATTGTGATTGGTGGATGAGAGTAGACTCATCTTACTTAGTTGTGGATTGTAGATCCAAGAGAAAAGAATTTCTCTAAATAGACTACTGGCCTAGGCTGACTCTCTAGGTGAGCGAGAAGCGATTCTCGTTAGATTAAGACTAAGTGTATTCTTAGTTGGTTGATTATTTATTTCAAATGGAAATGTTGTAATGAATGATTGAAATAATATAAAACTACTCGTGGTGAGTATTGGACAATGGATGTAGGTGCGGAGTCACCGAACCACTATAAATCTGAATCTTGTGTGATTGTGAATGTTTGCATATTTGTTTCTCAATTTTTCTTATATTTAATGCTCTGTGGATGATTCATATTTTAATTGCTTGATCCTTTTCTGTCTTGTGTGATCAATCAATTTTTAATCCATAAAGAATTTGCAGAGAATTTAAAAATAGTCCTATTCACTGAAATTCCACCGGTCCGTTCTCTTTAACTTAATATACCTAGAAGGGGGGTTGATTAGGTATTTAAATTTAGATATACCTATACAGTTTTACTGGTCTATGGTATGGGGATAAAATCTCATGCCTTGGTTGTTTGAAAAGGATTATTACAACCGACTCAAATCAAATATACCTCCGTGGTATATTATCTTTTTGTCATTTGATCTAATCAGTATATAATGCGGAACACAGACCAACAATCACACAAGACAAGATATTTTTACGTGAAAACCTTAGCCAAGGAAAAACCACGGGACGACATCTAGACGGAAAGTATCACTAACTGAAAAGTTAAACGAAACAAAGGTTAGTTACGCAGCACCGTTGCAAATACAGCATCTAACCTTAGCCAAGGCCCACTGCCGATGCATCCATGTCCTCTGAGTCAACGCCACGAATCCACGTGCACCCTTCCAGCCAAGAAGCCTTATCCTCTTGTTCAGTTTGGTACACCCCAAACCTACCTTCGACCGGCTCTTCCGATCTTAATTTTCAACACTCCCGCCTTTGCAGAAGGTGAAGGATTCAGTACACCCTGAACCCCAAGTTGCTCAAAAGGTGTTTGAGTCACACTAGTACTCTTAGGCTTACTAGGTTAAGTATAGAATTGGAAAACCTAGGCTGAGTAAAGATCAAGCTATTGGCTTTGATCGAGAAGAGAACAAGCTCACAAGATGTGAATGAAAACAAGCTTCTTGCTCTTCGAAATGGACACTCTACTAAATATAGCCTTTGCTTCTCTCTCTTGAAGATTGAGTCACTCTGTGTCTTTGTGTGTATTTAGAGAAGGCATAGAGGGGTAATGGAACGTGTGGAACGTGGGATAATGGAACCATGAATTTCGGATCTGATAAAATCGATTCTGTTCAAAGTCCAATTGATTGTACACTTGGTCCAATCGATTGGGCCATGTCCAATTGATTGGGGACAAGTGTCCAATTGATTGGGCTCAATAAGTTTTCTATTCTGAAGGCACCAATCGATCGCACAGGGTTCTCCAATCGATTTGACATTTATAACTTTCTGTCTCGAAGGCTCCAATTGATTAATCAGAGTCTCCAATCGATTTGCCATCTATAACTTTCTATCCCGAAGACTCCAATCGATTAATCAGAGTCTCTAATCGATTTGACTCAGAAAGATTTCTGTCCCGTAGTCTCCAATCGATTACATAGTGTCTCCAATCGATTGGGCTCAATTATGTTTCTACCTCGTTAATATTTGCTCAAAAGTGCTTATTTTAAGCAATTATCCTTTTAGCGTTATTGCATTCTCCTACGTAAAATACTCTATTTATCTACTTTTCTACGTAAGAGTCTCTTGTGTTGCGTAGAACACACTTTTCTGGACAAAATAGTATATTTGCATGCATTAAACACATTTTCGGAAGTCTAGACATGTAGTCATTCTGATAGAGTCTCATTACGCGCTTCTTCTGTCGCAGGAAACCCCGATGGGATAATTCTTGAGACTTGCGAGCCCAAATCGATCATGAAAGCCCATTATCAAAGCTTAAAGAGCCCACATGCTATGACTAGAAGATATGGGCCAAATATGGGCTGAATAAGAGGACCAAAAAGCTGGCCCAAAGAACGAAGAGAGCAGGAGAGCCAATGACCAAGAGACGGACTAAAGCGTTTAAAGCCACATGAGTCAGCAAAGAATGATAGTCGACTCTACTGGAGAAGCGTGAGGATGGTCACAGTGAAGACCAGGGTTCCAGACCCTCCGCCAGTGCTTTTCTCTCTATTTTCTGATACTTTCTCTCTCATCTCTCCTTATTCTCTCTCTCTTCATCTCTCGGTCCTCGAATCTACTGACCTAACCCCAGAACTCCTGCCCATCGGCTCTATCTCATCTCCCTTAGCTTTCTGGCCGTTGGATCTTCAATCGGACCGTTAGATCTCTCTAGATCCGTCGATCTACCAATCTGGGTCCCAATCAAGTCACCATCCATCCGATCGCCATCAGACTGTCTGTCACATCATCTTGTGAGACGATGGACATCATCAATCCATGTGGGCCAGTAGCTGGGCCCATCATCATCGATCCGCTGTCCGACCAGTTAGTGGACCCCGTGAATTTCCAAATAATTTTAATTAAATTTTAAAAAAATGGGGGGTCCACTAAATGGGGACATTCCCCAAAGAAAAGTGATGTTTTACTTAAAAAAAAAAAATATATATATTTTTCATATTTTTTATTTTCAAAAAATACCCTATTTCCATTAATGGAAATAGGGAGCTTTAAAAGGAGAAGGAGAGGGGTTCGTTTGAACCCTAATCCCCCTCCAATTTCTTCCTCTCCTTCCCCAAACCCTTCTCCTCTTCTTTGGCCCCATCTTCCTCCTCCTTTCTTCTTCTTTTTTTTTTTTTTCATCTTCTTCATCTTCTCTTTTCGTAGTTCGCTGGAGTTGCAGAACTCCGGCCATCTTCTACCTCGTTTTACCCCTCTTCTCTCCATCTCTTTTGCCCCTGTTGGATAGCCAGCACCTCCACAGAACCCAACGGTGGGTTCCCAAGTTATTGCAACATCGGTTGCCGTCTACACCATCTACCACCACCGTTGCACACCGCCCTCCACCGGACTGGTGCACCACTGTTCTCACCTTGCCGCCCCTCTCCATCACTAAACTGCTGCCGCTTGCTGCTACACTGCCAACGTTCTCCTCTCCTCTCAATAACAAAAACAAGAAAAGAAAAAAAAAAAAAGGGAAAAGAAAGAGGAGAAGAAGAAGAATAGAGGAGGAACGCCTACCTGCTATTCCTCTTCACTTCGATTAGCATTTCCACACCGTTCTTCCATCTCCTTGCTGCCTTGCAATTCGCCTCCATCATCTCCTTCCACTGTTCACACCTCTCACAACCCCGCCTGTCACCATTGGAGACCGCAGTCACGTTGGTGCGCATCTACTCCCCATAACGGACTGCAAGGGTAGCAAGCCGTCATCCCCCTTTAGCAAACCACCGATTGGATCTCATACGGTGGTTGCTGCAACCGGTCAGCAACTTCCATTAAAGCAGCCACCGTTGAAGCTCTTGCAACTATGGTAAGAACCCCCCCCTCCTTCTTCTAGTTTAGCTTGTTATTCTTTCCTTGTCGTAGTTATGAAACGGTTTTCATGTAAGCATTTTTTTTTTTAATCAATAAAGAATAGTTTTTTTTTTCTCTCTCTATCAATCCCTTAACGTTTTTTTTTTAGTTAGTTTACTTTTATCATGCTTTATTTCAAGGCAATGGGTATTATTCAATTAATAAAAGTCGGTTGATTTTGTCGCAAATCTTGTTAGTTCTTAGTGATGAATTTCTCCAAAATAATCTCAAGAATGTTTTAATCAAAAAAATAAAAAATAAATAAAAGATAAAAAAAAAAAAAAGAATTCCTCATTTCATGCTCCTTGCTGCGCTTTCTCTAACCCCCGAGTGCGGATACGATACCCGACACGAACCCCTATACAAAAGTTCATATTTTGCAGGATAATCGGATAAAAATTACAAATCTTGTTGATTCTAGGGTTGCCGTAACCAACGACGCGGAAAACCCTACTTTCACTCGTAGTGCCCAATCGATTACACCGTGTCTCCAATCGATTGGGCTTTGTCCAATCGATTGGGGACACATGTCCAATCGATTGGACTTTCCCACTTAGTCAATAAAATTGATTTTGATTCAGGTCTGTCCAATGACTAAGTTTGACCATTATATTTTATTCATTTTAATCAACTCCTATGGCCACTAAGTCACTTACCTTTCTAATCGAGCGTACACGATTGTTACTGACAAATCGGCAGTTATTCAGATGACTTCTGTCGTCAACCGTCTGATTCTTGCTATCTCTGTCTTTTAGTCTTCACGTAGTTGGCGAAGTAAGCGTACCACGACATCTTCATGCTACACTTGTGCTCGTAGGAACGGTTACAAGAATGTTTTTATGTCAAACGGAATCTTTGCCAAATTGAATATGAAAATATTCCTTACATTCACCCCCCCTCTAGGACTTAACCTGGTAATTAAAATAGAATTTCAATTGGTATCAAAGCAATGTCACTTTGTGAAGGGCTTAACAACCCAAGTGTGATCCTTAGTTCCCTTAGAATAACCATGAGTCAAGAAGGTTACTCTGTATCTAGACCTTCTCTATTCAATGATACTAATTACACATACTGGAAGGCTAGAATGAGGATTTTCTTAAAATTCCTAGATGAACGGATTTGGGAAACAATAGAAATAGGATGGACATCCCCTACTGTAGCAACGACTGTTGGAGAATCAACTACTATTGCTATCAAACCAAAAAGAGACTATAGTATAGGATATAAAGATGCATACCAGTATAATAATCGTGCATTGAATGCAATACATTGTGCTTTATCTCCTGACGAATTCAAAAGGATAATTGCTTGTGAAACTAAAACAAGCATGAGACATTTTGGAAATGACCCATGAAGGAACAAACTCTGTCAAAGTGTCAAAACTTCAAATGCTCACAACTCAATTTGAAATTATTAGAATGAATGAGGATGAAAGTTTCACAGACTACTACACTAAGCTAAGTGAAATAATTAACTCTATGTGGGGTCTTAGTGAAGCTATTCCTGAGCCTAAAATTGTTAAAAAAATTCTGAGATCATTACCTGATAGGTTTCATCCTAAAATTACAGCTATTGAAGAAAGTAAGAATGTTGATCTGATAAGATTAGAAGAACTGATAGGATCAATTCAAACATTTGAACTGAAACTTTATACGCCTAAAAAGAAAGGATTAGCTCTTAAAACTTCTAAGAAATAATTGAGAGAAGAAAGTGACTTTGATGAGTCTAATAACATTGATGATGAAGTTGCCCTCTTTACTAAAAAATTGAGAAAGTATTTCAGAAACAATTTATAAATGCAGGGGGTTTGGTCATATTTCTACTAATTGCCCTAATAATATTAAGAAAGGAAAAACTAAATATATGAAGACTACTGCTTGGGACATAAATAGTGATGATTCCGATAATGAAACAAACACATCAAGTGATAGCCGATAATCATCTAATATTAGAGCACTAATGACTATTGCTAATCTGAATGAAATTATAATTCTCAAAATGCTATAATGGAAAATGAAACCGATTTAAGTGATGATGAAAGTGAAAAAAACATTCAGATTGCTTTTAACAATTTGTATAAGGAAAGCTTAATTCTGACAAAATCCTGTGATAATCTAAAGAAAGAGAAAATAGTTGCGTGTTGCGAAAATGCTTCACTAAAAATTGAGTTAAGAGATCTATGTCAAACAGTGAAGTATAAGGATAATGAAGTGATACTTATTTTGAGCTGAGAACAAGAACTTGAAGATGAAATTAGAAAATTAAGTCTCGAAATGAATGATTTAGAAGTCAAGAATAGAACCTTAATCAAAAATATTACACAAGAAAATTCTAGACTTAAAAATCTACTAACCATGGGAAAAGCAAACAAAGATAAGAGAGGACTTGAATATAATAGAAAAATTTCTAAAAACTCTAGAACTGTGTTTGTAAAAGCTACTATGGATTCAACCCAAAATGAACAAACTAAAAATTTGAATATCATTTGTCATTATTGTAGACATTCTGGACATAAAAAATATAACTATCTTATACTTAAAAAGAAGTTAGAATTTTTAAAGAAAAATGAAGAAAATGAAAGAATGAAAAACCTACAGATTTTGGAAGAAATCAGAAAACAAAACAATGAAAAAGAATTATTTATGAAGGTAGTTGCTTTAAATGCTAGAGCTATAAAAGAAAACATTAATAACTCTCTATCCAACAAGAAAAATAATGATAAATCTCTTGTAAAAAGATGGGAAAAAAAATTTATTAAAAAATGTTTGTTTATTCATACTGCTTCAATTACAAATGAAACTTCTTAGTGGTATTTGGATAGTGGATGCTCCAACACATGACTGGAGAAAGATATCATTTCTATTTTTTTGATGAATACCATGATAGTGATGTGATATTTGGTGATGCTAGTAGTGCTGAGAATGTATTGTGTGTAGATGGTCTAAAATATAACATTCTTAGTATTTTCAGATTTGTGACAAAGACCACATATGCAAGTTTTCAAAAGATCTTACAGGAAATTTGTGGGCTGAAGTAGTGAATATTGCATGTTACACGATCAGTCGTGTTTATCTAAAGACAGGAACCTTGCAGTCAACCTATGAAATTTGGAACGGAGTCAGACCAAATATAAAATATTTCAGAGTCTTTGGCAGTAAATATTACATGCTCAGAGACAGAGAAAACCTTGAAAAGGTTGACTTTAAAAATATTGAAGGCATTGATTCTGATCAAACTTTTGCCCCAGTAGCTAGACTATAATCTATTAGGATTCTCTTGTCATTAACTTGTGTTTTAAAATTTAAAGTCTATTAGATGGATGTTAGGAAAATTATTAAGAATGTCAGTGGAACCATTGAATACGGTCTCTGGTATCCTCCTGAGACTAATAGTGAAATTGCTGGCTATTCTGATGTCGACTGAGCAGGAATTGTTGATGATCGGAAAAGCACTAGTGGTGGGTGTTTTTATGTTGGAAATTGTTTGGTAACTTGGCATAATGATATTCGCTTAAAAGTGCGTATTTTCCACTGTTATCTTCTAAGTGTTATCACATTCTCCTACGTTAAAATGCTCTATTTATCTATTTTTCTATGTAAGAGTTTCTTTTGTTGCGTAGAACACACTTTTCTAGACGAAATGGTATATTTGCATGCATTAAACGTATTTCTGGAAGTTTAGATATGAAGACGTTATGATCAAGTCTCATTACGTGCTCTTGTCTTTCAGGAAACTCGATTGGACTATTCTCGAGACTTGCGGGCCCATGATTAACCACAGAAGCCTAATATCAAAGCTTAGAAAGCCAATATGCTATGACTAGAAGATACAGGCCAAGTACGGGTCAAGTCAGAGGATCACGAAGGCGGTCCAAAGAACCAAGAGAGATGGAGAGCCGATGACCAAGAGACGGACCAAAGCAGTCGAAGCCACATGAAATGAGAAGAAAATGATAATCTGCTCTACTGGCGAAGCCCGAGAAGAGAACATATTGAAAACTAGGGTTCCAGACCCTCCGCCAACAGTTATCTCTATAGTCTGTAGAGTTTTCTCTCTCATCTCTCTTCATCTCCCTATACATCACCACCTGATCCTCAGATTTACTAACCTAACCTCAGAACTCCTGCTCGTTGGCTCTGTCTCATCTCCCTTAGCTTTCTGACCGTTGGATCTTCAATCGGACCATTGGATCTTCCACCGGACCGTTGGATCTCTCTAGATCTGTCGATCTACCAATCTAGGTCCCAATCCAGTCACCATCCATCCGATCGTCATCAAATTGTCTGTCACATCATCTTGTGAGACGATGGACATCATCAATCCATGTGGGCCAGTAGACAGGCCCATCATTATCGACCCGTGACCCAGCCATTTAGTGGACCCCGTGAATTTTAAAATAATTCAAATTAAATTTTAAAAAATGCGGGGGGGTGGGGGGGGTCCACTAAATGGAGAAATCCCCCAAAGAAAGTGATTTAAAAAAAAAAAAAATTATTTCTAAAAATCCCATTTTCCATTAAAGGAAAGTGGGAAGTTTATAAAGGAGAGGAGAAGGGTTCGTTTGAACCCTGATCCCCCTCCTTTCTTCTCCTCTCTTTCCCCAAAACCTCCTCCCCCCACGTTTTCCCCTCCTTCTTCTCCTTCTTTTTTCTTCCTTCTCTTCCTCCTCTTCTTCATCTTTTTCATATCTTCGCTGGAGTTGCCTGCAACTCCGACCATCTGGTAAGTCTTCTTCCTTCTTCTTCTTCTTCTTCTTCTTCTTCTTCTTTTTCTTCTTCTTCTCTCCTCTGTCTTCTTCTTTTCCTTCTTTCCTCTGTCTTCTTCTTCTTGTTTTTCTTGTTCTCCTTCACGTCCCACCGGAGTTGCAGCCTACAACTTCGGTCGCCAGAGCACCTCTCCGCCCCTCTCCATCTCTACCGGGGAACCACCTGTGTAGACCAGCCACGTCTTCACCTTGCTGCTGCAACTCCTAGATGCCGGTTTCCTTTCTTCTACAAAGCACCACCGCCACCTGCAACCTGCTGCTACACATGGACTGCTCTTTCCCAACGCTATGGTCTTCAAGTTGAAGGCCTGCAACTTGGTAGCACTCCACTCTTAAGCTGTCTACAGCCCCATTTCTCCCCTCTCATTCTTTTCGTCCTCTCTTCTCTCAACTCTCGTCTTTGTCAATCCCTCTCTACCCTTCTCTAACAGAAAAAAAAGAAAAAAAAAGCAAGGCAAAGAAAAGAAAAAAAAGGGAAGAAGAGGAACTCTCAGCCGTCCTCTCTCATATTCTCCTATCTTCGGGCTGCATCTTACCACAGCACAACCCACCACGTGATCTTCATATCAGGTTTCTCTCCATGGCCCTATCAAGTTGGAACACCTCCGTCTCAACTTGCAAAAGCACCACCGTCTTCATCACCGTTGCAAGCCGTTCTCTCCTACTGCATCCTTCACGGGTTGCCGCACCACCATGCCTCCATCCACACCTACAAATCCCATGAGTTGCTGCCCGAGCAACAGATCTCCATCACCAGCCATTCACCAGTCCTTAATGGTCCTCTTGACCATGTGCATCATCCTCCATAGTTGATGGCCGAACCAGCAACCATTTCCCACCGTTGCTGGTTCAACTGTTTTCACCTCCTGGTAGGTCCTTCTCGACACACCTTCATCATTGGCCAGTCATGGGCCGATGCAACTCCCGGTAAGCTCCCCAAGGTAACCATTCTCTTTCTCTCTCTACTTGCTCTCTCTCTCTCTACTTCTCTTTTATCTCTCTAGGGTCTCTAGTTTCTCTCTCTAAAACTCCTTATCTTCTTTTTATTTTTTCTCTCTCTTCTTTTTCACTTTCTCTCTCTCTTGAGTCTCTAATTTTTTCCTTTATCTCTTTACTTTCTCTTTATAGTTATTTTTTTTGCTTTATTAGTTAGTTTAATTTTTGCAAGTTCATTTTAATGTAAAAGACATTTTCAATGAATGTATTTTGTTGTTAGTCTATTAATTTTTTTATTTTGTTTGCTTGAGTTCATGTTAGCAAATTCTCTCTCAAAAATATGATTGTTTTAATGCTCGAACCCATTATTCTCGCCTCTCCATAGGTTCCACAATCTCTAGCAAAATTCTGTCATTTCATGTCCTTGAATTGAGCAAACTAACCTCGAGTGCGGATCGACATTCGACACGAATCCTTATACAAAACTCTATATTTTGCAGGATAAAATATCGGATCAACTTAAAAATGTGTTGGAATTAGGGTTTTCGATCCAACGACACGGAAAAACCCTACTTTCACATAATTAGAAACAAAATGCTATATCATTATTGACTACTGAAGCGAAATACATTGTTGCTGGCAGTTGCTGTGCTCAGTTAATTTGGATGAAGCAAATGTTGTTGGAACATGGAATTAATCAGGGATCTATGAATTTATTCTGTGATAACACGAGTGCTATTTGTATTTCTAAAAATCCTGTACAGCACTCTAGAACCAAGCACATTGATATTAGACATCACTTTATTAGAGAGATGGCTGAAGTACAGATAATTTCATTAGAGCATGAGAATACAGAAATTCAACTTGCAGATATTTTGATCAAATCTTTAGATTTGCTCAGATTTGAATATCTGAGGAAGTCTATAGGAATTTATCCTATTAATTAATTTCGTGTGGTACTAACTGAAATAATTGAAGTCATATTGAATATCTTATCTTCATTTTTTTAGTTAGTGTAATCATCTAATCATCCAAAATGATGGTTAGATTATTTTTGTGAATTTGGAATTGTTATTGTTGGTTGAATTCTTGTGAAATGATATTTGGTACCATATCATATTGGGAATACAATTTCTTTAGTGATATTATTGAATATATGATTATTTGGTAAATTGGTGATATTTTGGGTTATTTGGATATTTGGAATTAGCATTTACGAAGTCGGGCCGACCGAAGAAATTGTCTGGCCGACAAATGAATTTGCCGAGGTCTTTGGGTTTTAGAAATGATTTTTGCAAAGTCGGGTTTTTGAAATTAGATTCTGCGAAGTTGGGCCGATCGAACAAGTCCAGTCGACCACACCAAATGTCTGGTCGACCACATCTCAGACTCGAATTGCAGTGCGATTTCATGGATGGGTCAACCCAAATTGATTTGTATTGGTACTGACTGAAATATTTGATTATCATTGAAAATCATAGTTCAATATTTTAGTTAGTCTTTGAGTCTAATCATTTGAAATAATGATTGGCTAATATTATTTGAAAATTTATTGTGGTATTTTAATTATTTGAAAATCTTGATTGTTTAGAAAAATTTGTGTTAATTTGGGATGATTTTGTGTTTAAAAATGATATTCACAAAAGTCAGGCCGTCGGAGTACATTTTTAGGCATTTGGGTTTTTGAATTTATAGTGTGCAATGTTGGGTCGACCGAACAAAAGGTCCGGTCGACCAGATGAATTTTTGTTGAGCAATTTGATTGGTTGTGGGGACGGGCTGACCGAACAAGTCCGGTCGAGCGCGCCTCGCACCCGAACGGCTTATATTGTTAGCGGATGGGTCGACCCATGTCCGGTCCGCCGCCCTTGTTTATAAATAGGTTCTAATCAATTTTGGGTCATTTGAAACCCTAGAAATTATTTTTGGAGTCTCCCATCCTCTTTAAGAAATCCTTTAGCCCTCTACTCTAATATCTTTCTAGAGATTCTTATTCTCATAATTTTAAAATTTTTGTGGTGAAATTTCTCTGTGATTTCTAAATGGCTCCACAAGGGAAAAGAGCAAGAGGGGAGTCATCTTTTAGTGATCCCTATCCCTTTAGCTTGTTCATCAATCCTATGGCTAGGGCTAGCTTCATGAAGACCTATATCAAGAGAGCTGTTGCCATTGAACGTGGGGTTATCGAGAAAGAGGTGACAATGACTGGGATTCCCAATCTTCTTAATTCGGTAGGTTGGTCTAAACTTTTGTCAATTTCTGGTGTTGCATATCCTGAATTAGTCAAGATGTTACTATTACATAATACTATTTAGACTACACTGTTAAAAAATAAATAGACTATAGTTTTATTTAAAAATGAAGCCTAAAAATATAATTAATAGAAAAAATATTTAAAAAAATAAAAGAAAATGGTTTTAGTAAAATTTGTGGTTTAACGTGCTACAAAATGGCCATCTTTTTTGCTAAAATCGTAACCTTTAGGCCACGGTGTTTGTGAATACCGGGGTAATTTAAAAAGATAAAATGCTACAAAATAACCCTTTTTTAGGCCACGACATTTTAGGAATGTGTGGTTTTAGGGTTTAGTACACGGTTTTTAGGAAAACCGATGCTTAACAAAATAGAAACTGAACCCGTGAAAAACCTTCTCTAAATTTATTCTTTCCCCCTCTCTCTCTCTCTGCCCTTTCCCTCTTTCTGCTCATTGCTCTTTGTTCTCTGTTCTCTCTCCCTCTCTGTCGGTGCTCTCGCTGGCTGTTCCTCCACCAATCCACGCAGCAAACCGAGGCCCTTCATGCACCCTGACTGTTGCTTCGCCAGTGCTCCGCCTGCGTTTTACCACGAGCACCTTTGCGGCCCTCAAATCTCCACCTCTGTGGACTGTAGTTCGAGTTTCCCCTCAAATCTCCTCTGCTATCCACCTACCTCAGGTAAGAGTAAGTTATGTTTACTTCAATTAAAAATTTCAAGATTTGTTTTATCAGAAATTAGAGATTTCTGTTCGTATGAATGTTTGGGCAAACCCTAGATGCAGCAGTAGAACCCTATATGTTTTGTGATATCTGTGAAAAGCCTGGACAAAACTATTCTTGTAGCTTATAGTTAATGCATTGAGAACCTTTCGAAGCTTAAAGGGTTATAGCTCATCATGTTTGGACCCAAGATAATTATGCAATACCGATTTTCATACTTGCGAAGCTTAAAGGGAACATAATTCATCCAAGGTAGCTAAGTGAAGAGAAAATTTTGCAAAAAACTTTGAGTTAGAAGAGGTGACTTAGAAAATTTAAGGCAAAAGCAATAAGTAAGCCCTGGTTTATATACTTCATACTGATTCAATTGTTCTTCAAGTTTAATGTGGATAGAGATTCAAAGGGGACTAAGAAATTACTAGAAATTGATGGGACTTTCAAGGATCTTTAGGGGACTCTCTATGGTTAAGATTGTAAATGTTATGTTTTGAGCCAATTGATACTTGAATAAGGATTGCATTGTACTTGAATCATATGTTATTAAACAACAATTCTTCATATATCAAATCTTCATTTTCTCAGCCAAAGGCAGAAATCAAAGTAATGGAAGACACTTGGGACTAGGAAAATGTTACATTTTCATGGCAAACAGAATGAGTTTGATGAATCAATGATCAGTGGAGGTACCCAGAAGGACAACTATGGTTACTTTACCACTGTTTCAGTAATCTCAATATGGGAGGTGTTTGATTGATTGTCAAGCTGCATGGCAGAAACCATTGAGGTTTCTAGCAAAATGAGTTGATAGGAAGATGAAAATATTGAAGAAGAAATTTTACAATGAATTTAGATAAAATACAGCCCCATTTTCCTGGTGCAGTTAGTAATTTAAAGCCAGTCCAAAGAACTAGCTTGAGCCCCTTATTTGTAATGACCCATTCAATTATTTCAAGCTCACTTTGGAACTTGGAAAAGACTAAGGAAACTAGCAACCCAATTTACTGTGGATTTTTCTAATCTAATATGTCTCTCTAATATTTTTTTCTCTTTCTTTTTTGGCCAAAGTAACCAAAGACTAGTTTACAGTGAAACTACAAAGACTGATGGTACCTGATGCAAGAGCTACAATATATGAGGTGCTAGGTCTAAATAAAATTGGAGAGACTTCATTCAAAAGAACGAGAATCTTTAGAGTCAAAGTAGGAGGAACAATGCATAAAACAATGCTCAGATGCTTACTCTGATGGCCATCAATGTCAATCTCCCGAAGATTCATATCATGGCCGTCAAGAGATATTTCCTGGAACAAGTGAAGATGGACAGGATAGTATGTTAGCCATCAAAGCTACAACAATGGAGTGGCTAGTTACAAAAAGCTTGCGAAACCAAATTTTTTGGTTCACAAGTAAAACCGATAGGACTAAATAGCAATAAGTTTGAACTGCTGCAAAAGAAACGTATTGATAAATATTGTACAACATATTAAGGATCCACCTCGACTTCCTGTGCTTGGCTCATCGGCTTATCATACAATCTGATCACAGATTCAGACAATTTAACCTGAGCCATAGTTATTTCTTGGGTGGAATTCAAGATGTTCCACATTCGCCATATGGGACACTGAAGAAGTTCGAAACGGAGGCTATATGCAAAGTTGTTTATTGATTTATTGTGTAGACTCTTGTAACATGCCATGTCAGTATGGTTAGCAACCCAATTAAAATAGCTAGGACGACCTGCATTTAGAGATGAAAAGGGAAAGAAAGGAATGTGTTAAGAGATGATGCGTGGTTTCCTATTTTATCCTTGTTTATATTTTGTCAGATAAGACTTTTTTTATTTAAACATCATGTCGTTTTCAGTATATATACTTTGGGCTCTTCATCAAATAAACTGATCTGCGTATTTGCAGAATAGAATCTCTTACTTATCAGAACTAGAGATTCAATGGATCTTCTAATCCTCCTACCCATACAGCACAAAGATAAATAAATGGTACGCAAAGAACCTCTTCTTTATCTGAAGATAATCGAATCTTTGAACACTGAACAGATTGCATGGATAAATATAATAGAAGTAAGAGTTCTGTTATAATTAAACAGTTTACTCCTTGAGCACCAAAATCTCAGCCACCTCCAATTACTCCAATTACCTTCAAGGGGTAAATAAGACTACCATGCAAATATTCAATTGCATGGAGGAGGAAGATAGTGATAGCCAAGGCTTAAATGAGGAGAATATATTAAAGGCTAAATAGGTTGAGGTCATATGAGTGGAGCTCTGGACTGGTACAGCCAAATTGCCAAGCAGAATGAGCTGTGTTAGTTGGTGAACAATTGACCATGGACAGCAACAGGGCATACATGATATTCGCTTAAAAGTGCGTATTTTCCACTGTTATCTTCTAAGCGTTTTCACACTCTCCTACGTTAGAATGCTCTATTTATCTACTTTTCTACGTAAGAGTCTATTTTGTTTCGTAGAACACACTTTTCTGAACGAAATGATATATTTGCATGCATTAAACACATTTTCGGAAGTCTAGACATGAAGTCATTCTGATAGAGTCTCATTACGCACTTCTTCTGTTGCAGGAAACCCCGATGGGACAATTCTCGAGACTTGCGAGCCCACATCGATCAAGAAAGCCCATTATCAAAGCTTAAAGAGCCCACATGCTATGACTAGAAGATATGGGCCAAATATGGGCTGAATAAGAGGACCAAAAAGTCAGCCCAAAGAACGAAGAGAGCAGGAGAGCCAATGACCAAGAGACGGACCAAAGAGTTTAAAGCCACATGAGTCAGCAAAGAATGATAGTCTACTCTACTGGAGAAGTGTGAGGATGGTCACAGTGAAGACCAGGGTTCCAGACCCTCTGCCAATACTTTTATCTCTATTTTCTGATATTTTCTCTCTCATCTCTCCTTATTCTCTCTCTCTACATCTCTCGGTCCTCGAATCTACTGACCTAACCCCAGAACTCCTGCCCATTAGCTTTGTCTCATCTCCCTTAGCTTTCTGACCGTTGGATCTTCCACCGGATCGTTGGATCTCTCTAGATCCGTCGATCTACCAATCTGGGTCCCAATCAAGTCACCATCCATCCGATCGCCATTAGATTGTCTGTCACATCATCTTGTGAGATGATGGACATCATCAATCCATGTGGGCCAGTAGCCGGGCCCATCATCATCAACCAGCTGTCCGACCATTTAGTGGACCCCGTGAATTTCAAAAATAATTTCAATTAAATTTTAAAAAATGGGGGGTCCACTAAATGGGGAAATTCCCCAAAGAAAAGTAGGGTTTTACTTAAAAAAAAAATTATTATTTTTCTATTTTTTTTATTTTTGAAAAATACTCTATTTCCTTTAATGGAAATAGGGAGCTTTAAAAGGGAAAGGAGAAGGGTTCGTTTGAACCCTAATCCCCCTCCTATCTTTTTCTCTCCTCCCCCAAAACATTTTCGGACGTTTTCCTCTCCTTCTTCTCCTTTTCTTTCTTCATTCTCTTCCTCTTCTTTTTCATTTCTTCATCTTTTCCCTTGCCGGAGTTGCAGGCAGCAACTCTGGCTGCCTGCACGTCCTTCTCCCTTCTCCCCCTTCTCCTCCTATCCTTCTTCTTCTCCTTCGCTTCTTCCTCTTCTCTTTCTCCTTTTTCTTCTTCTTCTTGCTACTGCTGCTGCATAACAGCAGCATCGTCCTCCTCTTCTCTCGTCGGAGTTGCAGGTCTGCAACTCCGGCCGCCGCTGCCCTTTCTGCCCGTGCGTCTCTAATCCTCCTCTCCTTCTTCTTCTCCTTAGCTTCTTCCTCATTTCTTCTTCTTCTTCTTCTTTCCTTCCTAGCTTCATACCGACCGGAGTTGCAGAACTCCGGCCGTGCGCCTCCTCCTTCTCCTTCTTCTTCCTTTCTTCTTCATCGTCTTCTTCTCTTCTTTTGCTCCTCTTCCTCGTCTGCAACTTGCCCCTCCTCACCGCCGTTGCTCCCTACAATTGTAACGTCTTCAGCCTGCTCATCCAACACTGTGGCTGCATCTTCTCTCTTCAACCACCGCCTGTGCCTCCTGCACCGCTGCAAGCTCTACCGCCGGCGCCACCCTCTCCAATAGCGCCTCAACCTCCACTACAGTCAGCGCCTCCCACCTTCATAGCAGCAACGTTGCTGGTGTTGGATAACAGCAACACCAACACCGCCTACACTGCCTACACACCATGCACCACCAATTTTTCTCCACTCTTACCGTCCTTGCAGCAAGGTCAACTGGCGACACCACCGCTAGCCACCACTTGCAAGTGTGTATAGGCCTGGCAGCGCCTTAAGCACCACCAGTAGGCTGTAACTCCCACCAGCGTCCACATCTTCAAGCAACGCCCACCATCTTCTCTCCCATGCAGTGCATACCGTGCACTTTCAAGTGCATCCTCTTCTCCGGGCAGCAACTCATGGTTTGACCGTGAGTCCTCCATCCTCCCTCTAGGCCAAAACTACCATCATCAATGGTCGATCGGGATGATCTCCAAGTAAGTTGTTAGGTAATATTCTATCTTTCTTTCCCTCTTCTCTTTCTCTCTCACCTTTTCTCTCTCTAGAGAGCATCTTCTCTCTCTAGATACATCTTTCTCTCTCTTCCTTTCATTCATTCTCTCTCTAGAAATCATCTTATCTCTCTAAAACTATTTCTATTTCTAAGTCTTCCCTCTTTAACCTTTTCTCTCTCTAAAAGTTACTTTCTCTCTCAAGAATTCAGTTTATCATGCTTTCTAATTTAGCTACGGTTATTGTAAAAGACAAGTTCAATTAAATATAGTTGATTTATGTGTGATGGTGTTATGTTCTATGCAAATTTCTATTATTTTATGTGTTCTTACTTGCGCTAAACCGGCTAACCCCGAGTGTGGATCGACATCCGACACGAATCCCTATACAAACCTATGATTTTTGCAGAATTTGAGTGAACAAGAATCGGATCTTTACAAATTATTGTTGATTCTAGGGTTTCTGAATCCAACGACGCAGAAAAACCCTAGTTACAATACATGCAAACGAGAAAAGTTGAGTATAATTCGAGTTTTTATTATATCTTAATGAAATGTCATGGAATGTGATTCATTAAGGCTTGTGTGTGTGTGTGTGTGTCTTTAGCAAGTTCAAACTTCAAATGGATCTGCCACCTTTTGGTGAGCCATAGTCCAGAAGCTCTGCATATAGGAAAACCTTAACTATTAATATAGGGAATTAAAGGCATCTTCCCTAACTGTGATCATTTTCTTGTTTGTCAAAATGTAAATGTTAACTCTAGATAGGATTATGCAGATCCTCCAATCTACAAAGTCTAAACACTATGAACCTCGATGGTGCTAGCACCATGTCTCCTAAAAGCTTTCGGTCATAGCTTATTCACCCAAAAATCCTTAACTGTTAGCATACCAGTAACATTGGGAAATTTAATAACTGATGAGTCATGAGTTACAAAGGTGATTGATGACCAATCATCATAGTCCCATTGCTTTGAAGCTACCAATTGGACTCTTTGATTGCATAGTTAAGCACTGTATCCATTTTATGTATCTACATTTACATCTGACATGGCAGATGTTCAAGCTGGAGGACGTGGCAATGGGCGTTGGATCGCAGACATGAAGAAGGGTGGGTTGAGAATTAGGTATGAGAAGGAGGAGAGGATCTTTAATGAAGGGTGTAAGGATGGGTACATCATTGCCCACTATCAAGGCCCTAGGGAGATGCTCTGCCTGTGGCAGAAGCTTCAAGAAAGAAAAGACGCTAGATGCTATGGTGACTCTGTGATCCGGCGTAGTACTTCAAACACAAACTTTTAGTTAGTAATCTTACTCTCTGAATTTGTATTTTGATAGGTGTTGCATCTTTATGCTGTTTGGAATACGTTGGACAGTACCTAATAGCATTATTTAGCTTTCTTCATTTGGTCTTGTAAAGCAGTTGATTCTCGATGATGTGCTCTCTAGATACTATTCCCTTTTGCTTGCTGTTTGAGTTATTTGGAAAGTACAAAATATGCATATATATTTTTTTTATGACCAGGGGAGGAGTCAGAAGCTATAATTTGAAGATAAGGTATTTTCCTTGGTTGTCTATTTTTGAAGATTTCAAAGGGCTTAAATTTGTTGATTTTGTATTTAGATAGGATGAGGTTAGACTTGGCCTCAGGTTTGTTTTTGTATATTTTTGTATGGTTAGTGAGGCCTAGCTTCTTTCATGTTTTTCTTTCCTCTACAGTGGGGTCTCCCTTTGGTCTGGCTGAACAAGTTCATATTACAGCTAAAGATATGTGGGGGCACAATGGCACATGTAACACTTCCTGCTAGTCAGGCTGGCATTATATGCATGTTGCTCTTATTTTCTAGTCAGGTTAGATGTCTTTCTACCATAAAACTATTTCTAACACTAGATACATTGAAAGATTCATTCCAATTTATGCCTCTCACACGAAAGAAGAATCAACTTAATATCTTGAATGGAGGGGAGAAAAATACTAAAGATCTCCTTATTGGTAGAATGTTTTTACAAAAATCTGTTCTGTTTCATGTCCCTAGCTCTATCCACTTAGAAGAGTACCTGTTTACAAATTCTTTTCAGTTCTGGTTCAGGATTCATTGAACTTTTTCATTGTTGTTTTTGATACAAGCCTCACACAAATCGTTATTTTAATAGAAAAAAAATCTAGGAGATACTCTGTTTTCTTTTTGTTCAAATGGAGAACTACGTTTGCTTGGACAAAAATGACTATCTTCTTAATATCGACTAGTTTTTTGTGTTGGGTCCTTTTGGTGAAATGTTCACAGGAGTTGCTCACAGTCTCACTTACCTTATCCAAAAAATCAAGCATGTTCCTCTTCTATTTCATTGGCAAACTCATTGGATGAAGCTTTAACTAAAGCTTTGTAAGGAGTTGAAGGCCAGCTCGGTATATAGTTCCTCTAAGCTATTCTATCATTCTCCCTATTTGTGATGTTTCTGGGTTCTAGTTTTTTTGTTTACTGATTTGCAATAGAAAATATGATGCTTTACGCATCGAGTGAGCTTGAGTTTAATTTGGTTCAATTTTATTAGTTTTTCGTCGCAATTTTGTTGAACTTCAAAAACAAAAAAGTTGGGTTTTTGTTTACAAGCTTTTAATTTAGATCATCGAATGAGTTTTTGTTGCTTGGTGGGTCTAGAGTTTGCAAAGTAATGGGTCAAAACAATTTATTAAATTCATGTGTATTAGATGAAGGATACGAAATTGTTGTCTTTCTAGATTTTGCATTTGGACAAGGGCCTTTTGGGACAAATATGAGACTGCTACACTAGTACTTTTGGACTTTCTTGATGGGTCCTCTAGATTAGTATGTCTCTATTTTCTAGTAATGGTTGGGTATTTGGATCCTCATTTAGCATCTTGCTAGTTAAAGAGATCGTGTTAACTAATGCATAGGGTTTTACATTGGTTTCCTGATTTTTGACAGCTATGTTTGCTTTAAGAAATATAATTGAAGTAGTCAAGGAATAAGACTATAAGAGCACAATTTTTTTTTTTTTTTAGATAGGTAAAAAGATTTGGGTTGTGTGGGAACTTCATCTTACCATGCTCTCAATTACTATTTTATTCATCTTTTACTGTGTATGGAGTCAATTTTCCATTTAGTTAGATTATGGTTTTCAACATTTTTTTGAGTTCACTTTGTGTAACTTAGATCATCCTTACGCTTCTTATGTAGTGAAAGTTGGGTTTTTCCGTGTCGTTGAATCGGAAACCCCGGTTTCAACAAGATTTGTAATGTGATCCGAGCCTCAAAATTCCTGCAAAATTACAGGCTTTGTATAATGATTTCGTGTCGGATGTCGATTCGCACTCGGGGTTTAGTTAGCGCAAACAAGAACATAAAATAACGGAAGAATGTAAAAAAATGATGGTTCAGAAATGCTTCTAAAAAGATGAATGGTGGGATGAGAATGATGGAGAGGTCAGGATTTAAAACATGCTTTTGATTTTACTGATATCAAAGAACTATAATTCACAAAAATCATATAATTCAAAAGAGAACACTAAAACCAAAAATAATTGCATTAATTTAAACTGTCATTACATCAAAGCAAAACTTACATCATTCAAACTAATCTAGACAGAAGTAAAACTAGAGAGAGAGAAAGAGTTAAAATAGAGAAAATCTAGAGATTTTTAGGGCGAGAAACAAGAACTAAGAGAAGTCCTAGAGAGAGAAAGATAGACATAGATAGAGAAATTGAACGGACCGAGGGATAAGGGAGGGAAACTGTATTTTGATCTTACCATGGTGGTTGCGGGTTTCCAGTGTTGTAGGCTCACACCGTGGAAGGTCATATTGAGTTTCCAGCCAAGAAATGAGATGTGCAGTCCGATCATGGCAGTAGCTTGGAGAAGCAGATCATTGTGGTCTGGGCTATGGAAGGCGCACCAACAGGTGGTTGTTGCTCGCCGTTTGGGGATGAAGGAGGTGTTGCTGCTGGTGCAGCCTGTGGTGTAGTGGAAGCGACAACAGTAAGTGGAGGTAAACCTTGCTGGTTAGGCCAGCAAGGAGTGGAGCTAATGGGGGACTTGCTGATGAAGATGGAGGAACGGTCTGGTGATGCGTTTATGGCAGCAACGCAAGGTTTAACGGCCCGCAACTTGCAGGCTGTGGCAGCAGCAGGTGGAATGGAGATAGGTAGGGGCGGTTTCTCCTTCTTCTTCTTCTTCTTCTTCTACTCTCTTTCTTATCTCCTTCTATTTTCTATTTCTTCTTTTTTTTTTGTTTGCTGTAATCTTTTTTTTTGTGAGAAGAAGAGCAAAAAGATGAAGGCGGACAGATGGAGAGATGGTTGTGGAGTTAGGTGGTTTGGATGGACTTGCAGGTGACGTGAGGTGGTGCTGTGAATAGGCGATCATGGTGTACTGGTTCGGGCGGAGCTTCAGGCGGTGGTGGAGGAGAAAAGAACAGCAGCGTTGGTGCTGCTGGGTGGTGGTGCTTAATAGAAGAGAGGAAACCGGCATCCAGGAGTTGTAGCAGCAAGGTGAAGACGTTGCTGGTCTACACAGGTGGTTCCCAGGTAGAGAAGATGGAGAGGGGCGGAGAGGCGCGCTGGCGACCGGAGTTGCAGGCTGCAACTCCGGTGGGACGTGAAGGAGAACAAGAAAAACAAGAAGAAGAAGACAGAGGAGAGAAGGAAAAGAAGAAGACAGAGGAGAGAAGAAAAAGAAGAAGACAGAGGAGGAGACATTACCAGATGGTCGAAGTTGCTGCCTGCAACTCCGACGAAGATGGATGAGGAAGAAGAAGAAGAAGAAAAGAAGAAAAAGAAAAGAAGAAGAAGAAGGGGGAGAGGGAGACGAAAACTTCCGGGGAGTTTTGGGGAAAGATGAGGTGAAGTAAAGAGGGGGATTAGGGTTCCAAAGAACCCTTCTCCTTCCCCTTTTAAAGCTCCCTAGTTTCCATTAATGGAAATTAGGGAATTTTTGAAATAAAAAATTATTTTTTTTTTTTAAGTAAAACCCTACTTTTCTTTGGGGAATTTCCCCATTTAGTGGACCCCCCATTTTTTAAAATTTAATTAAAATTATTTTGAAATTCACGGGGTCCACTAACTGGTCGGACAACGGGTCGATGATGATGGGCCCGGCTACTGGCCCACATGGATTGATGATGTCCATCGTCTCACAAGATGATGTGACAGACAATCTGATGGCGATCGAATGGATGGTGACTTGATTGGGACACAGATTGGTAGATCGACGGATCTAAAGAGATCCAACGGTCCGTTGGAAGATCCAATGGTCCGATTGAAGATCCAATTGTCAGAAAGCTAAGGGAGATGAGACAGAGCCAATGGGCATGAGTTCTGGGGTTAGGTCAGTAGATTCGAGGACCGAGAGATGAAGAGAGAGAGAATAAGGAGAGATGAGAGAGAAAATATCAGAAAATGGAGATAAAAGTATTGGCAGAGGGTCTGGAACCCTGGTCTTCACTGTGACCATCCTCAAGCTTCTCCAGTAGAGTAGACTATTATTCCTTGCTGACTCATGTGGCTTTAAACGCTTTGGTCCGTCTCTTGGTCATTGGCTCTCCTGCTCTCTTCGTTCTTTGGGCCGGCTTTTTGGTCATCTTATTCAGCCCATAGTTGGCCCATATCTTCTAGTCATAGCATGTGGGCTCTTTAAGCTTTGATAATGGGCTTTCCTGATTGATCTGGGCTCGCAAGTCTTGAGAATTGTCCCATCGGGGTTTCCTACAACAGAAGAAGCGCGTAATGAGACTTTATCAGAACGACTCAATGTCTAGACTTTCAAAAATGTGTTTAATGCATGCAAATATACCATTTCGTCCAGAAAAGTGTGTTCTACGCAACAAAAGAGACTCTTACATAGAAAAGTAGATAAATAGAGCATTTTAACGTAGGAGAGTGTGAAAACGCTTAGAAGATAATAGTGAAAAATACGCACTTTTAAGCGAATATCATGTAGCCTTGTGGGAATCATGTATGGCACCACCCACACTCAGCAAGAATTGATTTAGTGTTGACTCGACCGCCTAATGAAATGTTAGCTTTTCAGTCTCATACTTTGTGATAATTTTGGTGGTTTAGGATTAACTTTGTGGGCTATGACCTATTTTGGCTGAGCAACACCTATTCTCACTTTTTATTTTTGTATTTTTGTTATAAAGTGATCAACTAGTTTTAATGCAGGCCAATTCTAAGTTGGGTGATGTCCATCAACCTTTGATTTTCGCAAAGATTACAAACATAGAGGTTGAGCTGCATGGACAATTGACTTCCTTGAAATTTTATTTTTAATTGATTTAGTTGCCTAGCTATAACTTTTTAACTTCAAAAGCAGTGTTTCTATTAGAATGTTAACTTGCAACTTTCTTTTTTGTTACTTGCAGGGCTTAACCCATTTTGACAAGATCCTACACGAAGTAGATGGCATTATCCTTTCTCGTAGAAATCTTGGCATAGATCTCCCACCTAAGAAGGTTAGGGTATGATACATTAACCGGTGTAGGATTCAAGATCAAGTCCAGGATTCGAGTCAAACATCGACCTTCCCTCTCATCTTAGGGTGAGGCAAGGAATTCAATCAAATGTTCGTTGTTCAATATCTCGGCTGCTCAAGAAGTTGGACTAGCTGCTCCTCCGACCCGGAGTGGATTCTAGGGGAAGGGCTCTTTAACATAAGAAACATTTCAAGTTTCGGGAATTTCAGTCTTTCATTGCTCTCCAGTCTTGATTTTAAGCACGCACTTAAATATATCTTACTAGGTCTCATACATATGGCGGGACAATCCAGAATGCACCCATTCACTAGCCTTTACCCCAACTTGGTTACAAAGGACAATCTTCTCACACCAAGTGAACTTGCACCATTCAGGACTTAGAAATCAACACTTAGAAATCACTAATTAGGTTGTTTAATGATATCTAAGGCCCTGCTTGGTTCAATGCAAATCTGATGCAATGCACTAACTTGCAACAGTTTTGGGATTACAAGTGATTGGTTGGGGGCATGCAAATGAGCTGACATGCAAGTGGTTTCCAAGTCCTTGCAAAGTCTTTAAGAAAATGGATGCAAGCATGTGCAGCCCAAAAAGCTCTGGTAAGTGACTTAGGGATTTCTCTTCCCTAAGTCTTGTATCTTACTTCTTTCCTTCATTAATTTATTTTTATTTTTTATGCAGTGAACATAGTGGTAATTGCATAAGAATGTGTACGTAAATGTGTCACTTGTTTGTGCATCCTTAACACTTATATTTATGATTTTTACAGAAGGGGTCTCCCTATATGATGGTGAGGATGCTTCTATATCCAAGAACGCCTTGATTTCATTAATTGCTATTGGTAAATATTTTTCAGGTCAGTTCCTATGTCCATTAGCTTTAGGGGCTGCTTTTGTTGGCCATGAATGTGTATTGATATTGGTTGTTTTATGCAGATTGAATGAGCTTAACGTGCTGCCAGCAGCATCTAAACATGCACAAATATATCTTGACTGCCCTTGCAAACCAGCAGTCTCCCCTCTTGGGCACCGAACCTACAACCTCCCTGAATCCCTGCATGAAGGCATGGCCGTAGGTCCTCAGAGTATGTGAGCACCTCAGAGGTCCACCTTAAGTACGTATCTCACTTATCACCAGAACAGTCTGAGTCAAAGGGAAAGTTCATGCAGATATATCCTAATGGCCATAACGACAATACTAGTGGCGCTGAGGTGGACCCCCTCAGAGGTCATCATCTTCACCATATCACCGTTTTTGGTTTTAAGGGATCAACAAGTTTCTACACTTAGCCAGAAGGCTGTCATATTATTTCAGACCTTTCATCATTTTTTTTTCAACAGATATAATCATATGCAGCATTTTGGAGTCTTCACATTTTTTTTCCACTTTTGCATTTGTAGTTGGATTTTTGGTGATGTGATTTGATATTCTATGACTTTAGGTTGCAAGGATCTTGTTGTTCATTTTCTTTTTCGTCCACATGTACCTCCATTTCGATCAAGTAAGTGGCTAGTCAATTAGTTCATAGCATAATAATGGGCCATTAAGAACCAGGTTTAACAGTCATGAGAGTGCAAACCCTAGAAAATGATTTAGGCCATTTTTTTAAACCTTTCAGCCTTTTTAGTTTATCCTAAATATCTACCGTTTGAAACCCTTCTGAGCCTTTATGAAAAGACTTTCCTTGTTAAGCCCATTAACCTATAACCAAATCCAGTTACGAAGTATGACTCGCGACCCTACTTCTGAGAAGGATAGAGAAATGATTGATATGGGTACCATGAAAAGAAAAGTCAAGAAAAATCAAAGAACAAGACAAGTGGTTCAAGCTGAAAAGAGTATATGAAAAGTATGAAAAAAGAGCTGAAAACAAATTGAGCAGTCTCAGAAATATTGAGAAAAAGAGAAAAATACAAAAGAAGGAAATGAAAAGAAATTGTGCCGCACCCGCAGGAAAAATACAAGAAAATCGAGATATCCTCTCAGAAGATTTGAAATCCTGTATCCCCTTATTTTTCTACACCTGACCTAAGCCTCATTACAACCTATAAAAGTCATACTTGATTCTAGGATAGCACGATCATAAAATGTGGAGAGTGGAGAAAGAGAAGCTATAGAGTTTGATCTAACGTTCCCAAGTGAAATGATATTCTTGTCATGAGATCTTCTTCTGTTAAAAATGTCCTTCCTTCAAACAAAACATATGTGAGATATTTGTTTTTACCAATATGTCTCCTCACATATAAATTGAGAAAAAAAAAGAAATAAAACCACTGACGAGTGATCATTTCTGAGTATTTTACAAGTGAGATTTGAGGTCAAGGCACACAATCTCTTAGGTGATTTGGAATTCTTCACTGTCGGATGATGATAATGTTGACCACACACACACGTCGAGTCTGACTATTCTAGGTCATGATTATCCGTCTGTAGTCTTGTCAAAACTTTCTGACTATTGAATAGCTTGTAACTATTTTTGCATCCATACAATAATTTGACGAACGATGTTTTTCCCTGAGCTAATATGAAAAAGTGTGTAGCATGTGCAAAGCACTTTCAAACTCATTTATTTCGCACTAATTGCCAAGGATTGGCAATATGCTGGTTGGGGGTTGTGATATTCGCTTAAAAGTGCTTATTTTAAGCCATTATCCTTTAGCGTTATCGCACTCTCCTACGTAAAACTTCCCTATTTATCCACTTTTCTACGTAAGAGTCTCTTTCATTGCGTAAAACACACTTTTCTAGACGAAATAGTATATTTGCATGCATTAAACACATTTCTAGAAGTCTAGATATGAAGCCGTTTTGATCAAAGTCTAATTACGGGCTTTTCTCTTGCAGGAAACCTGATCAGGCTATTCTTGAGACTTGCTGGCCCAGGATCAACTATAGAAGCCTAATATCAAAGCTTAAAGAAGCCAACAGGCCATGACTAGAAGATACAGGCCAAGTATGGGTCAAGTTAGAGGATCGTAAAGCCAGATAAAGAACCAAGCGAGAAGCAAAGCTAAAGACTAAGAGACGGGTTGAAGTGACTCAAAGCCACACCAACTGACATAAAATGACGGCTTACATAATTGGTGAAGCCGACTGAAGATTACATTGAAAATCAGGGTTCAAGACACTCTGCCAACTCTTTTGTCTTTATTTTGTATTATTTTCTCAGTCCTCTCCCCTAATTCTCTCTCCTCTTTCTTCTATCTCTCTAACTGCCCACATCTCACCACCCGATCATCCATTTGACCATCCGATCATCCGTTTCAACCATCCGATCAACCCTATCTGTCATCCTAACCCTCTGATCTCCATCATCTAACCTCCGATCTCCTCTCCTCTAGCTTTATCACATCTTCCATAGCTTTTCCATCGTTGGATCTTCTACTGGACCGTTGGATCTCTCCAGATCTGACAGTTCGCATATCTTGGCCATCCACCCATTCATTCCACGGCCTCAAGAATGGCCCACAAATTTCATGGCCAAGTGTCCCACAAGTCACTTGGCCAAACGGTCCACAAAGCCTATGGCCAACTGGCAGACAAGCCTTCAAAACTCAAGTCTGTGGCCCATGGCCCACGGCCTTCACCCATTTAACATCCACAACCTTCACTAACACTAAAAAGCCCATTTTACATCTAGGCCCAACTCAGCCCACATGAAGGCAAGAGAAACAGTATTCCTTGATCGGTTCCCTCCCCTATTCCATGTTCTCTCCTTCCCTTATCCCTCTAACAACACATCTCCAACCCATCTCTTAACCTCGCACATCCCAAGCACCTTCCAAAAAGAAAAGCCAAAAAGAATCTCTCTCTCGAAGTCACTACTCCGGCCACCTACTTGCTCTACCATGGCCGAGCAAACCACCATCATCCTCTCGGATTGCTCCTCCTCTAGGTTGTTCATCCTTTCCTCCATATTTTTCTCCTCTTCGAGAAGGAGGAGAAGAGCACCGTGGATACCCAGACCTACAATTGCCTCTTTTGCTGCTGGCTGAACCACCCTGTTGCAGACAGCACCTACCTTCTTCATCTTCACCATCGTTTTGGGGTTAAAAACCCAGTCTACAATCAAACGGTGTGCACCTCTCATTGGTTTTTCCATGCTACTCCAAGGAACTAGCACAACCAGCAACCAAACTCCGGTGAGAAGCTTGCTGGACGCCTCTTCTCTCTCAATCTGCAACTTCCGGTCAGTTTCCTCCATGGAAACCGACCACCTTCACCTTCCTCACCCTTCTTCATCTTCTTCTTCTTCTTTCCTCCGACAGATCTTCAACAACCAGTCCGTCACCCTCCTCCAGATCTTCTTCTTTTTCTTCTTCTTCTTCATGTTCCACCTGTTGCAGACCTGCTGCAACTCTTGCCGGTCTAAGCAGCCACCACCATTGTGGTCCGTGCTCCTCACGGACCTGCAAATTTTCTCTTGGAAACACCCCCTGCTGGTGTAAGTAGCAAGCTCTCCACCAGCCGTTGATTTACACCTCAACGTTCCTCCTCCAACCGTCATCCACCACCTGTAAGGCACCAATAGCCACCGTGGACAACACCTCCTCCTTCACTTGCCGCTGCAACTCTGGCACCCCTCCAACCTTGCTGGCAGGCGCACCTGCAACTCTTTTGCCGGTAGCCACACTAGCAAGGGTCGCAGATTCTTCTTCTCCCCTGTTTCTCTTCTTCTCTTCTTCTTTCCATCACCCACTGCAACCCTTGCAGGCCGTGACCTCTTCCTTCTTCTCCCTCTTCTGTTGGTCCGGGCAGCAACCTTGCTACACTAGCAACCACCACCGGCGAGCTCCATTAACACCGGCGATCTCCATCCCTCTTGGAGCTGGTGCGTCTCCACCTAACCTTCAGGTGATCCTCACAAGCCGAAATAATTTGCACCCATGCAACTTGCAAGCCAGCACACGCCCCTACTGCCCGTCTTCATCCTGTGCTTGAGGAGATCATCTGTTGGTGCACTCCACACCGCTGGCAATCCACAACCACCGTGTGACCCATCTTTGGGAGGTGGATCTGCTGCTTTATCACTTATCTTTCACGATTTTACAACCGTGGATGTCAAAAGCATATTGTGACTTCAAGACAACCACCCGATCATCTTCACCACCTGCTGCCTTCATCTTCAACGCTCTCCTTCTTCCCCCATTGCTGGCCAAACACGGTCAAGAACCTGCTAGGCAGTTCACAGAACCAGCAACCACACCTGCTACAACTGCTCATCCATCCACGGTTACCACCTGTTGTAAACCGTGCTGCCTCACCTTCATGTGATACTCCCAGCTGGACCATACCAGCAAGGGAGAACCGATTGAATTTCTGCAACTCCTACATTACAACTCCAGCAACGGTGGCTTCTCCATTGCCCCAGGGTGTGCTCCTCCACGAGCTATACCAGCAGCTCCTCCCCTTCTCTCCGGCAAAATAGTCACCATTTTGAGAAGATCTTCCATAGGCTCTTCATCCACCTAATGTACAATCACCCAGAGAAGAAGCTTCTCCATGCTCTCCATGTTTAGGTGCAAACCTGATTTGCCAAACCACCATTTCTTGTGGATCATCTTGTGTAACCCGCAACTTCTCACCTTGGGCCAACACCTCTCCATTGGTTGCTTGCACCACATGCAGTCCCCATGACCTCCTTCTTTGGCCGAACCAAGGCTAAGTGCACCATGCATCCCACGGACTGAGCACACCATCATTGGGGCACGCACCATTCATGTTCTTGACCATGCAACCATTCATGGGGCCGATCACTCCCGAGGTTAGTGACCAAAGGTAATGGTTTTTCTCCTCTTCTTCTCCTTTCTCTCTCTAGAATTCTCCTTGTTTCTCTCTCTAAAAGCCTTTTCTCTCTCTAGAGTTAGTGACTTACTCTCTCTACCTAGTTTCTCTCACTTTCTCTCTCTAGATGACATGGAAGGGACGTGACATCCCTAATCTTGTGTTCTCTCTCTAGAGTGAGATTTTTCTCTCCAAGTCCATTTTCTCTCTCTAGATCCTCTTTCTACTTTCTCAGGTTGATCGCCTATTCACTTAGTCGACTCCTTTCGGCGAGTGAAAATGTGAGCTTCTTAGGGCACATTATTGTACATTTGCCAATTCACATCTACCTTGTCGGTCGGTAAGATCTGATGTGGATTCCACGATTGAGCAGCATTCCATGAAATTTGGACGGTCATCTTCTTGATCGGTAGCGCTCTTAGCTCCAAAGGTCATGGGATGCTTCTCTGTCAAAACCCTTCTCTCGATTGAAGCATTCATCGAAGTCTTGGACGATCCTCTTTTTGATCGGTAGCGCCCTTAGCTCCGAGATCTCAATGGACGTTTATTTCCCTTACCCCTTTTCTCGATTGAGCAGCATTTCATGAAATTTGGACGGTCCTCTTCTTGATCAGTAGCGCCTTAGCTCCAAAGGTCATGGGATTCTTCTTTGTCAAAACCCTTCTCTTGATTGAAGCATTCATCGAATCTTGGACGATCTTCTTCTTGATCGGTAGCGCCCTTAGCTCTGAGATTTCAATGGACGTTTCTTTCCCTTACCTCTTCATCTCTCAACCCTTTAAATGCTTTCTTTATTTCTGTTATTTTGATTAATGTACGCACTCTTTGATGATTAATGAAGTTGATTTTGATATTTTAGTGTTCTGAATCTCAAATGCATGTTGTTTTTAAATCGACTCGCCCTTCTCATCTCTTCCACGATTTTCATTTCTCTCTGTATATTATTTGTCAATTTTAATTCCTTATTGCGCTAACTCATACAGAGTGCGGATCGACATCGTACTGCTATACGAGTTAAATTTTGCAGATAATCGGATTTTACAAATATTGTTGAAGTTAGGGTTTTCGAATTGACGACACGGAAAAACCTTACTATTAGAGTGCGCATAGGCTTTGCGTCCCAGAAATATGGTATTAGACGAGAGTGCGCATAGGTTCTACGGCCCGAAGGTTTGACTTAGTTGGGAGTGCGCATAGGTTCTGTGGCCCGAAGGTTTAACATAGTCGGGAGTGCGTATAGGCTCTGCGGCCCGAAGGTTTGACATAGTCGGAGTGCACATAGGCTCTGCGGCCCGAAGGATTTGATTTAGCTGGGAGTGCACATAGGCTCTGCAGCCCAAAGGAACATTAAAGAATTAACAAGGGCTAGTGCCCTAGGGTGAAAGACCCCAAACCCCTGCAGAAGAACCTACAGGTTGGACTTGTGAAAAAAAAGGGAATGTGTGAAATGAATTTTTTGGGTTCATTCAATCGGATCATCATCATCATCATCTTCATCATATTTTTATATATTTTACCATGTATCTCATGTGCTCTTAATCTATGCATGTGTTTAAATTAAACGAATTATAAACATGTGATTATCCTGTGGAATGTACTGGGTGAAAGCTCACGGTTTATACCGAACAAAATTTCACATTTCATAAAAGAAGATGAAGATGAACCTTTGACAGGGAAGACATCATGGACGAGACGGAGTTTGATGATTAATATTATTTTGTTTTATTTTTTTTAAGGTTTATGGATGTTCAAAAATGATTTGTTCATGTTGGGATTGATTGAAATATTTTAATTTACATTTTCAACACTATTAAATGCATATATCACTTGTTGGATTCCGTTTTAAATTGACCATCGAATCATATGAGTAAGTTAGAAAAAAATCAACCGACTGAGTCTTGCCGATCACTTTTATAAAACTACAAATAATTGTAAAACCACTAAAAGAACTATAAAACGTCATTTTTGGCCAAAGTGCATTTGTTAAAGTTATCTCTTATGATTTTTAGAATAAAATCCTTGAAAGAAATAATTTTTCGACATACTTTGAATTTTGACTAAAAGTTGACTGTTTTTCTTACAACCGCGAAAATTAATTTCAAAACTATCTTAAATGAGTGTTTTGATTTAAGTGCTTTCACAAAAGATATTTGATATAAATATTAGGTAATTATAGAGACCATAATTAGTGATTTTGATAAAAATTAAAAGTTTGACTTTGGTTATTTCATCGTAATAACTTGTTTACGCTTCCGCATTATTTTGACTATTGGAGTTGAGCTGTTATTCATCAATCACGATAGTGATTCTTGTTGTTTTTTTTATTTTCTGGAGTATTTTATTTTTATCACACCCTGGATCTTGGGTAAACGGGCTGATCCATAGGCATTCGGATTCGATTTGGGTGCCCGGATTCGGGACGTGATAAAAAATCATCAAGAACACGACTTTGGAAACCTCTTCTCCATTGGTAAGTCATCAAGGTAAATCTCTATTTTCTATCTTCTCTTTCATTTTCTCTCTAAAATCTTGTTCTTTCTCTTTATATTTTTTCTCTTATAATGCTTTCTAAAGTGATGGTTATTTGTTTTTATTTTTTTATGAATAAATTAGATTCAAGCATTGTAATTTGCATTATTTTAATAAATAAGTTTCTCTTTTCCGTTATGGTGTTTATTTCTCTTTACTTATGTTAATTAGTTGATAAAAATCTCTCTAAAAAGATTATTTTAAATCTCAATCATTAATCATCACTCTCACCCTTCCATCCATATTTTCAAGCACTTTCTATTGTTCTAATGTTCTGATAAATTATGTTCCCTATCTTCGAGTGCGGATTCGACATCCGACATATTGTTATATAAAGTCTGTATTTTTGCAGGATTTAAAGTGAACCAGAATTACAAATATTGTTAAAATCTAGGATTTTCGATCCGACGACATGGAAAAACCTACTTTTAAATGGCGCTGTTGCCGCTCGGTTGACGTGATTGCAAAAAGACGAACAAGAATTCGAAAAGCTGCTTAATCTTGAAGATCCGATCCAAATCGAAAACTTTCCATTTTATTTTTTACATTTTTCACTTATTATTTTAATGCATCGGACGGCCGAGTGCAAAGTTGTAATAACTTAGGGATTCATTTTCTCTCATTTTAGAACAACTGCTAGATAATTAATTAAAAAAATACAAAAAATATTAGGGTCAGATTTTGATTCTACTATTTTTAGTTAGATCACCATTGGTTATTTGATTAATTTTGGAAGGTTTCCAACTCTGGGTAATTCAAAAGTAGATATTTCCGATCCCTAATTCGGGAATAGCTAAAGTTGAATTTCAAACCCAAATTGGAACTAATTCACAATACCTGCCCTAAATCATTGCATGTTTCTTGAAACCTCAAAGGTGGTATACCTTTCAATTCCATACCATAGACTATTGTGGACTAACATGATTGCGGATTACGTTTACCAAGTGAATAAGGAGCGAAAGCTCAAAGAGGTGGAGTCGGGCCCAAGCCCATTTGGATACCCCTCCCTATCTCACGGAGGAGACCCCGTGCGTAGCCAACGGGCATGTAAGTTTCTACACTTCACCTTGAGTGCGATCGTGATCATTGTGCAAACACTGTGCCAATTGTTTATTTGCTTTTGCAAAACTTATCGGAATTGCTTGGTTTGGCCGTAATAAAATACATAAAGAACAAACCCAACTCTAACTTGAAACTAGTAGGATTTCATCACTCACCTTGTCATTCCAGCTTTTGTACAACCACAGCCAAAAATTAAAATCAATCAAAAAGTAGAGCCCAATTAGATCGGTGTTCGAGAAAAACTCCACATAAAGCGACCCCTTCAAAGATCAAGTCGATTAAGTCCATGAGTGCGGGTCCCTGTTATATAACACACCCATAGGTCCCTACTACTCAAGTATATCGAGCTCGTAAGTGGCCTCCTTGATTGTCTGTCGGATTAGCTTAGTGTCAGATTAGGAACACGAACCAACCCTAGCTTCTCTTCTGGGAAAACTCATCTTCACGCTTGACAAATCCGATTAATCTGGGACGTACTTAAGTCAGTCGATGTGCCGCACGTCTGTCTAGGCTTTGGATTATCTTGCAGTCAACTTGAGTTAGTACTAGCGGATTTGCTTTAAAGAGTGTATCTTGGTGAGAACCTACAGAGTGAAAAGTTAGTTCGGCGGGTATTTGAAGATAAACCAGTGGTCCGCCTACTGTCATAATCTACACTATCCCTACACTAACAAGATAATTCATAATACTATCTTGATTGTTTAGGTTAAGATTATCTATTACTCTGTGTGCATCATCTATGCTCATTCGGTTTCATAACCTCTTGCTGACTTTAGAGGCTTGCTCTTTCAGCATATGCCCGCTTGGACTAGGTCCAATCGCAGATTGATTCGATCTGAGAATCATTCTCTTACAGTGGAATCTTCCACTACTCATTACCCCTCCCCTTTTCCTCCCCCCTCTCCCAGCAAAAATGCCTTCATCGTCATGGCAAACGAACGTCCCCTCATCAAGACGTATGCGCTGATCTCGGCCAACCCTCCATCATGCATTGTTCTTCCACCTACTGTGGCAGTGCAGTTCGAGATCAGGCCGCAGACTATTCAAATGCTGCCAACTTTTAGAGGTCTCCCCAGAGAAGACCCCTACTCCCATATAAGGGAATTTCAACATGTCATCCTGTTCTTTAGAAATCAGAATCTCGATGATGACAATGTTAGACTGAGAGTTTTTCTTTTCTCTCTAAAGAATAGAGCTACGGACTGGCTTTACTCTCTTCCTGCAGATTCTATCACAAGTTGGAAAGAACTTGTAGGAAAATTTATGTCCAAATTCTACCCAATGACTCGTACTAATCAAATGGTTGAAATCACCACTTGTCACTAGTGGTGATGACGGTGATGACTTGCAGGTAGAGGAGGAGTGCTGGTACGCTGGCTTTGGGGAAACGCAGCGAGGAGAAGTATTGGTGTAGTGCCGGTAGGTTGAGAAAAGGTGAATGGAAGGGGTTTGATAGAAGAAGAGATTGAGAGAGTGAAGGGGGAAGGAACCGAGAATGTTGTGGCTGATCACTTATCAAGGTTGACTTTAGAGTCTACTTTTGAATCTCAGCCTATTCTTGAAACTTTTCCTGGCGAACAACTGTTCGTTATCTCTGTCACCCTATGGTATGCTGACATTGTCAATTACCTAGTGATGAAGGAAATACCATTTCATTGGTCAAAACAGGACAAAAATCAATTCCTGGCAAGAGTTAAGTATTACTCTTGGGACGAGCCTTATTGATATAAATATTGTCCTGACCAGATTATTCGTCTTTGTGTCCCTGAATCTCAGCAATTGAACATCCTATCCTCTTGTCATGACCAATCATGTGGTGATCACTTCAGTTCCAAAAAGACTTCTGAGAAAATCCTACAATGTGGATTCTACTGGCCATCTCTGTTTTGAGAAACACATATCTACTACAAGGCCTGCCCTAATTGTCAAAACCTTGGAAGAATTTCGCAGAGAAATATGATGCCCTTGAACCCTATTCAAGTTGATGAGATATTCGATATGTGGGGCATTGATTTCATGGGGCCCTTTCCTACATCCAATGGTTTCCAATTCATCCTCCTAGCTGTGGACTATGTCTCTAAGTGGATTGAGATAATTCCAACCAAAACCAATGACCATTAGGTTGTGATGAGACTTTTAAGGGAGTATATCTTTGCAAGATTCGGAGCCCCCAAAGCCATTATAAGTGATGGGGGTAGCCATTTCTGTAATAGAGTGTTTAAAAAGTTAATGAAAAAGTACGGAGTAACTCATAAGGTTGCCCTTGCTTACCATCTGCAGACCAGCGGTCAGGTCGAGGTCTCCAATCGGCAAATCAAGCAGATACTGGAGAAGACAGTCAATACAACTCGTAAAGACTGGTCTACACGCCTCTTAAATGCTCTATGGGCTTATCGAACAGCTTATAAAACTTCCTTGAATATGTCTCCATACCGGTTGGTATATGGTAAACCTTGCCATCTCCCTGTTGAGATTGAGCATCGCGCCTTATGGGCGATCAATAAACTCAATTTTGACTTAGATGCAGTAGGAGAGGAAATGAATTTACAACTCAATGAATTGGATGAGCTAAGGAATGATTTGTATGCTTTGTCAAAAAAGTATAAAGATAAAATGAAATGGATACATGACAAGAGCATTCTCAGGAAGGATTTTTACCCGGGACAGAAGGTCTTACTTTATAATTCTAGACTTCACATCTTCCCTGGGAAATTGAAATCCCGATGGTCATGCCCATTTATTGTTACCGAAGTCAAGCCCTATGGGGCTATAACTGTTGAAGACCCGAAGGATAATTCAACCTTCCAGGTCAATGGACAGCGTCTCAAACCTTTTTAAGAATTAGACGTGTCATCTATTCCAACCTTCGGGATTGATCTTCTTGATCCGATATATGTAGACTGATGTTTCTGTCAGTCTCTCTGGGCTTCAACCTAGTTGGGGGTGAATTCCACCCCCGTTGTGTCTGGCTGAAGACGTAAAACTTAGCGCTTTCGGAAAAGCAATTCCGATATTCTTAGAAGTCATTGAGTCTCATGCATAATTCTTATATTTCATATATTATTATGGCTATGCAGGTATAATTTCGCTCACTACCATCAGGTATCACCAAATCTCAGCCATATTGGTATAACTCTTCCTCTAAATATTCAGAGTTTTCATACATTTTTGTCCCGGTCAAGAGCACTGAGGACCGTGCTGTATTTAAGTTGGGGGTGGGGATTTATAAAAACTCATGTCTTCATAAAAAAAAATAAAAATAAAAAAAAACATGAGAAAAATGAGAAAAAGATGTATTTTTGGGGTGATAACCTGTGTTTTACAAAGTTTTCTGAGTACTTTAAAAATGCTTTTCAAATCCTTTACAATGATGAGTACAAACTTTTCGTAAAGTCTATTTATTGAAAATGATGTCGGTTTTGAAAAATCACTTATTAGCTCTTCATTCAGTTTGAAAGCAAACATTACTAAGTGGATTGAAAAATCTTAGAAAACTCAGATTCAGCAAAAATGTTCACATATCAACGTTAGAATTATCCGAAGTTTAGATTATCCAGAGATCCAAGAAGAACAAATGTGGAGACCTAACCCAGTGACCTTTTAAGCTTTTCATTATTTCTAAGGGTTATAAAATTATTCTGAGTCACAAGATGACTCATAATTCTTCTAGTCTCCAAATATTTCCATTGAGTGGTCTCATTAACCTTTGCTTTGGTCATGGAACTCAGAACGACATCAAATTCGGATTATTACATGAAGAACCTTCTCTATATCCATTCGAGACATCGAAGATGAAAGTACAAACCCTAGAAAATGATATAGGCCATCTTTCTAGCGAATCAGACTTTTTAGCTTCCCTAACATCTATACTATTAGAAACCATTTTTGTGCCTGTTGATGAAAACCTTTTCTTGTTAACCCATCAACCAAAAATCCAATCCAAAAAAAAAGAGTTAAATACGATAACTTACTTCTAAGAGGAATTAAAGAGTATTTGGTATGATTATACCATGAAAAGATAGAAACCAAGAAAGGAAAAGAAAATAAAATAAAATTAATCGTTCGAGCTGAAAAGAAACCTGATCAGAAAGAAAGAAGGAAAGGAAAAAGATATGAAAAAGGTTGAAGAATATCAAAAGAGACAAAAATTGGAAAAAGAAAAGAAGAAAAGTGAAGGAAAAAGTTACAAAGAATAGTGAGATACCCTCTCAGAATTTTTGAATTTCAGAATATCCTTCTTTTCTAAACCTATCCTAAGCCTTAGTACAACCTATGCAAGTCCTATTCGATTCTAGATTTGTACCATCATCAAGTGTGGAGAATGGAGAAAAGAGAAACTATAAAGTTTGATCCTATGTTCTTAAGTGATATGACATTCCAATCATGAGATCTTCTTAAATCTTCTTATAACCTCCATTCAAGAACTATATATATAAGACGTTTGCTAGTTTCTATATTCATCTCCTCACATATAGTTTGAGAGAAAAGTATAAAACCATTTTTGAGTGATTCACTTTTGAGTGGTATACAAGTGAGGATTGAGGTCGAGGCATATAGTCTCTAAGGAGATCCAGATATCTTTATTGCCAGATGAGGATGATGTTGAACACACACACACTGAGTCTGAGTAATCTTTTGTTTGAATGTCCATTTGTAGAAGTGTTGCATTTTGCTGACTAGTTTTAATTTGTGAATGATTTCTTGCATCCTTGAAATAATATGACAAAACAAAATTTTTCTAAGTAATGCAAATAAGTTTTCTAGCATGTTCTGCCAAGCACTTTTTAGCTCACTTATTTCGCAATAATTGACAGAGATTGGCAATATGCTAGTTGGGGGTTCTGATATTCGCTCAAAAGTCCAAATTTTAAGCCATTATCCTTATAGCGATGTCGCATTCTCCTACGTAAAACTTATCTTTTCGTCGACTTTTTCACGTAAGAATTTCTTCTATTGCGTAGAACGCATTCTTTAGAGGAAAATCGACTATTTACGTGAAATATACTCATTTCGGATAGTATAGTATCAAGCCATTTTAGTTGAATCTCATTATGCATTTTTTCACTTGCAGGAGACCCTATCGGGCGATTCTCGAGGACTGGCGGGCCTACGATCAACCATAGAAGACTTCTATCAAAGCTTAAAGAGCCAACAGGCTAGGATAAAGAGATAGAAGACATGTATGGGCAAAGCTAGAGGATCGTAGAGCCGGAACAAGGACTAGGAGAGAGAAGAATAGCTGGAGACCAAGAGAAGGACTTAGGTGTTAAAGGCCACACCAATCGACATCAAAGGATAAGTTTGACTAATTGGTGGAGCGGACGAGAGAGAATAAAGAAGATCAGGATTCAAGACCCTCCAATGCTTTTATTTTTGTATTTTTCTCTCACCTCTCTCCTAATTCTCTCTCTATCTATCTATCTTGGTCAATGACCTAGGCCCATGACCCATGACCCATGACCCATACCTATGCCCATGCCCATTTGCAACAACAGGAGAGAATTGGTCTCACTTGACAGATTCTTCTCTCCCCCATCTCTCTCTATCCTAGTTACTCTCTTTCTCATCTAACTAACCCATTCCCAATTGTTGGATCTCTCTAGATCCAACGATCATCATTTTTACAACAAGCAAAAAAAAAAAAAGTCTATAAGAGATTTATGATCTCTCATTCTTGGGTTGGTTCTCTCCCCCCTCTCATAACCTACAATCCTCTAGGTTCCATCTCCCCTTATTCTCTAAACCTCTCTATATCTCTCATCTCCTTGGTTCGGTTCTCATCCAATAATCATCAAGAACACAACTTTGCAAACCTCTTCTCCATTGGTAAGTCACCAAGGTAAATCTCCATTTTCTATCTTCTCTTTCATTTTCTCTCTAAAATCTTGTTCTTTCTCTTTATATTTCTTCTCTTATAATGCTTTCTAACATGATGGTTATTTATTTTTATTTTTTTTATGAATAAATTAGATTCAAGCATTGTAATTTGCATTATTTTAATAAATAAGTTTCTCTTTTCCGTTATGGTGTTTCTTTTTCTTTTACTTATGTTAATTAGTTGATAGAAATCTCTTCAAAAAGATTATTTTAAATCTCAATCATTAATCACCACTCTCACCCTTCCATCCATATTTTCAAGCACTTTCTATTGTTCTAATGTTCTGATAAATTGTGTTCCCTAACCCCGAGTGCGGATTCGACATCCGACATATCGCTATACAAAGTCTGTATTTTTGCAGGATTTAAAGTGAATCGAAATTACAAATATTGTTAAAATCTAGGGTTTCCGATTTGATGACATGAAAAAACCCTACTTTCAACCAGATGGGACGCCGTTTCGTTTCCATCATGATATTGTTCCACCGTGGCCTTTTTTAGGATCCCGACGGCTGGTTCTTCGACCTGCTGACCTCTATCATCTGTGCTTGCTCAACGGATTCTACTCATGGGAACTTCACCTGTCATGCCCCAAATCCGAGTATCCAGATCCAACCCAAAAATCCATGGGTCAACTTCATACCCGAACTTAGAGGTGATCTATGAATGCATCCTAATGGTTCAAGTATAACTCTAAACCACTAAGATCCATCCTCAAACAAGTCAATCTATACTATAATTCATTAAGTGATTAAACATATTTCGGTAATTAGACCCTAGAATAAATTATAAAATTAATTATGAAAAAAATACTAACTTAATTATTTTCCATTTTTAAACTATATGGCATTAACCCACTAAATATAAGGAAGTCTCAAAGCAAAAATTAGGTCAAACGGAGAAAATAAATTTTCCTCCCATTTTTCCTGTCCTTATAGTACACCCGGATAGCGCTATAGTAAAATGGCCACCATTGCTTCGTTTAATGTTCGATTTGGCTGTTATAAAGCCCGTTGGATAACCCTCTGAGTTGGCTATAACTCTCGTATTGAGGTCAGAGCTCAAAAGTTCCATATAAAGGGACGAAACTAGGTCTATTTAGATCGGGTTCAGAATATACTAATTTGTACTATAGTCAGTATTTTGGCCTTAACTTTCTGTATGGAAATAATCTATGAAAATCGTTTATATCACTGGAAAGCTAACTGACAGACCTTCGAAAAGTCCTTTTGTAATAATTACAAATTCTATCCGTTATCTTACCGAAAATATATTATAGGTTAGAAATTATAGTTTTATCTCATATAGTATTTCTAGTGCTTTTAGTCTCTCGAGTCCAAAACTTGGTTTAGGTCCATTAAGGGTCGATTTTCCATTATTAACCACTAGTCTACTATCATCATGTAAAAAATATAATTTCGAATCATTATATTTATAGAATAAAATAACCAAGCATCATCCATAAGATAAAAGGGACAAGTTCCCAAAGATAGGTCAGAACAAGCCCGAAATCAAAATCAAAGATAAATAGTTTTTATCAATAAAGAGTTTAAAGGAGTAGAACTCCTCCGATGCCTCCAAAGGCTCGTCATGATCACCATCCTCGTCGTCGGGTACTTCCCACGAAGAGTCATCCATCGGATTAAAGCCCAACTCGTCTATGCGGTGTCACAAAACACCTTGAGTCCAATGGACTTAATAGTACAACGGGTAATCCCATGGCACTCTTAATCCACATATAAAGTTAACTAAGCATAATCATAGGAAGGAAGTATAGAATAGAGCATGTGATAAGCAAGACATAACAATCAATATACAATGAATAGTCTACAAGGTATGCAAAATGCGATGATGTCCCATCCCAATAACTCAACCACTAATGGGTCTCCATCTCCTTTCCTCACTGGGAGCTGCCTTATGGCTCATCTGTAGGATTGTTTAGGATCTTTCACCCTAGGGTTTTCTAGGCCTTCTTACTTAACGACAAAAATAATAAACTTCATCTCATATAAACCCCTAATGAACATGATAAGCATAGTGTAAATCAATGTCAAAATAACTATAACGAGAGTAGGGTTAAGACCAAAAAATGTTTTCACCTAGAGGTGTTCTCATGACCGATCCACTAATGAGAATTATTCGTAGTTTCCATTAGTGCATGGTCACGACATGTTTTCACCCCTATCCTTCCCTCCAAATCAAATATAATATACAAGAAGGGGTTGCAAGGAAATAACAATATAATATTCAGATAAAAAGAAATAGAAGCGCATGTGAGTAATTTAAAACAATAATTCAACCACTTCCTACCCATAATAAACATGCTTCGAGAAAACAAAATATGTAAAAGAAGATACGCACAGTAGGGGTTACCTACCTCTTAAATAGACAGTAGATTCGTATTGTTAAGCTTGAAATAATGGTTGAAGGGGAGCTCCACGTTTTCTTTGAGTTCTCCAATGCTGTTGATTTCCAACTATGTTGAAGAGGTTGATGAGAGGGTTTGAATGCTAGGTTTTGATATCTTTTTTTATGGTGGGATGAGGGTGTTCTAAGGCTTGAAAAGGTTCTTTAATGGAGGTTTAATGGAGGTGGTTCAATGGAGGAAGAGAGAGAGAGAAAGATGAAAGAGAATGAGAGATTTTTTATGGAGAAATATGGGAGTGATGGTTTAGGGTTTGTGGAAGCTCCCAAGCCTTAAGGCTTTTTTAAATAGGTTTAGGAAGTAATCTTTAGGGTTTCTATTCTAGGTGAAATTCGTAACTCTTAAAAGGGTGACTTTCTCAACCCTCAAAAGCTCATATTTTAAGTTACTTATGGGTTAAAAATGGGCCCAAAACCTATATATATCCATTGGGCCTCATTTAAGGTTATTCTTAAGTCCAAACGACCTCTAAATTAGCTCACGAGCCCACCCCACAATTATAGCTCAATAATTTGTGCAATTACTTATATTTACAATTTAAGTACTTATTAATTATAATTATGCCATATTCCCTAAAAAGATGGTGATTTAATATATATATATATATAATACATGTGGGTCCAATACTATATATTATAACATAATAATATACAACAATCATGTATTAATTTAAATAAACTATATTATAAAATTTAAAAGTTCATACAACAAGGTATTGACAAATGTCACACATGCATAAATCACATAAAATAATTTAAGTACACAAAATTCACAAAAATGATCAAAGTCTCGGAAAAGTGTCAAGATGACATCGTAATGATCCAAAATTCGAGATATGGGTTTCCAACCCTAAGATAAGGTAAATAGGTTATTTTTAGAAAGTTTTCGGGGCCCGAGGTTAAAATATTTTTATTATCTTATTAGATCAAGTATATCATCTAGTGTCCAGAAAAGTCCCCTGTGAGTTATTGTTCATTATTTTTAGCAGGAAATTAGTCCTAAAAGTGTGTTCCAAAAATAACAAGTTTTTCAAAGTTGTCCGAATCCTACCAAACTTGACACATGACTTAATATAGGATATCTAAGGATGAAAGTAAGTTCAAACTACCAAAATTATCCCATGAGGGTCAAATTACTATAATACCCCTAACTGAACAACCTTCCCCCCTTCAAATAATTTCGTCCTCGAAATTAAAAGAAAACTTACCACTATTCGGGGAATAGGTCCGGGTACTTCTCGTGCATCTCGGATTCTACCTCCCAAGTGGCCTCTTCCTGACTGTGATGCTGCCACAGTACCTTGACGAGTCGGATGGTCTTAGTGCATAGCACCTGGTCTTGGTATCCAAAATACGTGCAGGTTGCTCCTCGTATGCTGTGTCCTCTCATAGGTGTAGTTCCTGCCTATGACAATGTGCGTGGGGTCTGGCTAATATCTTCGAAGCATCATTACGTAGAAGACATCGTGAATGCCTGTAAGCTGGGGTGGAAGTGCCAACTGATAGGCAACTTGTCCTGCTCTCCTTAGAATCTCGAATGGTTTGATGAAGCGCGGTGCTAGTTTTCCATTCTTTCCAAAACGTATAGCTCCTCTCCGTGGAGTTACTCTCAGAAAGACTTTGTCACCCACTTGAAACTCAAGTGGCCTCCGATGTTTGTCTGTGTAGCTTTTCTGTCGATCTCTAATAATCTTCACTTTCTCTTTAGTTTCCTGGATGATCTCCGGTCCTAATAAGGAACGTTCTCCAACTTCTGCTCAACACAAGGGCGATCTGCAAGGGCCTCAAATGGTGCCATGCCAACGCTTGCCTGGAAACTATTATTATAAGCAAACTCTGCTAGCGGTAAATATTCACTTCAACTACCTCCGAAGTCTAAAACGCATGCTCTGAGCATGTCTTCTAAGATCTGAATGGTCCTCTTTGACTGTCCATCTGTCTGAGGGTGATACGTTGTGCTAAGTTGGAGTTGTGTCCCCAGAGCTGCCTAAAGTCCCTACCAGAATTGAGAGGTGAAACGAGGGCCTAATCGACACTATCAAAAGAGGAATCCCATGAAGTATGATGATCTCGTCAACATAGAGTTGTGCTAATGTTGGCACCTTGTCGGTTGCCTTCATAGCTAGAAAATGTGTAGACTTTCTCAGTCTGTCCACAATCACCCACACTACGTCGAATCCCCAACGAGTTTTTGGTAATCCTTTCACAAAGTCCATCGTGATATGTTCTCATTTCCATTCCGCCACTAGTAATAGTTGTAAAAGTCCTGATGGTCGCTGGTGCTCTGTCTTCACTTGCTGGCAAGTGAGACATCTGGAAACAAAAGATGCGATGTCTCTCTTCATCCCTCTCCACCAAAATTGGCGTCTCAAATCCTAGTACTTCTTCGTAGTGCCGAGATGAATGGTGAGTTTGGAGCGGTGCACCTCTGACATGATGTCCTCCTGAAGGTTGGCATCGTCCTGCACGCATAATCGTCCATTAAATCAGATGCTGTCATCTGGCTGGATAGTAAAACCCTCTGGTCCTGAGCTTCTTGAAATCTCTGTTCGTGTAGCCTCGATATTTGAGTTGCTGGTCTGAACCTCAATGATTCTTGGAATAATGGTTGGCTGAGCGGCAATACTAAAAATAATCGCCCTATCGCCTCATCGGTCAATATGGAAGTCATATTCTTCAAGGATCTCTGTCCACCTATGCTGCTGTAAGGCTATACTTGCTAATGTCCCTTGAGTCACGACTGCAACTACGTTAGCCTTGCCCGGATAATAGTGCAGCGCGAAGTCATAGTCATTCAAGAACTCCATCCATCGTCAACTGTCTCGAAGTTCACACAACAAGGTATTGACACATGTCACACAAGCATAAATCACATAAAATAATTTAAGTACACAAAATTCACAAAAATGTTCAAAGTCCCGGAAGAGTGTCAAGATGACATCGGAATGACCCGAAATTCGAGAGATATGTTTCCAACCCTAAGATAAGGTAAATAGGTTATTTTTGGAAAGTTTTTGGGGCCTGGGGTTAAAATATTTTTATTATCTTATTAGATCAAGTATATCATCTAGTGTCCAGAAAAGTCTACTGTGAGTTATTGTTCATTATTTTTAGTAGGAAATTAGCCCTAAAAGTGAGTTAAAAAAATAACAAAATTTTCAAAGTTGTCCGAATCCTACCAAACTTAACACATGACTTAATATAGGATATCTAAGGATGAAAGTAAGTTCAAACTACCAAAATTATCCCATGAGGGTCAAATTACTATAATACCCCTAGCTGAAAGTTTGGGGTATTACATCACCCTTTGAGTAGCTTTGGAATCTCCCAGTGAGGGTGAGGTTTCCGTGTGGGTCATCTCACGGGTGCTCTTGAGGGCCCTTACATTGGATTCTCTGGACGTGGTTCCCCGCTGGCTCCAACTTGTTCCCTGTGAGCTCCCCAGCCCAGTGTTCTTGGATGCCACATTCACGAACACGTGATCGTTATCTGTCAGTTGCTTCTCCAGCCGACGTCTTAACCTTATATTTTTATCATGCAGTCTTGTCACTAAAACATCCTAGGTGTTCTGTTCCTCTTGCTCCCGTCATACCTCTGATATGGTGTCTTGGAGGTCCCTGATAGGGTCGGTCTCCTTGCCGTTTAACTTAGTCCGACGTGTGTTCACCATTCCGATTCCTCTTTGGTCGTAGAGTTTAGAGTGGTTCCCACGGATGAAGCTAGAAGATGTGGGGAAAAAATCCTTGATCTTAACCCGCACAATCCCCAAGGGATCAGATGCACACTTCCAGATCGAGCTTACGGGCTAGGTCGACCGTATACCTTCGTTGATAAACCTAAGAAATGGGGTTAGCTGAAGATGCCGTCAACTGAAAGTAGGTTTTTTCCATTTCATTGGTTACGGAAACCCTAATATCAACATTATTTGAAAATTCTGATACTTTTTATCTGCAAAATAAGTAATTCTTGCACAGTGGGAAGTTTCGGATGTCGATTTGCACTCGGGATTAGTCGGATTAGCGCAAATAAAGATCACATAAAATGACAAAAATTTTGCTTAGAACGACAGTGGGAGAACGGTGGTATGAACGATTTTAAAATATTCTTTTTAGAAATTTACGATTATCATCGACTGTAATGCACTAATTAAGAAGAATAAAACAAAGGCATCAAAACATGTTAATCAAACTAGATTTATTAAGTAATCAAAGAGTGTTTACACAATACACCAACAAAAACAAACACTAGCCTAAAAAGCATTAAAGGAAAGAGAAGAAGCTGGAGAGAGAAACTAAGAGAGAGAAACTAAGAGAGAAAATTTGGAGAGTCTAGATCCTAGAGAGAGAAAGTTGCTAGAGAGAGAAAATATCCCTCACCATTGGAGAACTTACCTTGGAGGATTGGCCGGAGAAGATGGTGATGCTCGGAGTGCTAATGATAGAGATGGTGAAGCCATGGTTCGGCAATCACTCGTGGGATTAGACATGGCAGTGTGGTGAGGAAGAAACATGCGAAGATGATGCAATGTGGTGGGAGGTAGTTGGTTGTTGCTGTTGGAAGAGGAGCAGCTCGAAGGTGGCTCAACTGAGGTAAGTGCACTGTGAGGGATCGTGGAGGTCCAACCCGAACTGAGGTGAAGATGTACTGGCCATTGAAAGTGATGGGATGTGGAGGAGCAGGCCTTGGATCTTCTGTTTGCAGGTGGAGAAAGCAGCAATGGAGATGGTGGTAGCCTTGCAAGTTTGTGGTGCAAGGAGGAAGATGGCAGGTGCGGACGTAGGTGGAGTGGTTGTTGTGAGCCATCCAACGGTTTGAGATAGTGGTGTTCACCGGTGTTAGCCGGTGAAGAAGGCGGCTTGGTGTGGTAGAGTCCAAGGTGATGAGGGCAATTCATGGAGCAACTTCACTGGACTGCAAGGTATAGTAGCGAGGAACATGGCGGCCTAGGAGATGCATGGCGGAACCATGGTTGCAAAGAGGACCTATCTGCACTTTTGAGGAGAAGGGCGGCAAGGGAATGAGAGAAGGAATAACAGGGCAGCAGATCTGTAACTCTGTAGTTGCAGGTGGCCTGAACTATCAGTGGAGAATGAGAGAAAAGAGAAGAGAGATCGGATTGGAGTTGCGCACACTAGCTGTCTAGTCGTGTAGACTGGTGGGTGAAATGGTGGAAACGGTGGTGCAGGGACCCTCCATCACCCCTCACATTCTCCTCCTCTCTTCATCTTCCTCTTCTTTTCTTTTTCTTTTAGAAAAAAGTCCAGGGTTTTGGAGAGGGGCGGTAAAGTGAGAGAGAGATTGATTTAGGGAGAGAAGAGAGAGATCGGAGAAAACAGCTAGGCTTGGTGGGAAAAGAGTGGAAAGAAAAAGATAGAGATTAAGGTTGTGGGGTGAGAATGAGAGAAGAGAGGGGCGATTTTGGGATTAGGTGAGTTGTCTGTGGAACGTGGGAAAGAGATTCCTCCTTAGGGTTTAGCCTCACCTTATATTTATGTGATCCACCCCTCTTTCAATCTCCACCTTAGATCAAGGCTCTCCATGATCCCCTTTCCAAAGAATTAATTCTTTCTTCCTTTTGCCATGTTTTCTAAAGAAATAATTTCAAAATCATTTTCCCAATTTTAGAAACACACTCATATGCCTTCACCACCATTTTCTCTTCTTTTCAATTTTATTTCCTTTCTTTGCTAAAATTTATTCTTCCCTTGCCACATCAGCCAAAAATCCATAAAATATTCCCTTTGAAAATATCTTTCATCACCTCTTTGAAATTAAAGCCACGAAATTCAAAATTATTTTCTTATTTTTATATGGGCTGGCCCAACATGTCCAGCCATGTTACGTGTCATCAAAACCATATCCTTCGTGTTATAAAAATATTCTCTTTAGTTTTCCAAAACATAGAAAAATGCTCTTTCAAAAAATATTTTCTTTTCAAAAGTGTCCATTTATGAAATAGATATTCTATTTTTGTAAAACCATAGTTTTGTAGGGCTGATCTTTTGGTTCACGATCTTGGTGGCCTACCGGATGAGTGGAGAATCTACTGTAAAAGGGTGAGAGTTAGTTTGGGGGAGTTAGATCGGGTGGTGATTGGATGGTGATAATGACAATCTGATGGATGATTTACTAGCGATTAGATGGTAGACTAGGATGGCGATGATCCTATGGATCATTCGGACATTGGAGATCGGCCAAGGTAGTCCTAAGATCAAGTGATAGTGAAGGGAGAGAGGATCGAATGATTGAGATTTGAGAGTGGAGAGAGAATGAGGATCTAGAGAGATGAGAGAGAAAATGTTACAAAGTAAAGAGAAAGTACAAGCAGAGGGTGTTGAACCCTGGTCTTTGACTTGATCTTCTGCATGCATTACCAACTGAGCAAGTCCTCATCTTGCGTTAGTGGATAACCTTTAATCTCCTTAGTCTCTTCTTTGAGGGCTTGTCTCTCCTTCTCTCTTGGTTGTCTCTCGACTCTTTTGACCCTCCAACTCTTCTAGCATTTGGCTGGCCTATATCTTCTTATCCTCAGCCTGTTGGCTCTTGTGGGCCTGCAGTCTACTAAAACTGTCCAATCAGGTTTCCTGTAATAACGAAAAGCACGTAATGAGATTTAATCAGAACGGCTTTATATCTAGACTTCCGAAAATATATTTAATTCATGCAAATATATCATTTCGTCCAGAAAAGTGTATTCTACGCAACAGAAGAGACTCTTATGTAGAAAAGTAGATAAATAGAGCAATTTTACATAAGAGAGTGCGATAACGCTAAAATGATAATTGCTTAAAATAAGCACTTTTGAGCGAATATCATCAACAATATGTTGCTTTTCTGAGATAATGTTGGCCTCGGTTGCTCTTCTCTTTCTACAATCTAGATCCCCAGCTAGTGGAGTACCTGTAGATTATACTCTGACACTCAAGTCAGAAGTTGATTCAGGTAGGATTCCGTTCATCCTCCCCTCTCTCTGAAAAAAGCGTCTCCCTTTAATAGGACTCCCTATGAGGAGTGTATGGTTGGTCGGGAGCGTGTAACCGTTTACTTGATTACGATTTTCTGTTCATTCCCCGCTGTTTGCGGAGGAAGTTGAAGACTAATTGCTTCCTTGAGGTCACTTGTGAGTGAGAGAATCTTTCTAGATCTTTCCGCGAGATTTGATTGTCGGACTATTGAGACAAATCGGGAGGATTATCCATTTTGTGCAGCCGTATGATGAATACGGTTGAAGTATGTCTTCATTCAAGGAGCTATGCCAAATGTATAGACTTCCGTTGAAGCCCATCTGAACATGCTCTGTTTCCCAGCAAGGTTGATCTCTTGTCGGACACATTTTTATTTGAGTCAACATTTGGGTTGGTATCTGACAAGGTCTTTTCTTTGTCAGATATCATCGAGTTTGTAATTGGATTCACCCGTTTAGGATTTATGGGGTGTTCTGGCTCAAAAGTCGGTGTCTGGATTCCAAGTCCTTTGCGCCTAGTGAGTCCATGGATACACTCTGCTCCTTCTGGGTGTGGGGTCTTGTGCTCTAGACACGTGGCAATATCTTGATTGTTCGAAAAGTGGGTACCCACAATGAAGTTGCCCTTTTTGCTAGAAAATTCAAAAAGGTTATAGAAACAAAGATAAGAAAATTTTTGTACAAATGAATAGGAAACCTTTTGAAAAATTTGATAAATACATAAAGGGAGAGAACATATGAAATACAATGTTATAAATGCAAGGGGTTTGGTCATATCTCTACTGACTGTCCTAACAATGTTAAGAAAGAAAAAACTAAAACTATGAAGGTTGTTGCTTGGGACATGAATAGTGATGAATCTGATATGGAAATGAAGACATCTAGTGATAATGGAGAATCATCTAATGTTAGAGCCTTAATGACTATTGCTAATCTTAATTGTCACTCTAAGAATGCCAAAGTTGATAATGAAACTGACTTAAGTGATGATGAAAGAAAATTTATATCAAATTGTGAAAGACAAAGAAGATGAAGTAACACAAACTTTGAGTAAAGAATAAGAACTTTAAGATGAAATTAAAATATTAAGTACTCTTGAAAGAGATGAACTTGAAGTCAAGAATGAATCGACAATCTATTAACCATGGAAAAAGCAAACCATGATAGGAGATGACTTGGTTACATTAGAAAATCTTTTAAAAATTTGAATTCCAAAATTGTGTTTGTACTATGGATTGAACCCAAAATGAACAATCTAAAAAATTGAAGACTATTTGTCATTATTATAGACATTCTGGACATAAAAAATATAACCGTCTTGTTCTTAAAAAGAAGTTAGAATTTCTAAAGAAAAATGAAGAAAATGGGAGAATAAAAAATCTACAAATTTTGGAAGAAATTAGGAAACTAAACAAACAAAAGGAATTGTTTAAGAAGATAGTTGATTTAAATGCTGAAGCTAGATCCATAAAAGAAAATTTTAATAACTCAACAAGAAAAGTAATGAGAAAATTCTTATAAAAAGATAGAATAAAAAATTTGTTAAAAAATATTTGGTTATTCATACTGCTTTAATTGCAAATGAAACTTCTAAGTGGTATTTGGATAGTGGATGCTCCAGACACATGACTGGAAAAAGATCTCATTTCTGTATTTTGATGAATGCCATGATGGCGATGTTATATTTGGTGATGGTAGTTGAAACAAGGGTTTTTTTCGTGTCGTTGGTTACGAAAAATCTTGAATAAAAAATATTTGTAAATTTCTCCGATTTGGTTCACTTAATCTGCAAACAAGCAGACTTGCACAATGGCTTGTGTCGGATATCGTCCACACTCAGAATTAGTTAGCACAATAAGAAACAAGAATAATTAGAAAACGCTTCGAATAAATGGAGGGGCGAGAATGGTGATGTAATTGATTTTAAAATATAATTTTGGAGATGAAAATTATTGAGCACCTACTAAAGCAATAAATAACAGATAAAGAACCAACAAGTAATAAACTAAAACTAAAATTCTTCGTTAATAAAAAATTGTAACTTATAAATAATATTTAAAAGAAACATGGAATTAAATCAAATTATTAACAAGAACTAAAACTAAACTAGAAAGCATGAAAAAATAGAGAGAGATAGAGGGAATAATTCTAGAGAGAGAAAGTGAGTTTAGAAATAGATAGAGAGAGAAAGTAAGAATTTAGAGAGATAAAGTATAGAAGCTAAAATTTTAGAAAGAGAAATAGGAAAAAGAATTAGAGAGAAAGAAAGAACTATCCTAGAGAGAGAAAATAGAAGAAATGAGAGGAGATGACTAAGTGTTATTTTAGTTGTTTGATTATTTATTTCAATTGGGTATGTTGTAATGCATGATTGAAATAATATAATAGTACTCGTGTTGAGTATTGGACAGTGGACGTAGGTGCGGAGTCATCGAACCACTATAAATCTGTGTCTCATGTGATTGTGAATGTTTGCATATTTTTATCTCAGATTTACCCATATCTATGTTCTGTGGATGACTCAAATTTTAATTGTTTGATCCTATTCCACCTTGTGTGATCATTAATTTTAAATCCTTATATAATCTGTAGAGAAATTATAGATTGTCCTATTCACCCCCCTCTAGGATATATCGTGGTAATTAAAAGGGAATTTCAATAGGGATGTCATCTTTATTAGAAAAGTTTATGGTGTGCTTTGTTTAGTGTGATTTGATAGTCCTTAGTTGGCATGGTTGCTCACTTGTGTGTGTACAAATGTTAGGCACTCCTTCAAGTGAAGGAGAACTTACATGAAGATTTGGGGAGAGAACCCTCTGACGGTGAATTAGCAACTGCAACAAATACGAGTGCACTCATAGCTAGAATACATATAGAGGTTGGTCGAGCTACGAGAAAAAAGTTAATCAAGGTATCGCTCCCTCACTCTTACTCGATCCCTATATACCTATGAGATTGTTGAATGCTTAGGAATGTAAATTCAATATGGCTGACCTGAATGCTAGCACACCTATGGAGGTATACCATACTTGTTGAACTAAAAAGAGTGTTTTTCAACCTGCACGTGATGCATAGCCTATGACACTCTCAAGCTTCACAAGTGTTTCCTTCAGCCTTGAATCAGTATTTTAGCTTTCTTACTGTAGTTATTGTGCTATACAGTGATTAGCTTCAGTTTGCAAATCAGTGCCAAACGCTATCCAAATTTCGTTTACCAATTGTGCTCAAGTGAATGAGCTAGGTCAGTTTGTTATGTCATCTAGATTTTTTTTCACTCATTTTCTCCCCTTAAAAGAGTTTGTTTCTTGACTGTCGATTAATTATTTATCTTTCTAAATGCAAAGATGGGGCTTGCACATGTTTTATTTTACTTTTGTCTTGGGTATTTGATTTTTCTAGCAAGTTTATATAAAATACAATTCTCAAAAGAAACACCTTACAAGCAATCAAGATGACTAGGTAGATGATTGAAGCAGCTGCAATTAATTTTTGCTACTTACAAACAAAAGTGTATGCAACCACCATTATTTTTTTTCTTGACTTCTATGACGTGTCATGACTTGATTGCTCCAAATTACAACAAATTATGCCTATTATGGCATTAAGTTCATAGCATTTAGAGAATTTTCAAATTTGGTTGTGTGTGTGTTAATTTAGGCTTTCCTTTGCCAATTTCTATTATTTATTTGTAAGGAGCAAATTCTAGATGTTGATGTTGTGTATCAGCAGCCGTTGCTCACTTCTTATGTTTTTTTGTTGTTCTGTCTCATAGGTTGTTAGTGTCCCCGAGGATGTCTTGAAGATCAAACAAGAAATTGAGGCTGAATTCTTAGGCGAAGATCATAACTGGGGTCGTGTAGATGCAAATGTAAGGTTCTTTCTATCTAATTTTATAGTGGCTAACTTCTTCTGGATGTAAGAAATGATTAGTTTCAATTTTATATTTAGTTTGGTGATTATGATGCAATATGAGATATTCTTGTGTCTTCCAATTTCTTTTGCTTGTGTCAATGATTTTTAGTGGTATTAATGTGGTTGCAATATGGTCCTTAGATAAAGTGAAATGGTGGAACAAGATTTCTATAGCTAACCCCAAATAGTTGGGATGGGCTTTTGTTGATTGATTATTGTTAATGTATTGCAATAAGTGTTTTGTGTGTGTACTTTGTTATGTGAAAATTTTATGATTCTTTAAATTTTTAAAGTTCATTAAGTTTTGCTATAACGGTTTTTCGTTGGAAATTTTATATAATTACTCTATTTTGGTCTCCAACTCAAGATCAGCCTGATTGGTGGTTTCTCACAGTCGGATTTGAGTTTTCAACAGTGGAATCCAACACCTAGAAACCACCTATTTCTTCTCCTTCTCCAGCTGAAACCCTAATTTCATTTTACCAATTAGGCTAATTTTTGTTGACCTTCTGAAATTTCCTTTTAATTACCATGATATGTCCTAGAGGGAGGTGAGTAGGACAATTTATAATTTCTCAATGAATTATATATTGATTTAAATTTAATGATCACACAAGGCGGAAAAGAATCAAACAATCAAAATATTAATCATCTACAGAACATAGATATGGGTAAATCTGAGATAAAATACGCAAACATTCAAAATCACATTAGACACAAATTTATAGTGGTTCAATGACTCTTCACCTACGTCCATGTCCAATATTCAACACGAGTAATATTATATTATTTCAATCATGCATTACAACATATCCAATTGAAATAAATAATAAAACAGCTAAGATAACACTCAGTCTCAATCTAATGAGAATCGCTTCTCGCTCACATAGAGAGTCAGCCTAGGCCAATAGACTTTTAGAGATGCACTCTTCTCATGGATCTACAATCCTCAACTTGATGTATACGAAAATCACTTCTCGTTCACTTATAGAGTCAGACTAGGTTGTAGTATTTTAGAGAAATAGATTTCTTAAGGATTCCACCATCATCAACTCAATTCAATGAGTAAATACTCATCCACCAATCTTAAATATCCAGGTTTGATAAATTTGAATTCAATTAAAAGGTTTGTTTATAGAGACACTTACCTTTCGATGAATTCGATAAAATGGAGAATCCTCAGAGAAAAATTTCCCATAGAGACACTCTGCCAAGATAATCCTCTTCTAGGAAGAAGATGATTGCAGGAATCAACACGCTTTGTAGTCTCTCAAACAATTAGAGCCTTCACAAAAGATGTACTAGATTTGCTCAGGTGAAGCTCTTTCAATTCCAAATCTCCAGACTCAAGATGTGTTAATCAAAGAATGGGAGTCAAAGAGATAGCTTGATTGGTGTTCTTTCCATTGATGGGTATAATCTCTATTCTATACGGCTATACCCAAACAAGATAAATAGACCTAAAAGAGCCGTTCGAATGACTTAAGTGCGCAAAAATTCGCACAAAGGACGAAGTCAAAACGAGATCCATAATAAGGGGTCGATCGCACATATTGACCGGTCGACCGCACCTATTGACCGGTCAACCAGTTAGAGTTAGAAGACTCTAGTTGGCCGCTCAAAATGGTCGATCGGCCGCTCTGCTGAGCCCTTCACCAATTATGCCAAATTTCATTGAAACCATCATATATGCCAAGGATAGTCCTCCAAACAATAATTATACTTCCAAGGGACATCTAGGGTCAAGTAGATCCATTGGTTACGCGCGGTGCACCCATATATGTATGCAAGAAATAGCAACAGGAGATTCTGATAGTTGAACATTCGTTGAGTGAGAACGTATGTTGAATATGTCTTCAAATCTTCATACTTTGAACTTGATTTTGTCTTTAGTTGTGCTTTAATATTTAGATTGATTTTCTTCAGTCTTTGTTCTTCTTCGATTTGTTGATGAAGTCCGCTTGTTCTTTGACACTTTAGTCTTCAGAGAATTTTTAACTAACGACATAACTTATAGAAGAACTAAGAGTTTCTGGGATTGACAATATAGACTTTTCACCTTCAACCACCAATCAGGCCAAATAACCATTGAATTTTAGTCTTTTCATCGGTTGATTTCAATAGCTATACATGCACTTACATATATACATGTAGCACATACTACAATTTTAACTTAAGAACCCTTCAAAAATTATTAGGTGCCTAAGTTAAACCCATTTGGTTCATCTAGACATTTTTGTAAGTCATCATTTCTTTTTTGTTTGCCTTTGGCACATGCGTTCTGAAGTGACATGAATCCCAAGTCTAGAATTATTTAGAAAAGAGAATTTAGTGGCATATATGCTATGAGCCATTTTATGTTTGGTTATTTAATTTTGTTGCATTAGCTTTCCACTAAATTTTACCATGTCTCTTGTTGGTGTTGCAACTATGTTTTGAGATCTTGCTAAGGTTTTTCATTTATAGGACTTCAAAATACATATTTATGTTATTTTGTTCTTCTCTTTCTTTTTTATTTATTTATTTATTATGTTACATATTTTAATGACTGGCACAGAAACACGATTAAATACTCAGAGCCAACAAACTATTCAAAATTATATTTTCAGAGTCCTTGAAGATTGGACATTGCCAATGAGATGTTGCATAACATCAAGGCTCTGATTTCCCATGTCTTTTGGACCCAAAGTCCAACGAGATTTTGTGGTAAATTATAACAAAAGCAATATGAAGTTGGAGTGAAGGATGATAACTCTGTAGAGTGGGGTCATTCCTCTTAACAAACTAGATGATTTTCTTGATAACGATCCTTCTTACAACCCTAAATAGCGTTCTATCTAAACAATTTGAGGATCTTGTCAACTAGCAGAAATTGGCTAAGATCTTACATTATTCAAAAAGGAACTAACTGATAATAGATGAACTTAGTAACTAAATAAGAGAAGTTGCTAACTAGGATTCTAAGACAGGGAGAATGAGATTCCCACATTCAGCATGCATGCCATGTAGGTTTCCATTTAGCATGCCAAGTAAGATGGGGTCCTATCAAATGACGCTATTGGTTCTGTTATTTGTTTAGATGGCTTGTAAACTTGAACCTTGATCAGTCTTTTCTTGTTTTCTATTATCTATGCATACAGAGTTAGACTTACTGGTTAGTGAGAAGAGAGATCATGTTGATGAGTCTTTGTTCGTACAATAGGCACTGAGTTTATAGAATAAAACATACTGTAGTGATCATGGTACACATAATGATAAGCATATGCTTATGTGGTGAAGTATTATAATGACACTTGAGTTCTCACTAAAGTTATTGCAAAGGCCATTCCTGAGCTTTAGACTAGTAAGTGATCTATAATCATGACTTGTGGATATTTGCACCACAAGGAAAGACCCTCACAAGGAGAGTTTTATTAATCTGAAAAAGTTAATCCTTGATCTATCTCTCACTCATATAGACTCAATTGTCAATCTGACCAAAATATTCAAAATACTTACATATATAGTAAATATATATATCTAGTTCTCTACTTATATCCCGCAGATTGTTTTGTTGACAGATAGTATGGATACCCGGCCATTCTTAAACTTTTTCATTGGAACAATAACTACCTAATGGGTTTTGATGCAATATTAACTTTAGTCTAGCAATTGTCATGTTCTTATTGTTGTGTGACAAACATGACTTCATTTTTTCTGTAGCTTTCACTCTTATGCCCCTATTGAGCATGCTAGAGGTTGATTGAAGTTATGTTTAGATTGTAGTAAATAGATACATGTAAGATTTATATAAAAGTTTCATGAGATTGAATCTTCAATAAAGTGAGCTTTTTAGTTGACAAGCTTACATATATTTGAGATATTCAATTTTTATATAATTGGCAATTTTGTTGAGAAATCCAAAGGAAATTAAAGGTGGTAAAGCTCTTCAACAACATTGAAAAAGTTCTTGAGGTTTATTCATGTCAGGCCTTATTTTCTAGCAAATTTAGAGCTTAAAAATAGAACATCAAATCTGAAGAAGGTCTTGAAGTTGTTGGTAAATGCAGACATAATAATATATATTTAGGCAACTAAACTGTTTGTCATATTGAAACGAAAATGGAAATTGTGTTAAACCTTACTCATTGAGTTTCCTTTATAGAGTCTCTTGCATTTTTACTCTAAGAAAACTGGCGGAGATGTATTTAAGAGAATGATAAAAGAAAATACATCGGCTTGCCTTCACTAGAAGTTGTGTTGATTAAAACAAACTGTATTGATTATTTCCATCATAAAGTGCAACACCATAATTAATATTTTTTTCAATATTTTCTCCTTGCAAGCTTTCTCATTGAAGTTAATTTATCATTTCAAATTTCTATGAATAAGTTATTTTGTTCATCTGGAGAAGTCATAAATGATGTCCCTATAAATTTTTGAAAACCTTTAGATGTTGGGTACCTTTGATTCCCTCACAATATAACTAATATCCAGGAGATGGATATGACGTTGGTATTTGTGAACCATATTCGCTTTGGTTGAAATATGCAATCTGATCTTTAAGATTGTATTTTGAGTGGATATATCAGGATATTCAATAAATGATGTTGCTTTTAAAATTTACAGGTTTGAGTTGTGTTGTTATTTTCTTAGTCTTTGCAGATAGAAAGTTGGAAGAGAGAATTTCAAAGGGTAGAGGAAGAAGGAGATGAAGGATTTGAGGAAGTAGTATAACAGTTGTTAAGAGGTTATATTGATTTTATCTCTTCTTTTATAATTTTTTTTACTCTGTTCTATGTATGGTATGACATGGTTATGTTAATATGCTTTTAGGATTCTGATTTCAATAATTTTTTTTTAGTAACAAAAATTTTGTGAATAAAGAAGCTATAAGAAGAGCTCTTTGTATTTAGGCTTTCACCTTTCTTTGGTCATTACAAAGTTAAAAAAATGCTCTCAAAACAATTTGGTCAGGCCTCCATGGTTGATCAGTGGTTTTATGCAATTTAAGGGTAAAATAGGCATTTTCCACCAAAAGTGCACTTTTTTACCAAACACTTAAATGTTTTTTTATGGTTTATCAAAGGGCTAAAACAACTTAAGCACATTCATATGAGTGCTATATTGAGTAAGCACTTATGATGAGTGAAAATAAGGTTTTTCTGCGTCGTTGGTTACGAAAACCCTAATTCCAACACATTTGTAACTTGATCCGGTTATTAAATTATGCAAAATTTTAGTTCTTTGTATAGGGATTCGTGTCGGATGTCGATCCACACTCGGGGTTAGTTTGTGCAAGCAGTGAATATGAAATAACGAATTTTTCTCAGAAATTGTCACTAAGAAGGATGGAGTGGTGAGAATGATGATCACGGGACTTTTAAAACATGATTTTTTTTTGTTGAAGATCGATTCTCAATTAAAGTGATTAACATGCACATAAAATTCAAAATTACTATTAAAAGATAATAGAAACAAGAATTCAAAAGAAATTAATTTCATTGAATAAAATTAAGCTGTTTTACATTGAAGGATAATAAAAACAAGAGAATTAAAACTAACCTAAAAAGCATGAAAGGTAGAGAGAGAGAATCCATAGAGGAGAGAGAAAGTAAAAGAATTACCCTAGCGAGAGAAAGTTAAGGTAGAAAGAGAGCGCAGCCAAAGTAGCATACTTTTGATGGATGGAGGCGCATTGAGAGATGGTGGTGGAAGCGCTATGGATGGATTTGCAGACCAAGATGGAGAGGAAGGTGGTGGAGCTTGTGCGTGGCGCAAGTGGACAGTTGTGAATGCAAACAACAAAACCGTGGATGGATTGTTGTGGAGGCGGTATGAAGCGGCAAAGTGGCAGCGGCAATGAGGAGGGGCTCACCAGGTTTTTGCACTCCTCCCTTTTTCTTCCTCTCCTCTTCTTCCTTTTCTTTTATATATATATTTTTTTCTGTTTTCTCTCTTGTGGAAAACGGCTTGGAGGATGAGAGATTCAGATTGAAGAGGAGCAGCGTTGAGGGTCTGACCGGCTGGTGCAAGATGGTGATAGTGGTCGTTATTTCCAGGCGTTGCTGCTAGGAGATTACGACCCTGGTTGCTAGTTGCTAGAACATCTGAAGTGCTGGGCATGGGAAAGAGTTGCAAGCGCTACACCAGCAGCGTGGTGAAGGAGGTGACGATGAAGAAGGACAGATCTGCATGTGATGCAGATCTGTATCGTTGATGACCAATGAAGGAGGCGCTACGGGGTGTTTGAGATGGTAACAGCTCCAAGGTGCGCCTGCGTTGCTGCACGGTGGAACCTCAGTAGGTTGAATGGAGGGAGGGGGCGATAGACAGTGCAAGGAGAGCACGTGGTGAAGTGGGAATGGCTGGTGGCTGGTGTTATCGGTTTCAACTTCAGCCGGTCATCTTTTCCAAAGGAATGAGAGCAATGGGGGAGAACGGTTGGAGTAGGGGGAGGCGCTGGCAGTTGGCGGTGAAGGAGATGGATCTCCTCTCTTCTCCTCCCCTCTTCTTTTTTTTCTTTTCTTTTCTTGATGGCGGCTGGGATGAGAGGGATTTCAAATTGATGGAATCGTGGAGAAGAGGTGTGGGACAGCTGGGAATTGAGAGGTAATGGAAGAGGGGTTGAAGGCTTAGGGTTTTGAAGGTCAAAAATGGAAAAAGAGAGAGGCGGTACAAGCTGCTGCCTCTCCTTATATAGGAACCGTTAGGTTTCCTCAATTTTCCTCTTTCTTTTGGTCGGAATCGTGGGTTCCTATAATAGAAACCCATGGTTCCTAAAACTTTTCCTCCCTCCTTCTAAAGGTAAAATCGTGGGTTCCTAGATTTAGAAACCCACAATTTCTAAAAAAGCAAATGCCCCCACTTTTTTAAAAGATTTGAGAAAATATATATTTTTTTTCCTTCTTTAGCAGCCAATTCCTGTCCATGTTAGGCATGTGGGTCCTACTGAATGGTTGGGCCAAGGGTGATGGGTCCGTACTTCATCTTGGCTTAAGCCCATGAAGTGATGAGGGCCATTGGATTTATGAGATGGTGAGATGGATGATTGGGGGACTGACTGAGCGATCGTATGGTAGAGATGGATGGTGATGATCGAGCGATGGAAATTGGCCAAGGTAGGCCGTAGAATTGAATAATAACAGAAGGAGAGAGGGTCGGATAATTGAGATTGTGAGTAGAGATAGAAGAGGATCTAGAGAGAGGAGAGAGAAAATATTACAAAATTAAAGAGAAAATGCTATCAGAGGGTCTTGAACCCTGGTTTTTGGCTTGGTCTTCTGCATGCTTCACCAACTGAGCAGGTACTCGCCTTGTGTTGGTTTATAAGCTCTAATCTCCTTAGTCTCTTCTTTGAGGGCTTGTCTCTCCTTCTCTCTTGGTCGTCCCTCGATTCTTTCGACTCTCTGGCTCTTCCCGTCTTTGGCCTATATCTCCTCATCCTTAACTTGTTGGCTCTTGAGCTTTGATCCTAGGTTCTAGAAGTTGATTGTGGGCCCGCATGCTATCAAAATTGCCCAATTAGTGCTCCTGCGATAGAAAAATCGCGTAATAAGAATGACTTCGCATGTAGGTCAAATAAATGCGTATGAATGCATGCGAATATACCATTTTAACCAGAAAAGTGTGTTCTACGGAATGAGAGAAACTCTGACGTAGAAATATTGATAAAAAATGCAGTTTTACATAGAAGAGTGTGACAATGCTAGAAGGATAATTACTTAAAATAAGCACTTTTGAGCAAATATCAATGAGCAATAAGTTTACCCAAATGCAGCCTGCTTAGTGTTTCTTGTCTATCCTTATGGTCTGGATATCATAAGATGTATATTTGGTTATACAGGCTGTAATGACCCAGATTTTTGGGTCGACCCTTCGGGTCTTTTAAGAGGTTTTCGGGTCCCCTTCCAGGATCCCGGACCCATTTTCAATTACTTTTCCTCAGCTTGTGTGTCATATCTCATGACTTGAAGAAAATCATAACCGTAAAGTTTCCAAGTTCACTTGAGGCATTCTTGTTTCTCCATCAGCCCGTTCATACTCTCGTTATACACATAAAGAACCTAATACATCGAGATACAAACCATACACCTTTGTACAAATCGGACTGTAACAATGAAAAGATCTCGTCGAAATACTCAAATTCGGCTATAAGATCGTAAAAATCTGAGTATTCTAGCTCCATCAAGCAATCATTGTCCCAAAATGAACCGCGTGCGTTGATGCCAAGTGTCGTTATGTGGAGCTGTTACATCCAGTCATACCCCATGAGACTTGGGGACAAATCAACTTTCCATTGGAAGACACATGGTTGAATGTGTGCCATATGTGAGACATCACATGTGATGTCATAAAGCATGCAATTTAAGAATTTAAAAATATTAAATATATATAGGCATATGAGACAAAACTAAAAGAATCAAAAGACAAAAGAGAAGAGAGGTCGTTGGCTTGTGAAGAAAGCCAAAGAGAAAAAGAAAATAGAGAGATTGAATTGGGGAAATAACTAGAGATAGGTGAGATTCAAGGGCTGGAACAAGCTACATTGGAGCTACAAATCAAGCCCCAAAAGGTGAGTAGTTCATCCTCTCTTCTCCATATCTTCTTCCTACTTTTGGGTTTTTTTTATGCAAATCAAATTCTATTTTTGGTTCATTTTCGGTTAAGAAAACAATCTATTTTTGGGTGTGATAACAGTCCATTGGTGGAAATTTTTATGGGTAGATACTAGGGTGTTTGGGGATGCTTTTAAAGAACAAAAATGGGTTGGTTTGAGGGATATTTTAAAGGGGGAAATCATATATTTTCTAGACATTTTCTACTGTTAAAATAGCCCATTTTTGGGTGCTTTCAGCTGGCAAAACATGGGCTTATGCCACCATGTGAAAACCTTTTTTATGCTATAAAATGGTTTGTATCTGGGGGATGATTGTGAGTTGAAATCAGTCAGGCTTAGGACGTTTTAGAATGCAGGAACTTTGAGTTTTCAGGGTGTTTTTCTGTTGCAATTGAAACAGTTTGTTTGGACTAAGAAATCTGGGCATAACACCCACGATTTTTAGGGAATGCGAGGTTCAGTTTGATGGGGTGCTGTCCGACAATCTTAGTGGGCCCCACCTGGTTGCATGTAGGCTATTGATGATCGTGATTAGAGAATAAGCATAACACCCCTGTTTTGGTTCAGACGTTGAACGAGAAATTTTAGATGAAGAGCATGAAGTTAAGTGTTTAAAGAAGAAAAAAAAAGGGGCATATTCAATGGGTTGGGGTAGGTGCGGTTTTGGTGGGCCCACTTGGTAGTTGTGGGACCCAACATAAGGTGTTTAATATGTATGGGGCGGAGCCCCTGATGTGGTTCAACGTTTGAATCAAAACAAGGGAAATGTCCCTATTTGAAGATACATGTACTAAGAATAAAGAAAGAAAAAAAAATGGGGAAAAAGAGTAAATAAAGGAAAAGTAAAGAAAATAAAGAAAAATAAAAATAAAATGATGAAAAGAAAATAATAATAAATAAAAATAATATAAGAGAAAAATAACAATAATAAATCAATCCAACGGCTAGTAGACCACCTAGCCATCAATCTAATGTACCCCAAGCATCACGAAAAGTCTTGCCCAGTAGATACACTGTAGCCTACTCCCTTGACCGTCTACATCCTCAGCCGTGAACTTTACATTCTTACAAACAGCATCACCTAGACCGACCGGTCAATGTGTCCCTATTTGCCCATGGCTAGCACACAGCAACACTTCCTTGTCTTTCTGCCAACTTGCTCGTGTGAACACCTAGTTGAGAATCGTTTAGCTTGTTGCAAGCCACTCGGTTGAACTCCATGCACGTGCCTTCCTCGCAATTATTATGCATGTAGATATAGGGGTTGCCCAGAGTAACTCTAGCCTCAACCTTCTCATCATCTCCCCCACCCGTGTGTCCATCACGATCCCACATTGAACAACACGTCATTTTGATCGGTCATCTATGACCATCGACCAAGTCTTGACGGGGACATCAAAAGAGGTGGGAAGTTAGAGAAAAAGTAACAGCATGAATAGGTAAAATATTATTTAACTAAGGGAAATGTTGAGATGGGTGATATCAAATTAATTAGATGTGAGACAATGAAAATATGTTAGTAAAATAATAAAAAGTAAATGAACATGAAATAACATTATAGCATGTGGTGTGGAGGTTAGCTAACTAAGACAACCAAGGAATATATCATGGATGAACTATCTGGGAGGCTTACAACCATAAGATAAACAGGTGTAGACATATGTAACCACCCATAAAATAATGAAAGAAATTGAAATGGGGTTAAACCCATTAAGAAAATAATTAAAGGCATGATAAATACAAAAATACCAATGATAGTTAGAAGGTACCATATGTTGTACAGGAAACACAACATGGTTTAACAAGTGAATACAAATACCTACATAAGACTAAGCAAATTATGGTCATTGATAATATTAGTTGTGTTAAAAATACCATATCCATATACGGAATAATAGCGACAATTATAACGTTGCCATTAACTTACTTACTGTAAGGGTAGATAATGATATATGAGCATTTATACGTTGACAAAAGTAAATGATGATACAATAAATTGAACCCTACTGAAATACACTAAAATAACAATTATAGTGTGATATTCGCTCAAAAGTACTATTTAAAGTAACTATTCTTCTAGCATTATCACACTCTCCTACGTAAAACTGCTCTATTTACCCACTTTTCTATGTAAGAGTCTCTTCTATTGCATAGAACACACTTTTCTGGACGAAATGGTATATTTGTATGCATTAAACATATTTTCGAAAGTCTAGATATAAAGTCATTTTGAAGAAATCTCATTACGTGTTTCTCTCTGATTGTAGGAAATCTGATCGTACAATTCTTGAAACCCGAAACCATATGATCGATAACAAAAGTTGTTATCAAGTCCACAATCAATCTGGAGGAGATCAACTGGACCAGTGAACTGAGTCAGTAAACGAAGGAAGCCTATCTGAACAATTCTCTGGGCCCGAAATGTGTCAATAGTCCCTAGATCAATCACGAAAGTCAAGAGCGAACTTGTAACAAAATGGGCCACGATGATGGACCCGCATATGAATTGACAAAGACATGAATTATAAACTCGACAAAAGGCGTGTCTAGAGGAGATCAACTGGACCAGTGAACCGAGTCAGTAAACGAAGGAAGCCTATCTGAACAATTCTCTGGGCCCGAAATGTGTCAATAGTCCCTAGATCAATCACGAAAGTCAGGAGCGAACTTGCAACAAAATGGGCCACGATGATGGACCCGCATATGAATGGACAAAGACATGAATTATAAACTCGACAAAAGGCGTGGGCCAACACGTGGGACGGGTGTGAGAATACAAGGATAGTTAAAATGGACGGTGCGATAATGTGTGATAATCTTGACTATCCGAATAAGTGGTCGGATTTATGGAAAGAAGACGACCTCGATTCAACACAAGTTGGGATAGTACAACAGTGGACTAAGGTGTTGGACATGAAGCAAGTATCGAAGCATTTTTGGAATGATGTCTCAGTGATAAAGATAGAACATTTTTGTGAAGAAAGAATAGTGCATGGGATGGTGGATTTAAATTGGATGGTCTTGATCAAAGCAAATGGATGTTGTGGCAAAACCTAAGAGGAGATTCGAAAACAAAAGGGCATGCGACCAATATATGTGGTGTTGACGAAGGATGGAGCAAGTGAAGTTTTCCTTCAAGAATAAAATAATTGAAGGAGTGATTGGTCGTGTACAACGTATGAGGCATTAGAGGGGGCATTTTGGGAAGAAATTTTGATGAGAATATTGTGGGAGAATCTCTTGGCAGCAAGGGTGTACATTGAGAAAGGGCTTAGGTGGCAGCAACAAAGGGTAGTGTGGGAAGATTACCAAATTTCCCAACATATAAAAGAATAAGGCTAGCCAAAACCCTAGGGGGATCTTGAGCCCTCTCCCACGTTCTCATCTCCACCACGCCCCACCATCTCTTTCCCTCTCATTCTCTCCACACCAGTCAGCCACGGTGCTTCACTCCAAACGGGCAGCTGCTAGCTACACTACCAACGTGGGGAACACCTTCCCAAACCACCGCCCTCTTCCCACGTTCTCCTCTTTCCCCCTCACTTTCTCATCTCGCCACCATCTTGCCAAAGCCGTCCTCTCTCTTCTCCGGGCAGACCTACAACTCCGGCAGGTCTGCAACACCACAGCACAAGTCGTTCTCACTTCTGCCCCACCGTCTCTCACAAAGAAAAAGAAAGAAAAAAAAACAAAACAAAAAAAGAGAAAAGAAGAAAAAGAAGAAGCCACCTTCTTCTCCAGTCAAGACCTGCAACTCTTGATCGGAGCACCACAACCGTCAAACTGCTCCACCACGCCCCTCTCCATCTTTCTTCCTCAAGCCACCACAGAAAAGAAAAAAAACAAAAACAAAAAAAGAACCAAAAAAAAAAAAAGGGGAGAAGAAGAAGAAAAGAGAGGAAGGAGGAGGGAAGTACGTCTGCACCTACTCACACCGCCATTACCGCCCTCCAACACCACAAGCTGCCACCGTCAGTCTGCACCGCCTGCTCCTCCATTGGCCATGACGTTAGGTACTTCGCCTGTGAAGGTCATAGACCAGCAACTCTAAATGTTGCTACCTCAACATACTGCCCTCCTCTTGCACGTTGGTGTTGCACACCATCCATCCATAGCAGGCTGTGTGTGAAAGCATGCCACCAACACCCACAAATCCAGCCAAGAAAAAAAAAAAAAAAAAAACAAAAAAAAAGAGAATAAGAAAAAGAGAAGGGGAGAAGAGGAAGACGATTTGGTGTTGCAACTTGCAACACCAGTCAACCACCGCCCAGCCACCACTGTCAAACACCTCGCCAGCAACCCTCTCCATCTACCACTGCCCATCTCTCTCATTACTGCTCCACCAACCTCCATCACCTCCGGTAAGTGGTAACCCATGGCATAGCTATGTTTCCCCCTTGGTAAGCCTTTCCATCCATTTTCTCTCTCTTTCTCTCTCTAGACTCTCATTTTCACTTTCTTTCTCTATATTTTAAACCTATTTTCTCTCTCTATTTTCTCTCTTTCTACTTTGCATGCTTTTTAGGCCAATTTCATCTCTTGTAATTTGCATTTTATTAATAAATAAATTTTGCTTTTCCATTTTGTGTTTGCGTTCTTTTTTTGTTGAATGTTGTGATAGTTACTCAAAATCTCTAAAAATAATATGGTTATTTTAATGTCGACCCATCTTTTTCACCTCTCCACAAGTTCTGTATCATTTTCCGTTATTTTATGTTCCTAACTGCGCTAACCCGTCTAACATCGAGTGAGGATCGACATTCGACATTGTCCACTGTACAAGCTTGAAATATTTTGCAAATATAAACAATGAACTAGAAGGATCAAATTAAAAATGTGTTGAAACCGAGGTTTCCGATTTGACGACACGGAAAAATCCTACTTTCATAGTGCGAGACGAGCAAATGAGTAGCACGAGTTGTTTTTTGGGTGATGCATGCACATGCAAGCATTACCAAGAAAGTAACTAATCTCATGATCATAAACACATTAAGAACAGTCGTAGTCCTAGGGAATTCATAATAATGGGTAGTGAAAATTCTCCAATAGGAAAATGCATTAATTTTAATAATATATATGCCCCAGTATGAACTATAATAATGGATTATTGCATGAAGAGTTACAGTAAGAACTTGTATAAGTGCCAATGAATAATGAGGGTTAGTCGTCGTCGATTATGATAAGGTTTTATCGAACCTTTAGTCGAAATCGGACCTACTGAATTTTAGCCGAGATTATCCACACCGTGTATAACCACATCTTTGAATCTTCATGTTGGGTGCAACCCTCTCACTTGGACTTGATCTGTCAAAGTCCGATTGTTTTAGTTGAATGAGTCAGCAGTTAGTTTGACTTTGGAAATGGGCTAAAATGAGCCTGTAGGTTCGAACTTCATGAACTCTGATTACCGACCCAAGTCGGATTAAGCTAAACGAGAATGATCAGTTTTACCGAACCTCACTTCATCAAATCAAAATTAGGGTTTTTGCAGAGTCTAGACCTTAGCTGAAGTCAGTTAGTTGAAAGACCTCTTTTTATCGATTATGTTCTATTAGTTTAAACTCTCTCAAATTCTCAATCTTAAATTGTCTCATGACACCAGCGTACGACCTCAAAGAAGAAGCAACAAAAGAAGAGGAATTTAAAGCAGAGATTAGAAGGATAGAATTGGGAAAAACTAGGCTAGCAACTCAACAAAGGAAGATAAATTAGAGCGTTCAACTGTAAGTGGCCTCCCTTCTCCTTCGTGCCTTGTATTAGGCATTTCTTATAACCAAAACTGTTTTATTGAAAATGTTCTTCAAATGAAATGCTTTAAATTACATATTCGATTTGTTTTATGCATTATGATTATATATCTCTATACTTGCACATTTTGAAATATTAGGATTGTTGCATGATTTGAGGAATCTTTGGGATTTAAACAACACTGAGCATGTAATAAGATAATCATGATTTTCTTTGTGTGATCACCGGACACTAGAGATATATGATCGCCCGATGGGCATTAGACGTGGGTGTAGGTGGACAGTCGCACCGGATGAGCTTTGGATCCTTAGTAAATCTGCAGTCGTCGAACGTTTGACCAACGGTGAAATTGGTTATGGGACAGACTCCAGCCGGTGAACTTAGGAGCTATGTATATAGGTACTAATGAGTTAGATATGAGATAAGGGATTGATTTGGAGAGATACCCAAGCTTGGGTGATGAGAAAACCAGTCAGATACAATGCTGGGGTGGTGAGAAAACCAACAGATACCTTGGCTGAGGTGGTGAGAAAATCAGTCGGTATTTCTAGTGGTCCAAATAAACTTGTGGGACTGGGTCTCGATTTATAAAGTGGAAAGATGATAGATCATGAAAAGAAACCGGATATATATTGCATGCTATAGGTAGACTCATGAGTAATGCCCGGTGTGGGCCGGGAGGTTACGACTTGGGCCTGCCACTATTATTGATTTATGAACTGCAAACTCATGCATCCATGGCATTATTATTCTTGCTTTGTTTCAAATACAATATGTTCATTATATTTCTAACTTTAGTTCTTTTATAATTGTGCATGCCTTTATATTGTGGCCAAAATGGTTTGCCTGAGTTTTGATTTATAAAATATTTTAGTCCCTGACATGTTGTAGAAGTTGGCACACTTGCGAGCTTTTTCATAAAAGCTCATCCACTTACAGTCTCTTGCAGAGAAAAACTTGAGAGTTATCCAGATCGATTTTGGAATGATGTCCAGACGCGATGGAGCATGTTGATTTGGGTATTATGATCGAGTAAGTAGTTATCCTTAGATTATTCAATTTCCTTGTTTGCTTATAAATATGTATCATTTGATATTACACACCTTTCTACAGTATTGTATCACGATAACACTTAGGAAATATACTGGTAATAGTTAGCCTCATTATATCTTATTCAGTTCTTCATATTAAATGAAGTGATATAGGTATAGACGTATACCTAGGTAGATTTACGCTTCCGCATTCAAAAAATTTCTCCCATAAATTTCATAACTTATAGTAGATGAGAGTGTGAGATAGCCTTGCGTGCCTTAAATTCAAGCGTTGGATTCAGGACACGCGGCGTACACCTCGGGATTCGTGTAGTTGGAATCCGGGTCGTGACACAGGCTGTGGGATAGGACTATGAAAAAGAAAAGTGTTAAAGAATTGCAAAACTCTCAGGTGGTGTTGCTATTGTTTAGGTAATCCCTCAATGACTTATATCACCCAGAATGCAGATTTCATTTAGGTAATCCCTCAATCACTTATATCATTGTTTGGTTAAATTTTTCCTAACATGTTCATGTCTTCTTCAATAAAGGAATTGATGTAAAGTTACACATTGCATATTATGAAATAGAGACTAAGGTGAACATCTTTTTTAACTTTTATTTTCTTTTTTTAGACTGGGAAAAGATTCATTGGGTCATCTTATGTATTTTCATGAGAGAAGATAGTAGGGGAGTTCTTGTATTCATTGTGTACTTAGAATTTTATCTAGCTTGTAATATTTAGCACTTGAATCAAATTATTAAACTTATATTTTAGTATTGTGTTTGTCTTCAGATAATAGAATCATTTTTTTATTATATGGAATGTGAATGGGGTGTTTGTTTGAGGAAACATGTGTAGGCAATGTGATTAGAATGTGTATATATTTTCACAGGAAGTTTTATTGCATTAATATGGGGTACACTCTTTATTTTAAAAAAATAAGAATAAAACGATGGAGTTCAAAAAATGCTATGGTTTTAAAAAGTAAAAAATATAATGATGGCCTTCCATAAACGCTATAATATTACGCAACGAAGAATGTTCAATATAATGGCGTTTAAAATCTATATTATGTCATTCACAAACGCTATAAATTAATGGCGTACATAAATCCCATAACTTTATGGCATTCAAAGAAGGCCATCGTTGAACTTCAAAACATGGCATAGCCTTTACAGCGTTTATTATGGGCTTCTATGAACGCCATACAATATGTTCTATGACGTTTTATGAAAGCCATAAAAGGTCAATAAACGCTGTAAAGGCTGAGATAGATCGTGGAGGTAGTTGATTGAACAAGATGAGAGCATTGTACTTAAGAGTAGACGAGAAAATTAGGCATCGTAGTTCGTTGTCGAACTCCCACATTGTCATCGCTTTTCGAAAGTGAAGAACATGGTTGATGGGATCCGATACTCTTGTAAAAGTGGAGAATAAGAAAATGATGTCGGAGCTCTCTATCTCTGGATTTCTTTGATGAAGGGTGAGTCTATGGGAGCTCGTGTAGCTATGGCCGTCATCTTGTCAGTCAATGTCTCCTTCTTTTCGAACAACTCAACAACTAGATATGCGATCTGTCTTCTGGTTGCTGGTTAGACTTGATTAGAGCTCCTTTGATAAGAAGACTCTGGGTTATGCTACTTCTCTATCGTTGGGATGTAGGAATCCCTGCGTCTTTGCCTTGGATTTCTCAGATCTGATTAATCTGAATCATATGAGTCTGGCAAGATTTCTGACACTCTTCTGGTTTTTGCCAATTTTCTCAAAGATATGATCTATAATAGCTTTTTTTTCTAACCGGCGTTTGAGCTGATCATTCTTTTCTTGTAATTGAATGATCAGTTGCTGCTGATTATCATGCTCCTTCGTTCTTCTTTTCTCAGTAATCATATCTCTGAGACCGTCCTGAGGATTATGACCTTTCTTGCTCCTGAGATTCGTGCGCCTAGTGTTCACCAATTTGAATATGTTCCTCTTTGATGTAAGAAGCTTACTATCCCTTCCCATAGACAGCGCTAAAAGATGTGGAGGGAAAATATCTGATCAATCCCACACAATCTTTGAGGAATGTTTGATTTGTATCTTGAGGTTGATCTGGCGATTTGATTGAATCTTGAGCTTCTAGATACGATCTTCCACCTTGTTGCAGATGACCGATTGATTCCTTTAAGGGTGGTGGTGGTGTACCTGTCAAAAACACTCTGACGCTTAAGTCAGTTTGTGTTTGTGGGATGACAGATGGAACACTCGAATAAAGGATAAAAGAAGAGAGTCTCATTGAGATCTATGTTTTTCTGGTTTTGACCAGCTTTTCTTAGGGAGATGAAGTTTTTGAAGATGAAGTAGTTGTCGATCCTCTTTCTGTCTTGGCTTTGCCAATATATATAGCCTACCTATGATTTCTCCCCCTGACTTCTCATTGGTTAGATCTACTTCAGAGGAATCTTATCTAACACAATTCTCTCTTTCAGTTAGATCTGAACTGCTTGTATCCAATTCACCTTTGGCAGGAGTTTTAATCAACGGCTAGATTTCCTTCCATGTGTCACTTTTGTATTGGTGACGACGTGTCTGACAAATCATTGTTTTAAGGAATCGTATCTAACTATTCGTCGTCAAATGGATGCTGGGAAGGTTGAATATCTAACCGATAAGTTTGTTGATAAGACTTGTCGGGAAGGGTTGAATGCCTGGCCGGTAAGTTTGTTGAGAAGACTTGCCGAGAAGGGTTGAATGCCTGACCAATAAGTTTGTTGAGAAGACTTGCCGAGAAGGGTTGAATGCATGACCGATAAGTTTGTTTAGAATACTTGCCAGGAAGGGTTGAATGCCTGACCGATAGGTTTGTTGAGGAGACTTGCCAGGAAGGGTTGAATGCATGACCGATAAGTCTATGCTACTTCAGGCGTAATTTCTGAGGATTTAAACTTATCCATAATTTAATAGACACGTGTCTTCCTCTGATGGTTCTGATCTGATATAAGGAATGATTGGATCTGACTTTCAATCTTGTCGATTGTGACAAGTGTCCATTTGTTACCCATTCTTATTTATCTGAGATTGCCATGTGTCGTCATCTTATGATTTGAAAAATATGGTACTCATAATAAGGATAAATGGAAAAATAATGACAAGACTAAACCAATAGATTACACCTCGAACAATGGACCCAAAACAATTGTTATTGAAAATGGGTGAAACGAAATATTTTGGAAATTAGACTGTGGAGGGTAAAATTGAGATAGCCATCGGATTTTCCCCGGTTTACTCGCCACAAACGATCATACATAAACGTTCAATCAAACAATCATAAATAATAAAATAAATAATGAAAGAACAAACCAAAGAAGGCCAAATCTAATTGGTTCATTGTCGGTCTTCAACTGGTGACTACGTCCACCGAAAAGCCAATCAACAGTTGAGATTCCACTATCTAAATATATCAACCGAGCCAGAACAAAAAGGGGATCCCTAGATCAAACACGAGAGCCACTACTTCATCTTCTTCTACTTCATCTTCTTCAACTTCTTCTCTCACGGAGAAACATATTAAAACTGAAAAAATAGAGATCTCAGTTAGAGATTTTCTTATTTTATCCTTTATTCTAGTGTTCTATATATGTCATTCCACAAACACAAACTGACTTTAGCATTAGTGTTTTTGATGGGTACACCACCACCACCCTTAAAGAAATCAACCGGTCATCTGTGACAAGAATGAAGATCAGGTGTGGCACAAAGATTGTGTGGGATTGATCAGATATTTTTTCCCACGAAGTCCCTTATACTTATAGGCCTTCTCATTGAGAGGCTAATTGTTGCTTTTACCTGCAGTTGTGGCCTTTAGATAACTACTACCCTTATTATTGCGGCTTTTGCTTCTGACAGACTCAACCGATGATGCGAGGGGGAAGTCATCCTAAAAAGGTGTGGCACATGCTTCTAGGAAGTCATATGGTGCTTTATGGATGTGATATGGTTTGTTGCGTTGTATGTGTGCTGGTGCACGATTATTTTGGTACCCACATATACTCAAAACTATAATATTAGAAAAGTAATATTAAGTTCAAAAGTTAAGATTTTTCATATAAAATACTAAGCCCTAATCTGAACATTGTTTCTGAAAGACAAAACTGTACAGACCTATTATCTGTAAAAGAAATTTATAAATTTTTGAAATTCACCAAACAATTGAATTAAAAACTAGATCGATAATTACATCAAAATTTTTGAGAGAATTTTAATTGAATGTTAGAATCATGAAATACTAGCAAAATCCAACTTTATGACAGACAACAGACAAAATAATTCGTATAAAATTAAAAACATATCAGATTAAGATGAAATCACTTGGGTTTGCAAGGTAACATTCATTCTCTCTTTACTCTCTCTCTCGTGATTCTCTAAAGTTCTCTCTAGAACTTTCTCTCTCTAAGATGGTAAGTGATCCCTTCATTCTCTAGCCATCTCTCTACCTACTTTCTCTATCTATTTCACTTTTTCTCTCTAAATCTCTTTTTTCTCTCTCTATCTCATTTTCTTGATTTCTCTCTCTAAGTTCTTATTTTCTCTCTCCACTTTTACCTCTCTTTCTCTCTCTAATTGATGCTTTCTAGAATAAGTTTTATTTCAATAGTTAAAATTGTTAAATACAAGTTATCTTTGAATAGTGATTAATAAAGTTTGTTAATTTTGTTTTGAATCTTGTTATTTGATTTGTCAGATTTTGTTTTAATTAATCTTGATAACCTTCATCTTCAAAAAGATTGTTTTAATTCTCGATCACATCACCATTCTCACCCTTCCATCCATTGTAAGCATTTTCCTTGTTCTAAAATTACAATTAATTGCATTCCTTAACCTCGAGTGCGGATTCGACATCCAACATACCACTGTGCAAGTCTGCATTTTTGTAGATTAAGTGAGCCAAATCAAAGAAATCTTGTTGAAGCTAGGGTTTCCGATCTAACGACACAAAAATATTTTATTTCAGCCAACATTTGCAAAGTGACCAAACCCTTGGCATTTGAAACATTGGGGTTCGTTTGAGCGAGTTTCCTTTGGAGATCTTTCACTTCTGCTATCTCTCTCACGAGGTTTGGCATGTTCTCTAGATTTATCAAAAGGTTTATTATTTTTGAATCTATCATTTTTAGAGCGAAAAAACTTTTTAAACTTTTTGACAAATAGTGCCATTTCTACTTTAGAGTCAACATCTGACTCTGAGTCTTGAGCTTCAGAAACTTTAAGAGCTATACCCTTTGATTTTTTTGGTTGTCTCATATCTCATAAGTTTGGAGAGACCCAACCAGCTCATCAATTTTGAGGGAGTCAACATCTTTGCTCTCCTCAATAGCCGTCACCTTAGACTGAAACCTATCAGGCAAGGATCTCAAAATCTTCCGAACTACTTTGGGTTCAGGAAAGCTCTCACCCAAGTTGTGGGCAGAGTTCACAATATCACTAAGTTTGGCATATAACTCAATGAATGTGTCATTCTCCTCCATTCTCATGGAATCGAATTTAGTAGTCAGCATTTGCAATTTAAAAATTTTGATTGCCGACGTACCTTCATGGGTGACTTTGAGAATGTCCCATGCCTCTTTAGCCAAAGTGTAGGTAGAGATTCTTTAAAATTCATCATTTAGCCCTTTGTTGTTCAGACAACACTGGTCTATGTCATCTTTGCTCCAGTCGGCTTTAGGCTTAAGAATAGTTTTTTCTCCTACGATCATTGTGAGTGGTAACTAACCATCCATTATAGCCATCCAGATTCTTTCATCAATAGACTTTAGAAAATCCCTCATCTTTGCTTTCCAATAGGCATAGTCTTCTCCATCAAATAATGGAGGTCTGGATGTGTTTCAACCTTCTCTTTGCATCTTGATAAATAAATAAAATGGACTGGTTTTGCAAGAATCTAAATTCAGGTGATTAAACCTTTAATAGAATAACCTGCGCTGATACCAATTAAAATAACCGGTTCGTTCTCTTTTACATAAGAATGCCTATAAGGGGGTGATTAAGTATTTTAAAATTAATTAACCTAAACAGTTTTACTGGTCTTGGTAAGAGTAATAAAATCGCATATTTTAGTTGATTGATAAAAGGAATATCACAACCGACTCAAATCAAATATACCTCCGTGGTATATTGTCTTTTCGTCGTTTGATCTAATCAATACAATTAGCGGAACAACAATCAAACATCCATAAGACAAAGAGTTTTTATGTGGAAACCTTAGCCAAAGAAAACCACGGAACCATGTCCAGACGAAAAGTATCACTAATTGGAAAGTTAAACAAAACAAAGGTTACCTACGCAGCACCGTTGCAAATGTAGTTTCAAACCTTAGCCAAGGCCTACTGCCGATGCGTCCACATCCTCTAAATCAATGCTACGAATCCACACGCGCCCTCCCAGCCAAGAAGCCTTATCCGCTTGTTCAGTTTGGTACTCCCCAAACCTACCTTCGATTAGCCACTCCGATCTTAATTCTCAACTCTCTAGCTTTTGTTGAAGGTGAAGGACTCAGTACACCCTGAACCTTAAGTCGCTCAAATAGTGTTGAGATGCACTGGTACTCTCAAACTTCTAGGTCAAGTTTCTATGTGAAAGACCTCAGCTGAGTAAAGGATCAAGCTTTTGGCTTTGGTCAAGAAGAAAAAAAAGCTTACAAGATATTAATGAGAGCTAAAGGCTTTTTTCTCTTCGAATGGATACTCTTGATAAATAAAACTTTCTTCTCTCTATTCAAATGTGTATTTAATAAGTCTAGAAAAGGGTTATATTTATAGAATTTGTAGCCCTGAGTCTATTGATAAGTGAGGGAAGTGAAAACTAGAATTTCGGATCTGAAAAGACTCAATCCGCGTGAAGTCCAATCGATTGTACTAAGTGTCCAATCGATCGGACTTGTATAAGTTTATGTCCCGTAGAGTCCAATAAATTTCACAGAGGTCTGTAATTAATATAAGTTCTGTCTCATAAAGTCCAATCGATTTCACAGAAGTCTCCAATCGATTGGGCTTCAAATAAGTTATGTCTCGTAGTGTCCAATGATTTCACAGAGGTTTCTAATTGATTAGGCTTCAAATAAGTTCTGTCTTGTAGAGTCCAATCGATTTCGCAGAGGTCTCTAATTGAATGGGCAGTTACTCAGATGACTCCTGTCGTCAACCGTCTGATTCTTACTGTCTTTGTCTTTTAGTCTTCACGTAGTCGGCGAAGTATGCGTACCACGACATTTTTAACATTACACTAGTGCTCGTAGGAACGGTTACATGAATGTTTTATGTCACACGGAATATTTGACAATTTTAGAATATGAAAATATTCTTTAGACCACAAACATGAACTGACTTGAGCGTTAGTGTTTTTGATAGGTACACCACCACCACCGTTGGAGAAATTAACTGGTCATCTGCGACATGAATGAAGATTAGGTGTGCCACAAAGATTATGTGGGATTGATCAGATATTTTCCCCTTTACAGGCTAATTGCCACTTTTACTTGCAGTTGTGGCCTTTAGATAACTACTGTTGCAATTAACAGGCTAATTGCCGCTTTTACCTACAGTTGTGGCCTTTAGATAACTACTGCCCCTATTATTGCGGCTTTTGCTTCTGACAGACTCAACCGATGATGCAAGGGAAAAGTCATCCTAAAAAGGTGTGCACATGCTTCTAGGAAGTGATATGGTGCTTCTGGATGTGATATGGTTTTTACGTTGTATGTGTGCTGTTGTACGATTATTTTGGTACCCACAGAGACTATTTTGGTACCCACATAGACTCAAAACTATAATATTAGAAAAGTAATTTTAAGTTCAAAAGTTAAGATTTTTTCACATAAAATACTAAGCCCTAATCTGAACATTGTTTCTGGAAGACAAAACTGTACAGGCCTATTATTCGTAAAAAAAAATATATATAAATATATAAAATTTTGAAATTCAACCAAACCAACTTGAGAGAATTTTAACTGAATGTTAGAATCATGAAATACTAGCAAAATCCAACTTTATGACAGACAACTAACAAAATAATTCATATATATAAAATTATCAGATTAAGATGGAACCACTTGGGTTTTAAAACTAACAAAAAAGGAAAAAAAACCTCCTAACGGTTAATTCTTTGCAATGTCTATTAATTACAGTTGATCTTAGATTCTGCAACAAGAACCATTTGATGAGATCATGATTTAAAAATATCATAACAAGCTGATTCAATAAGTTTCGTAGCCATTCCCTTAAAAAAGTGGTTTTAGAGGAAAATCAATTCAGACATAGAGGGAGGGCGTTGATCAAATGGTTAAAAATACTCCATTCATAACCCTACTCATAAATACTACAACATTTATTGTATGGGTGCGAAACTATATGAACACACACATGGAAAACATAATATAGGAGAGCATTATACATTGTACATTATAGAGGATCGACGAGCGCACATTTATTTAAGTAAGAAGCTTTCGAGAAGATCGGCACCATTGATCGTAGGACCTTTGGAGATTAGGCCAGTCTGAGGTGGAAATGGTGAAGTCCTGGAGCCAATTGTTGAGGATTATTTCTTGATCCGATGCCGGCAAGCTCAAGATTACTTCGTCCAACACTCTCTCAATTTCCACCTTTTCGCATCCGGACAAGACAGGGCACACTAGCCCGTTGTTCGCGTAGCAGAACAGAGGCAGCCATAGCAGAAGCAACCTGAACTTCACTTGCCTCGGAGCATCCGACTCTCCTCTTGCAAGCTCACCAAACAAAATGGCTGTGAAGAACGGTGGATCATACATTAGCTCAGCAGAGAGGAGTGGTTCGGAACACAAACCAGGTTTCTTTTTTGTTACAATCAAGCTCACACGTCCAATCCAAGCATGGTTCGAAGTCTCTGTTGATCCGGATCGACAGGTACTGATCCATTTCATTTCGGGATCATCTCGCCCGAGATGCACTGTTCCATGAAGAAACCTAACGTCGTCTCGCGCGAGACTGTCCGAGATGTTGTTGGATGGGACCGATTCGGATCAGGATCGGCGGCACCGATCCTGAGATTTTGAACCATGAATCCATGTGAACGTGCCTACATGTCCAGAGCTTAGAGAACCTAGGACTTTATGCTTATACATAGTCAATGCATCATGTATCGGATCAGGATCTGTCCACAGGACTAGGCAAATAATAGGCACACTCAATCCAGACCCAACTAGCCCCAATAAGGTTTACATTCTACGGATCGGGTTCCAATCATGGTTCAAAGTCCCGGCGATACCGGTCTGAATCATGCAATCCGGATTGGGATTGGAACCCACGGATCCGATCCAAACCAGGCCCCGTCTCGCCCCGAGATCACTGTTTCACAAAAGAGTCCCACTTTGTTTCGGAGAGCACCGATCCAGCCTCCGATCCGGAGATTTCCAACCATGGTTCGAAATTTCGAATAGGCCTAAAAAGTGCAAAAATCTAATGGCTAGAGATAGGTGTGTACATCCACCAAGGGGGTGGGCTGAGGAAAAATCTATGATACAGACTTCTGTATCAAAATTTTTATGCAGAAGTCCCTAGATTTGCCACGTAGTAGACTCTATTGGGTCCACGGGCCCACTGAATGTTTGGCCCACACCTTGGTGGACCTACACACCAAAAATCAGTGTGATTAGTGATTCCTAGCCATTGGATTTGAGCTCTTTTTATCATGGGCTTGGAACCAACTCAATGGCCGATTCATAAAGCCCATGGTGAAAAAGTGGTCAAATAATACGGCTAGAAATCACCAACCACGCTGATTTTTGGTCTGTAGGTCTATCATAGTGTGGGCCAAACATTCAGGGGGCAAGTGGGCCCGGACGAGTCTACTATGTTGCAACTTGAGGGACTTCTGCATCAAAATTTTGATATGGAAGTCTGCATCAAAGAACAGCCCGTGGGCTAAACGTCCATATGCGGTCAGTGGGCCCTAGGGCAGCGGTGAGTAACAAAAATGGCTAATGCTCACGCCAAACATCTTGTTAGATGTTTTTTTCTTTCGGTGTAGCTCCTCATCTTTAGACTTGAGTGATTAATAATTATTACATCGTATTAGACGGTTGGGATGGAGAGAGGGTGGAGGGATCTCACCAGATATCTTGACGATGGAGCCCTGGACCCTCGGATTTGCGATGACAGATAGAGAGGCCAGACCGGACGCGAAGCTCCACTGAACCAGGGCTTCATCCACCGCCGAGCAAGCTCTCAGTTTGTTTGTGATCCATAGAAGCTCCATCGCTAGCTTTTCCGCAACGACGCTCTCGTTGTTTCCGCTAAACTCATCGCTACCGGTTAAAGCTAGCTGCCGCTTCTTCTGCGACCGACAGATGTCTGAACCACCAAAAGGTAAAAAGTTGGTGAGACAGCAGCAGAGGCCCTTGATGTAGGGTGCGAGGTAGGACCCAAGTGGAAGCGCGTGGAGGATGCGAGTAGGCCACGTGGCGGTCTCGTCCCCCACTTGGCCGCTTTGTAGCAACCGGTAAAGGAGATTAGAAGTACGGGCGAAGGCGGCCGAGAGGACAGTACGGTTGACCTCTTGTAGCTCAACGTGGCCGTCTCTGATGTTCTCGTCAACGATCTTCTCTGCCATCGCTACTGCGAACTGGTATTTCCTCGACGTGGCTGGTATCTCGTTCAAGAGCACGAAAATCTGCAAAAAAAAAAAAAAAAAAAATCAACTCTCATGGGATCGACAATTGTGATCATCCAACAAATACTCAAAATACCACAAATTGAAAAAAAAAAAAAGGAAAAAAACTCAATTCTGTGTCCATCAAGTAGACCAAAAAGAACAGTCAACCTGCGTGTACATGTGGCACACATGCAGGGAAAGTTTCACGTTAGAACTGTGGCATTCTTTTGAAAAGTTTGGAAAGAAATGATCAATGATGTAGAAAAAAAAAAGGTACGTCGATCGGACGGTCAGAGCTATTCGATCGAGTCTGTTTTTGTCAAATTAAGAAGATGAAAAATGAATGTGCATTAAAGAATTCTTACATGTGAGAGTGCTCTACCGATGGCTTTGGTGGAAGATCCATCAAACGCATTAGCGGATCCTTCATGCAAGACCAAATCCAAAGAAGACATGGAAGAAGATGATGAGGAAGACAAGTCAGAGGAACCAAAGGACACGAACCCATCAAGAAAATATTGCGGAGATGGGACAGAAGAGCAAGGGAAGTAATCCATCAAAACCCTAAGCACCCAGAGCGTGAGCCATATCATTAACATGAGCATGTAACGCAAGTGATCGACGGTCTTCCACTTCTCTCCCTCTCCAGTATTTGTGTTAGACGCCACAGCGACAAGCGTCTTCGCAGCTGTGTTCACTGTCGACATGAAGATGGAGTTCAAAAGAGTTGAAGGCCTTGCCAGGTAACTTTCCTCCATGCTTAAACAACTCTCTCTCTCTCTCAGGTTCAATGGAGTTTGTGGGTGAAGTTGAAAGGTACGGCAGACGGGTATTTATAGGAAGTTGAGGTTTTAGGGTTTTAGGTAAATTCCCAAACTACCATCGACAGGTATCCAGGGAGCAAAATGCCCTCTGGCATTAGTTTGAAAGACTAAAATACCCTTGCTGTTTTGTGTTATTTTATCATGGATGTATGGGGCAATCGACGCTGTCGATGAAAGTCTCGAGATCGGAGGCTGGATCGGCCCATTTCCCCCGAAACAAAGTGAGACTCCTTTTGTAAAACAGTGATCTGCGAGACAGAGCGATCGGATCGGTGGGCTCCGATCCAGACCGGGATCAGTCCAGACTTTTAACCATGATAGACGGTAGTGATTTCAATACATGATTGGCATGAAAAGGTTTCCATCGTCAAATGGGGTATGCCTTAGACATCTTATCACAAATCAATCTGATTGGAAGATTTTGACGATTACAATCATTAATTGACTTATTTTCTAGATAGAATTAGGAACATCAAAAGAAAGGCTTCAGGCTCCAGTTACCACCCTAAAATGACAAGCTCCGGTTACAGGACACAATATGAGCCACATGGCACACTCTTAGAGGACTCTGACCGTATGGATGTTTGGCCAATTCCTAGGTGGACCTACAAACCAAAAATCAGCTTGATTAGTAATTTATAGGCGTTGGAATTGACGTATTTTAATCATGGGTTGATCTCAACTGTGGGAATTTGAGCAGTATTTGAGGTACAAATATCCAACATCTAGAAATCACTAATCAGGCTCGTAATCAGGCTCGTATTGAGTGATGGGGGTCCCTTGAGCCTAATTGAAGGGTAATTTGGTAATTTAAGATTATAAATATTTTTACACCTGTGGAAAGGAAAAGATGACATCCCATCATCTCTTTATGTTGGCCGTTTGTGCCAACTTTTAAGTTCGGTTCTTAAATTTGTCGCTGGTTTGGCTGTCCTCTTTAACGGCCGCAAGTGACAATCGACACCTCACTATCCGAGTCTTTGTTTCTACCCTTCTCAAACTCTGATGAAGAACGTTATATCTTCCACCTTTTTCTCCCTTTTCAAGACTATTATTCCATGTTTGATCCACATAAAAAGCACCAGTGGTGCCTACTATCATCGACGACTATAATGGAAGTGGGCCCTCTCAGTCATTGTTCAGGATCGGCCGATCCGGATCGAGATTGGAGCCCACCGATCTGATCCAAACCAGGCTCTGTCTCGCTCCAAGATCACTGTTTCACAAAGGAGTCCCACTTTTGCATGTCTCGGGATAGATGGGCTGATTCCATTCTGGATCGGACCGATCCAGATCGGGATCGGAGCCACCAATCCTCCGATCCCGAGATTTCGAACCATGCTCTCAGTGTATCAGTTGATCGTTGGCGTCGCATATGGTGGTCATGGTACCAACTCAATCCATGTTCACCACTTTTATGATAGCTTCTTGTGCTAGGGTTATTAATGGGCTGGACTGTCCCGATGGGCTTTTATTTTTTTTAAGGCCTGCTAAATAGTTGGGCTGGCCATGGGCTCTCTATTAATTGAACCTAGAAAAGAACTAAAATAACAAAAATAAAATAATCTGCTTCCAATGGCTAAAATGGTTCTTTAAGAGCTGGTACACATCTTTGTCCTCCATATTTTTGGTATCTAAAGCATTGAAGATATGATGATGGCCTCCTTGTGGAAATGCTCCCAAGGCATCAAGCTTGTAATACTCCGAATTTTTCTAGACATGGATTGGTATGGACCTTAATGTACGCCTATGATTGTAAACACAATTTTAAAGGGTATTTTGGTAATTTTACAACTTAAGACTAATTTTGTAATTTTACCTTAATATATGCAAAAAATGATAATTGGAAAGCTAATTTACTAACTCATGAGACACGGATATCAAATTTTGAAAGCATTTCGATAATTTTACTCTTTTAAGGGCATTTTTCTAATTTTACTACACTTGAATTTTAAGCATAATTGGTAGTGCACTAGTATAATTTGATATGTCTTTGGCAATTACTATCTTAAAGAATATTTTAATTTTTTTTTAATAGGAGTATTTTGATAATTTTCACGGTAAGGGTATTTTTGTAATTTTTAATGATAGGGTTTTTACGGTAATATGACTGAGTTATACCCAATGGGGATGGACACCACGTTTTGGAGTGCATTTTGGATAATATTCGATAGTTATTTTATCCCAATAAAAATGTTTTCAGTATCTATGTTTCATTTTTCATTTGCATGAATATGGGTATGAGTATCAAATCTTGCTTCCATTGGCTAAGATTGACCTCCACTTGGAAAGGAGGTAAACTTTAGCGTTGATCTTTGTGTCAAGAAAGCGACCTCCATGCCTATTGGCTCGCGTATCTGGTGGGTGGTGAGACCTTTTCTGTTGACGGTTGAGCATCCGTTCTTAATCTACTACAGATTTGCGCACTGACCCTTCCTCTCTTCTTTTTTTTTCCCATTTTTGTTGCTCCTCCTTGAGGGGTTTTTGTAGCTCTTCTTTGTTTTCTTTCCCCCTTTAATATTATCATCGATCACTTAGCAAAAAAAAAAGAAACATGAATCTTATTCGTTATTGGACTTAATTTATAGCTAGGGTCCATTTATGTTCATAATGCATATTTACATATTGTATGCCATCACCTAAGAATGTAATTTATAGCTAGTGTTATTGGCCCGTGCTAAAGCACGGGGTGTGAAATTAAAAAGAATTTCTTTATAAATAAAGAAATTCATAAAAATAAAAATAAAAAATAAAAATTTCATAACTATATAAAAATTAAAATGAAAATATAATTGGACCCCTTGCATATAAAAAAATACTTACAAATTTAACACTATGCTCTAAATATATTTAGTAAAGAAATCTCCAAAAAATATCTAGAATAATTATGTTACCACATCCTTTAAAACGGTAATATAATTACGTAAGACTAAAATGTGTTATTGACGACTTCATAAATAAGATCTTTAAGATAAAAAAAAAAACTACAATAAGCAAGACATCCTTTTAGTTTACAATTATTTTACATTATAATTCTAAACTAATACGGCCACATACATCAAATTGATCTTAAAAAAAATAATATTTTTTTATCCACATTCATAAGTCCATTTGTTCTTAAGAGTGTTCCTCGTACCTGAGAGCGAAAATTGTCTTAATTTCTTTTTCTTTGGCATGATGCGTGACTTCTCAAAGCTCCGGGTCTTCAAAAAATATATTCACTTGCACTTCTAAAATTCTGATAAGTGATCATGCTACAAAGGATCAGTCGATCACATTATTCTATCTACATTTGTTGCCTGCCAAGCTCTATCAGTCCAAGCGGGTGCTAAAGAACTCGGCAATTGTTGTTAAGAATAACAGATTTGCATTGATTCGTCAGGCTATTTTCAATCTGTTATATACATATAGAATTAAATATTTATTTATTTTAGTTGGATGAAAAAAAAATTGAACTAAATAGGTTCCGATTAATCTAAATAAAAATATAGATAAAAGAATAAAAAGAAAATAGAAATTCAAATGAGTGGAGGAGACATACCTGCAATTTTTGTGGAGAGTTGTGTAAAGATCACTGATGTTTTCTCCATCCATGTACAATTTTTATCTAATTAAACAGAAAAAGAAAAAAAATAATGAAAAAATAATCTAAAAAAGAGAAAAATATACAATGAGGCAAAAAAAATACATGGTCAATAAGTTGATTAGCCCGCATCAATGTAGAAATTTTTTTTGCTCCTACGTCTTTTGCTATGAGATGCTTCAGCCATTGGACAATGGAGGGAGAGATTTTATACGGAAAGCAAAGACATTTTAGGAAGTTTTAGGTAAAAAAGCATAGATCGGCGTTTTAGGAAAGCCTAAAGACGTTTGAAGGAGAGTTTTAGGAAGTTTTAAGAAAACATAGAAATATTTTAAGAATGAAAGACATTTTAAGAAACCAAATAGACGTTTTAAGAGAGGAGATAGACGTTTTGGATAGTATGTAACGGTTTTAGAATAATATATACTTAATGTAACTAATTCGATTTTGATATAGTCGTTAATTGTATTAATGCAGGAAGGAAGAATAGATGATAGAAAATTTGGTGTCGATGATATGGCACTCTGCATGAGGAGAGTGTCATGTCAACTTGATGTGGAGGAGAGAGAGGGACGCTGCCCACTTCTCCGCTATAGTATATATTCACTTGCACTTCTAAAATTCTGATAAGTGATCATGCTACAAAGGATCAGCCGATCACATTATTCTACCTTCATTTGTTGCCTGCCAAGCTCTATCAGTCCAAGCGGGTGCTAAAGAACTTGGCAATTGCTGTTAAGAATAACAGATTTGCATTGATTCATCAGGCTATTTTTAATCTGTTATATACATATAGAATTAAATATTTATTTATTTTAGGTAGATGAAAAAAAAATTGACCTAAACAGGCTCCGATTAATCTGAATAAAAATATAGATAAAAAAATAAAAAGAAAATAGAAATTTGAATGAGTGGAGGAGACATGCCTGCAATTTTTGTGGAGAGTTGTGTAAAGATCACTAATGTTTCTCCATCCACGTGCAATTTTTGTCTAATTATACAGAAAAAGAAAAAAATAATGAAAAAATAATCTAAAAAAGGGAAAAATATACAATGAGGCAAAAAAAATACATGGTCAATTAGTTAATTAGCCCGCATCAATGTAGAGAAATTTTTTGCTCCTACGACTTTTGCTATGAGATGTTTCAGCCATTGGACAAAGGAGGGAGAGATTTAATACGGAAAGCAAAGACATTTTAGAAAGTTTTAGGTAAAAAAGCTTAGATAGACGTTTTAGGAAAGCCTAGAGACATTTTAAAGAGAGTTTTAAGAAGTTTTAAGAAAACAAAGAAATATTTTAAGAATGAAAGACATTTTAAGAAACCAAATAGACATTTTAAGAGAGGAGATAGAAGTTTTGGGTAGTATGTAACGGTTTTGGAATAATATACACTTAATGTAACTAATTCGATTTTGATATAGTCATTAATTGTATTAATGCAGGAAGGAAGAATAGATGATAGAAAATTCGGTGTCGATGACATAGCACTCTACATGAGGAGAGTGCCACATCAACTTGATTTGGAGGAGAGAGAGGGACGCTGCCCACTTCTCTACTATAGTATAGATATATAGATTTAAAGTAGGTTAATTCAATTTAATTAATTGTGCATGCAGTCATCCATTATATTAATGTGGTATATGTTTGTTTATTAATTTTAATTAAATTGAGAGTACTAATTAAGGTGGGGTGTACCCCCACTAGTACAATTGTTGGGAGTACGAGAAAGAGAAGAGTTGCTATTTTTGCAACTTATATGAGATAGCCAGTAGAATTAATGTGACACTTGGGTGGAAACCCATAGGAAATATAATGTTGAATTAGTTGTGAGAGAGAGAGAGAGAGAGAGAGAGAGAGAGAGAGAGAGAGAGAGAGAGAGAGAGAGAGAGAGAGAGAGAGAGAGAGAGAGAATTGATTTAGCTACTTCACTACTTATTAGATTTTGTTAAAATATCCCACTGTAAAATTTTATGAAATTCCATAGCATTTGGAGTTCACTTTAATGCATTTCCTTTGTAAAATTGTTATTTTCTACTTTTGACTTTCCAACCAAGGTTTAAAGGAGGCCGTTTTAACGGTTAAACGGACTGGGGGTGTTACCGTTTAAACTGTTTAAACAGATTAAAACGGTCAGGGGCAAAAATGAAAAAAAATGAAAAAGATGGAAAAATAGAATTTAACGGAATTAAATGGTTTTTAACGGATTTTAACGATTTTAAATGAAAAAAACGAAAAAAATGGCACTGAAATTCAAAATTTTAAATTAAAAAAAAATAGAATTTACCAGAAATTTAATGGATTTTAATGACCGTTAAATTCAAAAACGTTAAAACGTGTTTAAATGGAAACGGGCTTGGGGCGTTACCTTAAACCCTATCGGCATACTTGCCTTGAGCACATGGACCCTGACGGTAGTGCCATACTTGAAAACGTCGAAGACTCGACTCGAGTAGAGATATCTCTAAAAGGGATGTTGCATCACGAGGCATAAAGTCCCCGTCGAGGAGCAAAAGACCCAATAGGGAATCAACGTAGGTTCGGCCTGAGTAGTGGTACCTTTAAAAGGACCTCGCTTTATGAGGCATAAGCCCCCCAGAGTAGTGCAACACCTTTTATGCTCAACCTTCTATGCTCAATTAAAAAAATTTAATTTTAAAATAGAACAGTGTTGTTGGTTTTTTTTTTTTTTTTTCTCTTTATTGCGTATTATTCATGAATTTACTAACTATGGGCCGGCTACACAGTTGGATGGTCCTCGGGATACACATAGCATATTAGGCAGCTATTTTCCATGAGTTGACCCTGTCCACAACAATAGTTACCAGGAGTAGTAACGGCCTATCCAACCACCAAAATGTTTCTCGTTTTCAACATACCTAAAATAACGAACAGCCAAAGAAATAAATGTTTAGGGCCGCCCGTTGCTACATCCTGTATTTGAGAAAGACGGTTAAAAATAGAGCAAGTGAAGGTATTTTTGGACTGGAAAAAAAAAAAAGAGGTTTCATAAACTATAAAAAAGAAGGAATAAAACTTGAAAAACATTAAATTGAGGAGTGTTTTAAGGGTTTGAGGGGGCCAAGACTTGTTTGGTTTTTTTGCAGAATGGCAGGAGGAGGTTTTGTTTCACGAGGAGATGTGAAGGACTATGGTGGGAAGATAACCCTATTTGTGTTGGTGACGTGCATGGTGGCCGCCACCGGAGGTCTAATCTTCGGTTATGACCTCGGAATTTCAGGTTACGATACGTAATTAATTACCCTTAGTGTCCATGCTTAATTATGTTTTGTATATGTGTACTAATGGGCGGGCTGGCTATTGGTTTTTGTAGGAGGGGTGACTTCCATGGATGAATTCCTCAGGTTGTTCTTCCCATCAGTGCATGAGAGGATGAACGATGAAACTGGTCGCGAAAATCAATATTGCAAATTCGATAGCCAGTTGCTAACCAGCTTCACTTCATCCCTCTACGTCGCCGCGTTGCTAGCTTCCTTCGTAGCCTCTGCAATTACCAGAGTCTTTGGCCGGAAGATCTCTATGTTGATTGGAGGGACCGTGTTTCTCATTGGCTCCATCATCAATGGTGCTGCTGTGAACATTGCAATGCTCATCATCGGTCGTGTTTTACTTGGTGTAGGTGTAGGTTTCGCTAATCAGGTACTCTCATCTCTCTATGGTGCGGGCTAATAAATAAATTAGAAGTTTTGGAATGGGATGATTTTAATTTGGTGAGGATGGTCTCTTTGGTGAAGAGATCATCCTCACAAAAATTCAAATTCATTCCGATATTTGTAGCCTGGTTTACAAGTTGAAGAGTTATGGACCGGCTATTTTTACCGATAATTTGAAAATCACATTTTTGATGGGGTTAGAAATTTCAGAATTGGCTGATTTTTAGTATTGAGTGATCTATATGGCGAGGAGATCATCTTCACCAAAATTCAGCCATTGATTCATCTTCCATGGCGGTACGCCAAAATTGTTGTCAAATTTTTGTGTCTTCTTCGGTTTGTGACTGATAATCTTGGCAGTCTGTTCCTGTCTATCTATCGGAAATGGCACCAGCTAAACTAAGAGGAGCACTCAACATTGGCTTCCAATTGGCCATAACTATCGGAATTTTGGTAGCAAATCTTGTGAACTATGGTACAAACAAGATCAAGGGTGGATATGGGTGGAGAGTGTCCCTGGCTCTTGCTGCTGTTCCTGCAATCATAATGACCGTCGGCTCCCTTTTCCTACCAGACACACCTAACTCCCTCATTGAGAGAGGCCATAAGGAGAAGGCCAGAACCATGTTGAAGAGGATCCGTGGCACTCACAATGTTGACGATGAGTTCCAAGACCTTATTGACGCGAGCGAAATGTCGATAAACGTGGAACATCCATGGAGGAACATTATGCAGCGGAGATACAGGCCTCATCTCATCATGGCCATTGCCATTCCATTCTTCCAACAGCTTACCGGTATCAACGTGATCATGTTCTATGCTCCTGTGCTCTTTAAGACCTTGGGCTTTGGTGATGATGCATCCCTTATGTCTGCTGTTATAACCGGCGTCGTTAATGTCGTCGCCACCTTAGTCTCTATCTTCACCGTCGACAGGTGTGGGAGAAGATTCTTGTTTCTTCTAGGTGGCGTTCAGATGATCATGTGGCAGGTATGATTCATAACAGTGTATGTAGTATGTACATGTGCGTAAAATAAGAAGGATACAACGACCGTTATGACAGTTATCGCCCCAACATTATCTTACTTAGAAAATAACACCCAAAAACAAAGCCATTATAACGGAAATAATGGCCGTTACTTAGGTTGTCGCAATAGGACTTCAGAGGTGAGGTCACACAATCAGGACCACATGTTGATGTGGGATCCACATCACTTTGGAACATATCCTTTTTAAAACATGTGGACCTCCCGATCTGGCCCACCTCAACATCTGATCTTGATTACTTTTACCACACTATTTGCAGTCGCATTGCAACATGTAAAGTTGTTGTTGATTATCCGTTATTTTACTATTATCGAGTTTATTTTTAAAGAAAAAATAAAATTTTAAGCTTTTTTTCACTCATATATGACTGATGTGACCCATAACAACGGACCATCGGCCCAATATTCATACTGATTGAACAATCATAACCATCGAATTGAGAGTCCAAATGTTTGAAGGGCTAAAATTTTGTTAAAAATTTGAGAGAAAGTATGCACATTCGATGGTTAGGATAATCTTAAGTCGATCCGATGATTTTCTAGGTTGTGATTAACATCTATCCAAGAGGTAGTTGGATGGTGCATTAAACTGTGACTGAAATGAACAAACTGAAAATTTGACGAGTCCGGAGCTCTATATCTTCATAATATATTTGTTATAGATTCTTGTAGGCATCATCCTTGGCCTGAAGTTTGGGGTCAGTGGTGTGGGATCCTTGTCGAAGGCCTATTCATATGTCGTCTTGCTCTTAATTTGCCTCTATGTCATGGCATTCGCATTTTCGTGGGGCCCCTTGGGGTGGTTAGTCCCTAGTGAGATCTTCCCTCTAGAGATTCGATCAGCAGGCCAAGCCATCAATGTATCTGTCAACATGCTCTTCACCTTTATCATCGCCCAGGCCTTCCTCACCATGCTTTGCCACCTGAAGTTCGGTCTCTTCTTCTTCTTTGCTGCCTTTGTTGTCATAATGACCCTCTTCATCTATTTCTTCTTGCCTGAGACGAAGAACGTCCCGATTGAGGAGATGAACAGGGTGTGGAAGAAGCATTGGTTCTGGGGGAAGTACATCCCTGATGAAGCTATTGTCGGCAATATCCAACTCTTAGCAGGGAAGACCGTGGCCTTCGTATGAAGATTAAGACAATGCTGGTGGACTGGTAGTGACAAATGCAGCTTCCCTTGATCAAGATTCGTAAGCTCCCAATCATTTAAATCGAGGCTGTGGTAATAATACTTGCAATGGAAGAGACGATGACAGAAGAAACCACGAGGAAAATAATTTAAAAAAAGAAAATAAAAAGAGGTATCAAATGATTGTAATTCTTTCTGAGATAACCATCAATCAAGACAACGGCTGATCCTAAATTTCTACTCTTTGTTGATTCAAGACCGTGGTGAGAGGTTTACTTGATCTTTGTTAAGGGAGAGAAACTGATCATGAAGAGTTATCTAAGCTCTACATGCAGTAGATAGACTCAAATCAGGATAAGAGCTATCCATTGTTTGGCATGTGGATTATCGGGTCTCGAGTATACTTATCCTCCAAAATTCAAGTCTTTGAATGTTATTCTGGCTTAATTGGAGTGATCAAGCATATTCTTCTTTAAAAAAAATGTTCTTATGATTGCTCTCAATGTTCAGTATGCTACTACCTATTAATGTTTGGAATAATTGGGTCCAAAAGCTTTAAGTCACAACTTCAAAGTAAAAGGGACATAAACCATATTTTTAAAACACAACTAGTAGACTCAAAAATTCAGCCGAGGTGACTCGACCGAGTATGATTTTGGACATCATGTCAACATGCCAATTTGCCACTCGTATGTGGGGCACAATCAATTAGCATGCTTTCGGCACTCCACTTTGAAAGTACCTGGGTCTATGTACCCACATATAGGTTTATTAGTTTTCCTAGTTTGGGGATACCTCGTATCAGTTCTCTTTTGGTGATTTTAACTATGTCCTTGAAATTAACATGACCTAACCTTTGGTGCCAAAGATCAATGGAATCCATCATGGCCATACTAATTGCACACAGTAGTAGAACTCTGCTTAACAACGTAACAATTATCACTAGTTCTACAACCTTGCATGGTGCGCTCACCCGACTCATTAAACACATCACAAGTATCACGGGTAAACTGCATTGAATGGTTGTTAATTATCACATATTTAGCTGATACGTAGGAGATTTGATTTTAACCCATTGACACATATGACATTGTCTAGCCTTCCAAGGGTCTGAATTTAACCTTTACTAATTACTTGAGTTACTGCCATCTCCAAAAGTCACACTTCCTTCCTTGCACTCTTCAAACAGGATGAATTGATCTTTATCTTTTGTCACGTGTCTAGGACATCCACTATCAAAGTACCATTTACTCAATTCATTAGCTTTATAAGCAATGTGGGTCATCAAACATTGTAGATCATTATTATTTTCATCATAACATTAGGGTAATTATCAAACCATTGAGGTTGACATATGGAATCTGAAGGTCCTTTGGTATTGATATTAAAGTTGGGATTTTAGGGGTAACAATGCTTGAATGTCATGGCTAAAAATTCATGGGTCAATCAATCCAAAAGAGGGTGAATCAAGCATTAACTGTGGGAATCAAGCATATATTACTTTAGGTGCTCATATCCAAAGGTTTACATTGGTCTGTGATTTGAGGATAAGATTAAAGGTGGGATTTTGGGTCTAAGATCAGAATGTTGCAGATTACGTCAAGAAGGGGTTAGCATCTGTTGGATTGGAGTTTGTTGTTTCAATTAGGGTTTCATTTTGTTTGCTTCGTTGGTGGATTTTTCTTGTATTTTTTTTTACCTTTTTTTGTTTTCTTTGGTAGGGTTTTGTTTTCTATTGTAGTGGTTTTGTATATCTGATTTTTCATGAATTTTTAATGACTTTTGTGCTTGATCTGTATCGATTCAGATATTAGAGTTGGTTTCCAAGAGATTTTGGTGGATTAGATGTGATTAACATAGTTTCTATAGCTCACAAATCTATTTTAATTTGCTGATTTGATCGTAGATATCTAACATAGTTTTTATACCTCACAAATTTCTTCCATTATTGAGGTCTTTATTTTGTCCTTCTTGACCATATCCTATCTTATTTCTACTTACTGTTTTTTAGTTTGGTTCTATCAAGTAATTCTATAGCTACCAGATTTGTCAAATAACTTTGAAAGTCATTCACTGGGTTAGGGAAAACAAGGTTGATGTTTGAGGAGCTGTTGAGCTCTAGCTTTTCTTTTATCCATTTTACTTGATGTTTAAGGAGGTGTTGAGGTTATTGATATACTTTTATCTTCTGGGTTATTTGAGTTTGTAGGGAAGCAAATTCCTCAAGCCAATTTTTGTTGCATTTTATAGTTTTTATTTCTTTTCTATGTGTGTAACTTGGGTCTCCAAAGTTCATTATTGTGGTTAACTGGCAAATTCGGTAAGGTGCTAATTTGATTCCAAGTTTTGTCAAGAGGCATGATTTTGTATCACAAAACCATAGCAGTTAGAAATGTTGTATCCATGTTTCTTAATTTTTCTTCCATATGCCTTAATATTGTACCTTTACATGCCCATTAATTGGTTATTTAATGCTTTTTCTTTTCCTATTACTGAAGTATCCCTCTTCTATAAAACCTTGGGTTTATATTTGTTACAGAAATGTTTATCATTGTTTCGATCCATATGTTCTTTCGATGTATGAATAACACTTGCTGACTTTAATTGTCATATCATTGGAGATGTATGCTATATTCCTACATATGCTTATCTTGTAATTGCATAATGAAATCCCCAAGTTCTTTCCTAGAGAAGAGGAAGAACTTCAACATAGTTTTTATGATAATTACAATATTGAGCCATATTGCAACTCTGCTCGTTATTAAAGATTCCTTGTTGTGATTGTTTGGATAGCTTAAGACATGGGGTTTTAGGGTACATCAATCTGGATCTTTAATTTTTTATTTTCCCCTCAATAATGTGAAACTTTGTAATTGTTCACAAAAGAGATTTGGCCTAGATTTGCTCAAAATGGTTTGGCTTGTAATGTAGTTGTAATATAATGTCAACTCAAAAGGATGTCCTTCAGTAGAGTTAGGTAAAAGAGAAGGTTGCTACTAATGAAAAGAATTTGGATGATGCTCGACTTTGTCCGATATGCTACTTGTGTATTTTTCCAGTTTCCCGTAAAAGTTTGTTTTTCTTCCATTGTCTTGTTTACAGGCAGGAAGGAGTTAGTATTTCCTTTTACCACTTGGCTACTTCCTCAGTGTAAGACTTAGTGGAAGTTTGGTTGAAGGGTTTGACTATGTCTAAATACTTAATGTTTTTTACCTTACTTTTTGAAGCTTAATGAGCTTCTTCAGGTATGATATTATATATATTTGCATTAGTTCATCATTTTTTTATAACTATTGATAAACAGACATGTGAATAATATAGATAAAAAAGCACGGAATTCTAGGTCCAATACATGGGAAGTGAAATAAATGTACGTACTATGTACACTAAATGCTTTTTTTTAATGATCCAAACATAAAAATGTTGTTAGTTATAGAAATGTTATATACCTGCCAGCGAAATTAAGATGAGCAATAGAACTTGTAGGAGTAAATCATATATATATGTTAGTCCATAGAGAAACACTTGCTATATTGTTAATCTATTCTGGGAGTACCTATTGTATTGCTAATGAAAAGGTTTCCTTTATCATAGACTGCAACAAGGCCCAGTCTTTTTCATGTCCAACTCTATTTTTTTTATTAATTTATTTTGTAAGCACTAGGCGAACTTTGTTGGTATGTGCTTCATAGCATACACTAAAATTGGATATATTGAGCCTTGTTGGAGAGACTACAAACAATTGATGACTCAGGTTGCCACCTGTAGTCTTCATATTAAGTAAATTTCACCCATTAAAACCTCTTAACGTATAATGTTTTTAAAATGTGATGTTGTTGGTTCCTTGTTCATCTCTATAGGAACCCCTTTAAATGTTGTGCTCAAGATTTTTTATCTTTCAAACTGAACAATGCATGCATAAATGGAATTTAGTGCTTGGTTAATTTTTAAAGCATTTAATGCTTGGGAAGGAAAGGAAAAGCAAGACACAAAGTATGTCAGAATGGTACAAAGTGATGTCTTTAATTAGTGCCATTCTGCCTACTTGAGACAAAGTTCAGATTACCCACCTAGATCCTATATGATATTCTCCGGAGGATGGATTCAAGTGTAATATTTTATGATGACGATGCAAACAATCAAAGTGTCATCAACATATATGCAAAGATTTTGGAAATCTAAAATTATTACAGAACTATGATTCTATTTAATTCTAAAGGTGTCCTTAGATCCAATTTGTACTTCTGCTCCCGTGTCCATTCCTAATAGAAGCAGTTTCCTAGCTACTCAAACTTGCAGTATATTAACATATTTTTTGTTTGTATTTTTAGTTACATTCTAAACCTAGTCGTGAATCAGAGGTGTTGAAACAGGTGCAAGAAACTTCAAACTTGTCATTTACCTAGCGGAGCATATCTCCCTTGCTTTTGAGTAAACTAGATGCATATCTAAACATTTTATAACTTTGCTATATGACAAAAATATCTTTACTTGCTGTAGCTTTTGTGTGGTCATGTAGGAAATCATATGCATGTCCATAAAAAATGAATGCATATGATTTAGCTAATAGATAATTGATGAATTAGAGGAATTAATTAGTTCTCTTTTTCTAGAACTTAATTTTATGGTAAGTAGATCTGTTTTAGCAAATTAATGTCTGGAAATGTTAAATGTTAGGCATATGTAATAATTTTTTGCTTCCCTTGTATTTTTTCATTTTTCTTTAATAAATTTTATTTTGTTATCAGTCATTTCTAGCATTATAGCTTTATGTTTGCTCGTTTAGGATTTAGTTCTCTCTTCATTTATATCTTGTTTAGTAGAATTTAGGGTTTTTAATTTCTTTCTAGATGATTCCTTTGTTTTAATTTATATTCAAATAATAATTATAATATTCATCAACCTGTAACATCCCTGACCCTGCTCTGCTATACCCATGTGAAAGTAGGATTTTTCCGTGTCGTTGGTTAAGGAAACCCTAATTCCAACAAGATTTGTAATGTGATCCGAGCCTTCCTGCAAAATTCAGAGATTTTGTATAGGGCTTCGTGTCGGGTATCGTATCCGCACTCGGGGGTTAGAGAAAGCGCAGCAAGGAGCATGAAATGAGGAATTCTTTTTTTTTTTTTTATCTTTTATTTATTTATTTATTTTTTTGATTAAAACATTCTTGAGATTATTTTGGAGAAATTCATCACTAAGAACTAACAAGATTTGCGACAAAATCAACCGACTTTTATTAATTGAATAATACCCATTCCCTTGAAATAAAGCATGATAAAAGTAAACTAACTAAAAAAAAAACGTTAAGGGATTGATAGAGAGAGAGAGAAAAAAAAATATTCTTTATTGATTAAAAAAAATGCTTACATGAAAACTGTTTCATAACTACTACAAGGAAAGAATAACAAGCTAAACTAGAAGGAGGAGGGGGGGTTCTTACCATAGTTGCAAGAGCTTCAACGATGGCTGCTTTAATGGAAGTTGCTGGCCGGTTGCAGCAACCACCGTATGAGATCCAATCGGTGGTTTGCTAAAGGGGGATGACGGCTTGCTACCCTTGCAGTCCGTTATGGGGAGTAGATGCGCACCAACGTGACTGCGGTCTCCAATGGTGACAGGCGGGGTTGTGAGAGGTGTGAACAGTGGAAGGAGATGATGGAGGCGAATTGCAAGGCAGCAAGGAGATGGAAGAACGGTGTGGAAATGCTGATCGAAGTGAAGAGGAACAGCAGGTAGGCGTTCCTTTTCTATTCTTCTTCTTCTCTTCTTTCTTTTCCCTTTTTTTTTCTTTTCTTGTTTTTGTTGTTGAGAGGAGAGGAGAACGTTGGCAGTGCAGCAGCAAGCGGCAGCGGTTTAGTGATGGAGAGGGGCGGCAAGGTGAGAACAGTGGTGCACCAGTCCGGTGGAGGGCGATGTGAAACGGTGGTGGTAGATGGTGTAGACGGCAACCGATGTTGCAATAACTTGGGAACCCACCGTTGGGTTCTGTGGAGGTGCTGGCTATCCAACAGGGGCAAAATAGATGGAGAGAAGAGGGGTAAAACGAGGTAGAAGATGGCCGGAGTTCTGCACCTCCGGCAAACTACGAAAAGAGAAGATGAAAAAGAAGAAGAAGAAAGGAGGAGGAAGATGGGGCCAAAGAAGAGGGGAAGGGTTTTGGGGAAGGAGAGGAAGAAATTGGAGGGGGATTAGCGTTCGAACGAACCCCTCTCCTTCTCCTTTTAAAGCTCCCTATTTCCTTTAATGGAAATAGGGTATTTTTTGAAAATAAAAAATATGAAAAATATATATATATATATATATTTTTAAGTAAAACATTACTTTTCTATGGGGAATCTCCCCATTTAGTGGACCCCCCATTTTTTAAAATTTAATTAAAATTATTTTGAAATTCACGGGGTCCACTAACTGGTCGGACAGCGGGTCGATGATGATGGGCCCGGCTACTGGCCCACATGGATTGATGATGTCCATCGTCTCACAAGATGATGTGACAGACAGTCTGATGGTGATCGGATGGATGGTGACTTGATTGGGACCCAGATTGGTAGATCGACGGATCTAGAGAGATCCAACGGTCCGATTGAAGATCCAACGGTCCGATGGAAGATCCAACGGTCAGAAAACTAAGGGAGATGAGATAGAGCCGATGGGCAGGAGTTCTGGGGTTAGGTCAGTAGATTCGAGGACCGAGAGATGAAGAGAGAGAGAGAATAAGGAGAGATGAGAGAGAAAGTATCAGAAAATAGAGAGAAAAGCACTGGCGGAGGGTCTGGAACCCTGGTCTTCACTGTGACCATCCTCACACTTCTCCAGTAGAGTCGACTATCATTCTTTGCTGACTCATGTGGCTTTAAACGCTTTGGTCCATCTCTTGGTCATTGGCTCTCCTGCTCTCTTCGTTCTTTGGGCCGGCTTTTTGGTCCTCTTATTCAGCCCATATTTAGCCCATATCTTCTAGTCATAGCATGTGGGCTCTTTAAGCTTTAATAATGGGCTTTCATGATCGATTTGGGCCCACAAGTCTCGAGAATCGTCCCATCGGGGTTTCCTGCGACAGAAGAAGCGCGTAATGAGACTTTATCAGAATGGTTTAATATCTAGACTTCCGAAAATGTGTTTAATGCATGCAAATATACCATTTCGTCCAGAAAAGTGTGTTCTACGCAACAGAAGAGACTATTATGTAGAAAAGTAGATAAATAGAGCATTTTACGTAGGAAAATGCAATAATGCTAAAAGGATAATTGCTTAAAATAAGCACTTTTGAGCGAATATCACAACCCCCAACCAGCATATTGCCAATCCTTGGCAATTAGTGCGAAATAAATGAGCTTAAAAGGGCTTTGCACATGCTGCACACTTTCACATTAGCTCCGGGAAAACACCGTTCGTAAAATCATTGAATGGATGCAAAAACAGTTACATGCTAGCGAAGAGTTTGAAAGTTTTGGCAAGACTACAAACTGATAATCATGACCCAGATAGTCAGACTCTGCGTGTGTGTGTGCTCAACGTTCTCATCATCCGACAGTAAAGATTTTCAAATCACCTCTAAGTTTTTATGCCTCGACCTCAAATCTCACATGTTTAGCACTCAGAATAGAATCACACAAGAAGGGTTTTTTTCTTTTCTCTCAATTTATATGTGAGGAGATGTATTTAATATAAAGAGGCAAAAGATCTCACATATGTTTTATTTGAAGGAAGGACATCTTTAACAGAAGAAGATCTCATGATTGGAATACCACTTCACTCGGGAACGTCAGATCAAACTCTATAGCTTCTCTTTCTCCAATCTCCACATTTTATGATCGTACTATCCTAGAATCAAGTAGGACTTTCCTGGGTTGTAATGAGGCTTAGGTCAGGTGTAGAGAGATAAAGGAATACAGGATTTCAAAGATCTTGAGAGGATATTGCCATTTCTTGAATTTTTCCTGCGGCGTAACACCATTATCTGGTTCTTTTTCCTTTTTTCGTATTTTTCTCTTTTTCTTGATATTTCTGAGACTGCTCAATTTCTTTTCAGCTCTTCTTCATACTTTCTTTCCATATTTTGTTTTTGGCTTGAACCACTTTCTTTTCCTTTTGATTCTTCTTCTTTATTTTTCTTTTTACGGTATACCCACATCAGTTATTCTTTTTGTCCATCTCAAAATACGAGTAGCCAGTCATGCTTCGTAGCTAGATTGGGTTTTAGGTTGATGGGTTTACAAAGAAAAGGCTTTTATAGAACGGCTCAAGGGGTTTCTAGTGAAGTATAATTCAGGTGAGTAAAAAGGCTGAATGGTTCAGAAAAATGGCCTAAATCATTTTCTAGGGTTTGCACTATCATGTATACTGTTTTGACTGGATACAGAGAAGGTTCTGTCGTAGTAATCTAATTTTGATGTCGTTCCGAGTTTTATGATCGAAGCAAAAGATAATGAGATCTTTCAACGAATATTGCGGGCATGAAGAATATTGAGTCATCTAGTGATTCAGATTTGTTGTATAACCCTCTGAAATGATTAAAGGCTCGAAAGCTCACAGGGTTAGGTCTCCACAATTCTTCTCATAGGATCTCTAGAATTTCCAAACTTAGGATGACTCTGATGTTGATAGTATACAATTGTACCGAATCTGAGTTTTTCTAAGTTTTCAAACCTGCTGTAGTCACACTTGACTTGACTCAACGCTAACTTTAAACAAAAATTGACATCCTCAATACTGGCTTAACGAAGGTTTTTAGCTAATCAAAGTCAGGGTATTTGACATTTTTGAAATTCTAGAAAACTTTTGGAGAACATCAGAAATCACCCCAAAAATAAGAAATTTTTTTTTTTATAAAAATGAAGACATGAGTTTTGGTAAATACCCACCCCCAACCAAAATATAGCACCGTCCTCGGTGCTCATGACCGGGACATAAAATGATAACAAATCAGTGATGATGATGCAAAGATTCAGGAAGGATGTTACCAAGTCGGCAGAAACTCGACAGTGTGTGGTACCTGATGATCGGAAGGATGAATGTACCTGCATTTCCAGAGATATAACAGTAATAACAAATGCATGAGACTCATGTACGCTAGAAATACCGGAATTGCCTTTCCGAAAGCGCTAAGTGTTACGTCTTCAGCCAGACATGACGGGGGTGACAGGCACCCCCAACCAAGTTGGAGCACAAGAGACTGAGTGGATCATCAGTCGACATAGACAGGATCGATGAGATCGATTTCAAAAGTCTGAATGAACGACACATCAAGTTCATGGAACTGCTTTAGACGCTGGCCATTTACCTGGAATGAGGAGTGATCCTTGGGATCCTCAATAGTGATTGCCCCGAAGGGTGTGACTGCGGTGACCGTATAAGGACCAGTCCACCTAGATTTCAATTTCCTAGGAAAGAGATGAAGACGGGAATTATAAAGAAGGACCTTCTGTCCTGGATGGAACTCTTTCCTGAGGATGCTCTTGTCATGTATCCACTTCATTTTTGCTTTGTAATTCTTGGACAAGTTGTAGGCATCATTTCTAAGTTCTTCTAACTCATTCATTTGAAGTTTCCTTTCCTCCCCTGCGATTTCTAGGTCGAAGTTAAGCTTCTTAATGGCCCATAAGGCACGATGTTCAATCTCTACCGGAAGATGACAGGGTTTCCCAAAGACGAGACGATAGGGAGACATATTGAGTGGGGTCTTGTAGGCGATTCTGTATGCCCATAAAGCATCAGTGAGACGAGTAGACCAGTCTTTACGTGTGGTATTGACTGTCTTCTCCAAGATCTGCTTGATCTGACGATTAGAAACCTCCACTTGACCACTAGTCTACGGATGATAAGCTAGGGCAACCTTGTGGGTTACCCCATACTTTTTCATTAATTTCTCGAATATCTTATTGCAGAAATGGGTGCCCCCATCACTAATGATGGCCTTAGGGGCACCGAATCGGGCGAAGATGAACTCCTTTAGGAATTTGACCACCACTTTGTGGTCATTGGTCTTGGTGGGAATGGCTTCTATCCATTTGGATACATAGTCTACCGCAAGGAGAATGTACTCAAAACCATAGGAAACGGGAAAGGGGCCCATGAAGTCGATGCCCCAAATGTCAAATATTTCATCTACCTGGATGGGAGTTAGGGGCAACATGTTCCTCTGGGAGATGCGGCCTAGATGCTGGCAATTAGGATAGGTTTTGCTGTAGAAGTGGGCATCTTTAAATAATGTGGGCCAGTAGAATCCGCATTGTAGAACTTTTTCTGCAGTTTTCTTAGTATTGAAATGACCACCACAAGGTTGGTCATGACACGAGGACAAGATATTGAGTTGGTCCGACTCAGGGACACAGAGACGAATGATCTGGTCAGGACAGTATTTATACAAATAAGGGTCATCCCAAGAGTAGTACTTAACTCTTGCTAAGAATTGGCTTTTGTCCTGTTTTGACTAGTGTGAAGGCATTTCTTCGGTGACAAGGTAGTTGACAATGTCAGCATACCATGGATGAACGGAGATGGCGAACAGTTGTTCGTCTGAAAAGGTCTCAGTGATGGGCTGGGTGTCGAAGGATGACTCTAAAGTCAGTCTAGACAAGTGATCAGCCACTACATTCTCAGTTCCTTTCTTATCCTTAATCTCGAGGTTGAATTCCTACAGTAAGAGAATCCATCGAATTAATCGAGGCTTGGTTTCCTTTTTCGACATGAGATAACGAAGGGCTGCATGATCAGTGTACACTACCACCTTAGTGGCTAAGAGGTACTGACAGAATTTATCAAGGGCGAAGACTACCGCCAGGAGTTCTTTCTCAGTGGTGGAGTAATTCATTTGGGCAGAGTTAAGAGTTTTGCTCGCGTAGTAGATCACGTGTGACCTTTTGTCAACTCTCTGCCCTAGAACGGCTCCTAAGGCATAGTCAGAAGCATCGCATATTACCTCAAAAGGTAGAGTCCAGTCCGGGGGACGGATAATGGGCGCAGTAGTGAGCTCAGATTTGAGACGCTCAAATGCCTTGACACAGTCAGCATTAAAGTCAAAAGGACTATCTTTAGCCAGAAGATGGGACAGAGGTCGAGCGATTTGAGAGAAGTCCTTGATGAATCGCCTATAGAATCCTCCGTGTCCCAAAAAGGACCGGATGTCACGCACAGACTTAGGAGTAGGCAAGGTCGAGATGATATCGATTTTAGCTTTGTCGACCTCAATGCCCTGATGGGAAATGACATGTCCCAAAACAATGCCCTTCTTCACCATGAAGTGGCATTTCTCCCAATTGAGGACAAGTCGCTTGTCCTGACAGCGGTGAAGTACAAGCCTTAGATGGTTCAGACAGTCATCAAAGGATGACCCAAAAAATGAAAAGTCGTCCATAAAGACTTCAAGGAATCTTTCCACCATGTCAGAGAATATGCTCATCATACACCGTTGAAAGGTTGCGGGTGCATTGCAGAGGCCAAAGGGCATGCGCTTGTAGGCAAAAGTGCCAAAGGGACAGGTGAAAGTTGTTTTCTCGTGATCCTCAAGGGCGATGGGTATTTGATTATACCCTGAGTAACCATCGAGGAAGCAGTAATAGGAGTGACCTGCTAGTCTCTCCAACATTTGGTCTATGAAGGGTAAAGGAAAATGGTCCTTCCTCGTGTTGGTGTTGAGTCGTCGATAATCGATGCAGAATCTCCACCCTTTCTTCAGGCACTGGGTGACCATTTCCTTGTTCTCATTTTCCACAACTGTGAATCCTGCCTTTTTAGGGACGACATGAATAGGACTCACCCATTTGCTATCGGAGATGGGGTAAATGATACCCGCATCTAACAGTTTAAGGACCTCGTCCTGGACTACATCCTTCAAGACGGGGTTCAACCTCCTCTGGTGTTCTCGAGAGGTTTTGGATTCATCCTCGAGATAGATGTGATGTTGGCATACCGAGGGGTCTATGCCACGAATATCATCTATAGTCCAACCTATCGCAGATTTGTGCTCGTTGAGCAGCTCGAGAAGTTTCTTACGTTCACTCGCAGACAAAGCGGAAGCAATAATGACAGGGTAGGTTTCCTTAGGACCAAGATAGGCATAGGAAAGATCTGTTGGAAGCGGCTTGAGCTCCAATGTTGGAGCAGATGGAGTTGAAGTAGGTGTCACAGAAGACACGGATTGAAGAGGTTTGACTTCAGTAATAAAAGGAAGGATGGGTTCTCTGGCCATGGTTATCAGAGGCTCGAACTCGATGAGTGGAGCGGGGATCTCTAGTAGTGGAGCGGTCTCCAAAAGATCATTGAGATCAGAAATAGCTGACTCTGTTGCAAAGTCAGCTCCAAAGTGTTCTAGACACTGCTTAAGAATATCTTCGGTGGAGTCCGGGATTAGACTCTCAACGGCACACATTTCATCGGTCACTTCGCGATCGGTATCCTGTTGCATTAGACGAAAGATATTGACCTCAGCTTTGAGGTTTCCGAAAGCAATGGACATGTTTCCGTCCCGACATCCGATGTGTGCATTCGCGGTGGCAAGAAAAGGGCGGCCTAAGATGACCGGAATGTGGTTATCCTGACACGGCTCGGTGTCTAGAATGATAAAGTCCACAGGATAATAAAAGTCAGCGACTTTTACTAGGACATCTTCAATGATTCCTCTTGGAATCTTGATGGACTGATCAGCCAATTTCAGGGTGACATTGGTAGGCTTCATATCTTTCAGTCCTAACTGCTGATATACCGAGAATGGTATGAGGTTAACGCTAGCCCCTAAATCTAGCAAGGCAGTGCAGCTAAAGTTGTCTCCAATTTCGCATTGGACAGTTGGGCTACCTGGATCCTTGTGTTTGATCACACTGTTGCGTTGGATGAACGCAGTAGCTTTTTCGGCCAAGAAGGAAGCTTTGGGTACATGCGTACGCCGCTTAATTGTGCACAAGTCCTTGAGGAATTTGGCATAGGAGGGGATTTGCTTGATAGCAGAAAGGAATGGGATATTGATCTAGACATCTTTAAAGACGTCTAAGATCTCTGAGAATTGTTGATCCCGCTTATCTTGGACAAGTCTGTCCGGGAAGGGAGGCTTTACTCTACAAATGGATTTGTCTTTAGCCTTAGATTTCTGCACAGGGATATCTGATGTTGGTGCAGAGGTAAAAGAAGCAGAGGTAGGATTAGGACTAGTTTCCTCTGTGCGAGTGATGGGTGCTGGAGATGGCACTAGCGGTGGTTGGACTCCCATGTCCACAGTTTTTCCAGATCGTAGGGTGGTTACAGCTTGCACCTCCCCTTGACAATTCTCCTTCTGGCTTTGAGATTGGGAACCGATCTCATATACTGCTCCTTTGGCATTTCCTTTTGGGTTAGCGATGGGTTGGCTAGGGAAGATGCCTTTAGCTTTCTCAGCTTCCAGGTTGCCTAAGCGTTGCTCTAGACGAAGCATGGATTGCTGTTGCTGTTGCTTTAGGCGTTGCATAGATTGAGTAATGAGTTGAGCTAGAAGGTCCTCGATACCGAGTTTGGGGGCCAACTGTTGGGGGGCAGCTAATGGGAGCTGAGGCACCAATTCGCGACTCGAGCTCATCGGGGCATTATAGTTATAGGCGGGAGAATTAGTTGGGACAATCTGTTGGTTTTGAAAGTTCTGGGGAACTCTTTGCTGATTCTGAAATGTGCTCTATTGTCCAGAGTATTGACCCTGTTGGAACTGCTGGTTTTGAGTAGATGGGTACTGACTCTGCTGGTATTGTCCCTGATTGAATTGCCTATTGGGTTGATTGAACCCAGGAGGATACATACTCGGAGGCTGACATGGAGGTTGAGCTTGTGGTTGAGTAGACTGAGGCTTCCAAGAGAAGTTAGGGTGATTTCTCGTGTCAGGATGATAAGATTGACTATACGAGTTCTGAGTGGGTGGTTTGTATGTGCTGAAAGCACAAACTTCTTCCTGAAGAGGATTAGACCATCCTTCATTCAAAGGACAATGGTCAGTAGTATGGAAGGGTTGCAGACAGAGGGTGCAGGATTCCATAGGGCTCTCATGTCCCACATGCATGACTGGGGTAGATTGTTGAGTAGGCTTTTGTACTGACACAGCCAGTGCCGAGACTGACTTGCTCAACTCTTGAATGACTGATCGAAGCTCAGTATCAGTTGTAGCATCATGTCCCTTGGTTGTCCTTTGGACCGAAGTGGTTCGACTAAACTCTGAGTCATTCGTCCAATGTTGAGAGTTTTCTCCTAACTCTCCCAAGAATTTGTATGCATCGGTCGGAGTTTGGTGCAGGAATTTTCCTTGGCACATTGACTCTACCATGGTCCGGGACTCATCAGTAAGTCCCTTATAGAAGACGTGGACAAGATTGCCCTTGTCGATGCTATGGTGGGGACACTTAGTCAGGTAGTCTTGGAATCTATCCCACGCTTCAAAAAATTTCTCATCGGACTTCTGTCGAAAGTCCTGGATGAGTTGCTTCATTTGGTTGGTCCGAGTCATGGGGTAGAATTTAGACATGAATTTGCCCACCAACTCTTTTCAACTGCTAATTGAATCAGCGGGTAAGGAGTAGAGCCAATCTGAGGCTCGGTCTTTGAGCGAGAATGGGAAAACTCACAGACGGACATTGTCATCATCAAGGTTCTGATTCTTGAAAAGTAGGATGACATGTTGGAATTCCCTAATATGGGAATATGGGTCTTCTCTTGGGAGACCACGAAAGGTATGCAGCATTTGGATCGTCTGCGGTCTGATCTCAAACTGTACCGCTGTAGTAGGTGGGAGAATAATGCAAGTGGGCGGATTCGCAGAGATAGGGGCGAATGTCTTGATAAGAGGTCGTTCGACTGTCATGACTACAAAGGTAGTAGTACTGGGGGAGGCGGGTGGGGAAAGAGATGGGGAAGAATTCAGTAGAGGATCCACTGTAGGTACGTGATTCTCAGATCGAACCAAGCGTTTGTTCGGACGATTCCAAACGGGCATACGCGAATGAGGCAAGCTCTATACTTGGCAAAAAGTTGCCAGAGAGGAACACTATCCTAAATGATGCACACCAAGCACAGATAATCATATTCTAAGCAATCAGGATATATTTTAGGAATTATCTTTGTTAGTTTTGGGGCTAGAGTAGATTATGACAGTGGACGTACCACTGGTTTATCTTTTAACTGCCGGACTAACTGTTTTGCACTCAAAAGTTCTCACTAGGCTACACTCTTCAGAGCGAATCCTTTAGTACTAACTCTAGTTAACAACAAGGCAATCCGAAGCCTAGACAGACGTGCGGCACAATGGCTGACTTAAGTACGTCCCAGACTAACCGGATTGGTCAAGTGGATAAGAAGAGTGTTCCCTCGGGTTAAGCTAGGGTTGATGCGTGTTCCTAGTCCACACGCAACTAACCGCCGAATAGTCCAAGATGCCACGTCGAGCTCAGTGTACTTGAGTAGCAGGGACTTATGGGTGTGTTAGACAACAGGGACCCGCGCTCGTGGTCTTATTTCGATTGGATGTTAAGCGGGTTCATTTTGAGTGGATTTTTCCTCGAACACCGGGCTAATGGGCTCTAATTCTTGATTATTTTTAATTAAATGGAGTCTTGGGATTAAATCAGTTGGAATGATGAGGTGGGTGATGAAATCCCACCAGTTTCAATTTGGAGCTGGGTCTGCTCTCTTAGAGTTGATTGATTAACGGCCACGCCACGCAAGTCGAATAAGTTGTTGCTAGAAAACAAATAGACATGCGGCAATGATTCACCCAAATTACTCTGTATCGCACTCAAGGCGAGGATAGGGACTTACCTCCCGTGGGCCACGCCACGGGGTCGCCTCCGTGGGTTAGAGAGGGGTATCCTAATGGGCTTGGGCCCGACTCCACCTCTTTGAGCTTTCGCTCCCTACCCACACTGGATCGTTTTCCTGCAGAAAAGTTAGATCGCACGGTCTAGGTATTTGGGATTCTATTTGGAAGATCCTTGCCTTTTTAGGGTTCACTGAACAAGCACTGAATTTAGGCAAGTTTTTGAATTAGTTTCCAAATTCGAGATGGGTTAAAATTTAGGAATTCCCAGATTGGAAAATACCTAGATTGGAAAGTTTCCCGAACTGTGGAGATCTTCCAAGAAAGATTTGATTGCGAGATCCCTTATAATTTTGGGAAATTTTCCAAAATTGAAATTCTGCTAGATTTGGGGCGTTTCCTTTTGCAGACTTTTCCAAATTCGAAAGATTTCTAAAGATAGAAATTCTTCTAAAGAGGAAATTCGGGTATCGTATCCGCACTCGGGGGTTAGAGAAAGCGCAGCAAGGAGCATGAAATGAGGAATTCTTTTTTTTTTTTTTTAATCTTTTATTTATTTATTTATTTTTTTGATTAAAACATTCTTGAGATTATTTTGGAGAAATTCATCACTAAGAACTAACAAGATTTGCGACAAAATCAACCGACTTTTATTAATTGAATAATACCCATTCCCTTGAAATAAAGCATGATAAAAGTAAACTAACTATAAAAAAAACGTTAAGGGATTGATAGAGAGAGAGAGAAAAAAAAATATTCTTTATTGATTAAAAAAAATGCTTACATGAAAACCGTTTCATAACTACTACAAGGAAAGAATAACAAGCTAAACTAGAAGGAGGAGGGGGGGTTCTTACCATAGTTGCAAGAGCTTCAACGATGGCTGCTTTAATGGAAGTTGCTGGCCGGTTGCAGCAACCACCGTATGAGATCCAATCGGTGGTTTGCTAAAGGGGGATGACGGCTTGCTACCCTTGCAGTCCGTTATGGGGAGTAGATGCGCACCAACGTGACTGCGGTCTCCAATGGTGACAGGCGGGGTTGTGAGAGGTGTGAACAGTGGAAGGAGATGATGGAGGCGAATTGCAAGGCAGCAATGAGATGGAAGAACGGTGTGGAAATGCTGATCGAAGTGAAGAGGAACAGCAGGTAGGCGTTCCTCTTCTATTCTTCTTCTTCTCCTCTTTCTTTTCCCTTTTTTTTTCTTTTCTTGTTTTTGTTGTTGAGAGGAGAGGAGAACGTTGGCAGTGCAGCAGCAAGCGGCAGCGGTTTAGTGATGGAGAGGGGCGGCAAGGTGAGAACAGTGGTGCACCAATCCGGTGGAGGGCGATGTGAAAAGGTGGTGGTAGATGGTGTAGACGGCAACCGATGTTGCAATAACTTGGGAACCCACCGTTGGGTTCTGTGGAGGTGCTGGCTATCCAACAGGGGCAAAAGAGATGGAGAGAAGAGGGGTAAAACGAGGTAGAAGATGGCCGGAGTTCTGCAACTCCGGCGAACTACGAAAAGAGAAGATGAAAGAGAAGAAGAAGAAAGGAGGAGGAAAATGGGGCCAAAGAAGAGGGGAAGGGTTTTGGGGAAGGAGAGGAAGAAATTGGAGGGGGATTAGGGTTCGAACGAACCCCTCTCCTTCTCCTTTTAAAGCTCCCTATTTCCTTTAATGGAAATAGGGTATTTTTTGAAAATAAAAAATATGAAAAATATATATATATATATATTTTTTTTTAAGTAAAACATTACTTTTCTATGGGGAATCTCCCCATTTAGTGGACCCCCCATTTTTTAAAATTTAATTAAAATTATTTTGAAATTCACGGGGTCCACTAACTGGTCGGATAGCGGGTCGATGATGATGGGCCCGGCTACTGGCCCACATGGATTGATGATGTCCATCGTCTCACAAGATGATGTGACAGACAGTCTGATGGCGATCGGATAGATGGTGACTTGATTGGGACCCAGATTGGTAGATAGACGGATTTAGAGAGATCCAACGGTCCGATTGAAGATCCAACGGTCAGAAAGCTAAGGGAGATGAGATAGAGCCGATGGGCAGGAGTTCTGGGGTTAGGTCAGTAGATTCGAGGACCGAGAGATGAAGAGAGAGAGAGAATAAGGAGAGATGAGAGAGAAAGTATTAGAAAATAGAGAGAAAAGTACTGGCGGAGGGTCTGGTACCTTGGTCTTCACTGTGACCATCCTCACGCTTCTCCAGTAGAGTCGACTATCATTCTTTGCTGACTCATGTGGCTTTAAATGCTTTGGTCCCTCTCTTGGTCATTGGCTCTCCTGCTCTCTTCGTTCTTTGGGCCGGCTTTTTGGTCCTCTTATTCAGCCCATATTTGGCCCATATCTTCTAGTCATAGCATGTGGGCTCTTTAAGCTTTGATAATGGGCTTTCATGATCGATTTGGGCCCACAAGTCTCGAGAATCGTCCCATCGGGGTTTCCTGCGACAGAAGAAGCGCGTAATGAGACTTTATCAGAACAGCTTAATATCTAGACTTCCGAAAATGTGTTTAATGCATGCAAATATACCATTTCATCCAGAAAAGTGTGTTCTACGCAACAGAAGAGACTATTACGTAGAAAAGTGGATAAATAGAGCATTTTACGTAGGAGAATGCAATAACGCTAAAAGGATAATTGCTTAAAATAAGCACTTTTGAGCGAATATCACCATGGTATAGTGAATGACGGGTCCTTGTGGTCTATGTTACATGGCTTAGATTGACTTCAGGTTGTGCATATCTTCGGGTAATTTTCTAGAACCTAGTCACCCATCCCTTAGATAACATAAGTTGCCCATTTGAGGACTATTATTTGTTATGTAGTTTATCTTGCTTAGTAAGTGGGATGTTCATCTATTGAAGAGATGTAAGCTGGTTACAGTAATCTCTCTGTACACCTGTCCGTGTCTTGCAAGCATGATAGGCTTCTTACAAATAATGATCCTCGAATTGTCTAGAGTGGATAATTTAGGAATTGATATTTGCTATGTGTTGTTTATATACATGGATTGTATGTACCGGTTCGAAATCTGGTAACATTTCGCCATTTTTTCCTTGATATACTATTTTTTGTTATTTTTTATGCCTTGACTATTTTTGATAGTTTGATTGGCATGAAAATTAATAAAAAATGTATGTATATTAGGGGAAATGCGGGGAGATGCTGCTGGATTTTGAAGAAGTACATACAATTCACGTATACAATCAACACATAGCAAAATCAATTCTTGAATGGGTTAGGGTTGACCTAGCAACAATTGAACGTAGGTACTCAAATTAAAACTAAACAAATGCAAAACATTGTATGTGTACTACATGGCGTCATCAACCAGTAAATGATGGATGACGCTAGACGATCGGATTACGGTGGAGTACGCTAAGGGAGTTGCTTCTTTTTTAGAGTTTACTATGGAAAATTGTGGTGGTCATAAGAAGTTTTCTTGTTCATGTACCAAATGTCGAAACGGAAAAGGGATGGTCAGCCTCCGTACGATTTTAGAACATTTATTTGAAAATGGTATCGATCGATTGTATACCACATGGTATTTTCATGGAGAAAGAAAATTGTCAAGCGATGCACAACCATCAAGTACAACTAAATTTGTTGCTGAAAATGAAGTAACGTACAATCCAAGGATGGATGAACTTGTGAACGTTGCATTTGGAAGAATTGGTAAACAAGCTGATGCATTTATGGAAGATATCGAAAGAAATGAAGATGGACATGAAGGCACTTTAGATTTCCATAGTCATCTAGTGAATGAAGAGAATAAATATAGTTCATTACTTGATGACACAAAACAACCTTTATACCCTTCATGTCCAACAAAACTCACAAAATTGTCAGTTATTGTTGACTTGTACAACCTAAAGGTACAGCATGGTTGGTCAGACAATAGTTTCGGTGAGCTCCTTCAGTTGGTTAAGAAGTTGTTACCAGAAGGAAACACATTACTAGAAAAATGTTACGACGCTAAGAAAATGATCAAAGATTTGGGAACGGTGTATGAGCAAATACATGCATGTTCGAATGATTGTATTCTATATTGGAAAGAGGACCGGAAGGTGGGCCAAATAGTGTGGAGAATTGTGATGGGTGAGACCCCTAATAAGGGTCGCCCGTATTATAAATGCCATAAGAACTGTGGTTACTTTAGGTGGGGTGATAATGTGAGCAAGTCAGATGTTAGTACAATAGCATCATCATCAGGAGCATCATTATCTTTTGAGAGAGGTCTTTAAAATACAAGCACATCAACTAATGTTGATGACCTTTCCCGACTATTCCAAGAAGCAGCTCGAGTTGCTTCTATAGAGGATGTTGATGTTTCTATGATAGTAATCAATTTTAAAAGGCGAAGAAATGAGTTCATGTTGATGTGATATTGTTATGATAGTAATATGTAAACTTAAGTAATGATGATAGACTTTTTTTACTTTTAATTTAAGTAATGAGTTCTGTATTTCGCACATCCAATTTATTTATGTCATTGCTATATGTATGTGTGTGTGGAAATGATGGTGTTTATGTGAGAATGGTTGTTTATATATATATATATGTGTGTGTGTGTGTGTGTGTGTGTGTGTGTGTGTGTGTGTGTGTTTGGAATCGATGGTATATATATGGAATGGATGGTGTGTATTGGGTTTTGATATAGCATAGGGAAGAAGAAGATGATGGGGAAGAAGATGAAGTTGATGCTGATCCAAAGACAAAGCGAGTAGTAGTCAGCCGGGGGTACCTACAAACCCCTGGTAAGTCTATAGTTCTCATAATTCAATCAGACATTAACTTAAAATATATTATTTATTGATAACATATTACTAACTAAAATTTTATATTTGATTGCGAGGTGCATACAAATGGAGCATATATGAACCAATCTGCTACACATACTGCTTTTTATGGTAAGTTATGAAGCAATCTGCTAGCATTTTTAAGATTTTTTTCTAGGACATGACATTTTCTTGTTTCTCCTACATTTCCTCCTTTTGTAGCAGAATGTTTCAAGGATAGGACTGATGTTCAATGCCTGCACCGATGGAGAAGGTTTAAATCCACAACTTGTTATAGTTAGGGATGTTTCTTTTGCATCATTTCTTCTTTTTATGCCTTGATATTTCGAAGTAGCCCAATGTTTGGAAAAATTATTAGATTATAGGTTTTGTTCATCAGCCTTTTTCTGGGGCCGAAGAATACCCTTTCGCTGTTCAGTGTAATTTAGAACCTGAACAACTCAATATACTTGGTGAGGAATGGTTTGGCAGCATCAATATATTTATATATGTGGGTTTGTGGACCTATTTGTCAATTTGTTAGGATTGTCATACTGTGTGTACAGGCATTGATTGGGTTACTTTTATGAGAAAGTCATGAAAGTCGCTGCAATACCATGAGTTTTTTTCACCAATGATCAGATTGGGGCTCAGTATTGGGCTACAATACCCTGACTTTTTTTTCCACTAATGATCAGACTCCATCCCAGTACTGATATGGGGTACTCAGATTTAACATCTACAGCATACCTTTCTAAAGTCGCATAATTGCTCTCTTGAATCAACAAGAGATGAGAACAACATTGAAATAACCCTGAAACTATGAAAGTGAATTGGTTTTATTGAACATCCACTCTAGAGTCTGTTATTTCACTTAAGATGTTCTAGTTGTATGAGTCTTTATTAAAGTTGTAGCTGATGGTTCACTCTATTTAAGAGTCTTTATTAAAGTTGTACAGTTCATAGCAGTTCAGAACTACCCACAGAGGTAAGTTTCAGAACCGGTTGGTTCTTCCCCATTCAAGGGGTAATGTTCTTATCGATTACAGTGTTTTTTTATATTAAGATGTGGAAGAAGGTGCTGGTTTTTCCCTTCCAGATTTCAGTATTTGCCTATAAATTTTGATAGTTGAACTGTCCAGATGTTAAATTGGAAAATTGTGGATGATTGTGTAGGCGATGAGGGAGGAACTGAGTACTTTGGTTAAACTGAGTACAATTGGCAAGTTTTTTTGGTCTTGCCAATTGTGATCAGATTTTTTATTATCGGTGCTTGATGCAGTCTAGTATGTTAGCTTCTACTTCATTGTGTTCTGGTTTCATTGATCAGTGTGAAATAATAAAATTGTGGCTGCAGGTTTATTTGGAAATAGCTAATGGCGAAAAGTTTGCAGAGGCGCTTCACTTTAATAAGGTGATTCTAATACACATCTATACTTATATACACTTATCAATATATAGATTGTTCTTGACATGTAAAAACCTTCTTGTTCCTGTTACTATGAGTAAATTGAGGAAGCGGGGCCTGCGTGAATTATATGCATCTATTTTCTAGTTTCTTATTTGTAAAATTCTGGTCATTAATTTATTTTATTTTATTTCGCAACTAAGTTCAGCTAAGCAAAAACTACTCTTAATGGTAGCTTCAGGGTTACACCATGGATTCCACTGTGAAGATTAACATGGTGTTACAATTAACCTATTTCTTAAGATTAACATCAGTTAATTGTTAAGATTGTGATTGAATCTTCTTAGTTGTCTTAACTAGAACTAGAATATATTAGGTTGTATTATATTTAAACCTGATGTGGGTTCTGATTGATGTAAGCAACAAGCATATTAGTATCTTATTCTCTGAGAATCCATATTGTTGGAACTGTCTCGACCAATCAAAAAGTGTATATCAGCATGATTTTGACACCATGGAGTAAGGGATTGACAACGTTAGAATCTGAGGCTTTTTAACATTATTTTTTACTAGTTCTCAAATCAAACCTCTTATTTATGTTGTTTCAGGTCACTAATGAGATTTAAAAATTTAGGATTTGTAATTACAATACTCCACTTTGAAAGGTCATCTTCTTTGTTAAACAATACTTTGAAGGGGCAACATCTTAATTAGCCACAATCCAGTATGAAAAAAACAATATGAAAACAGTGCCAACACTAGTGATTCACATCGGCTTTGATCTGTATCTTACACATATCCCACCTATGCATTTTAAATTGGTGGGCCACCTCTTTGATTGGGGTATACCGAAAAAGTCATACTGATTTGCTATGCACCATAAAGACAAAAGAAGGGGCAGCAAGGAATTCCCTAATTGTTTTGATAAGTGTATATAAGTATAGATGTGTCATCACCGTCAGCCTTTGATATTCAAGGAAATTGGAGCCCTCTAATTGGGGAGACAATCAAGTTCAATTTTGATGGGTGGTCACTTGGTATAATCAGGGTCCGTTAGGGATAAAAATGTTTTTCTGGGACAAAGGTGAAGCTCTCTTTATCCTTCAAGGGTTAAGGCAGCATTTGGGTAAGTTTAAAAATCATAATTAGCTCATCTTGAATTACCTTTTGAAAAAAATCCTTTTGGAGTTTCTTTTCTCTTATAGAATTTTAATGACCCCTATGGATGTTGTTAATAAATTGAGATTAATATAGATTCATGAGTTGTTGTGGATGTAATTGACTAAACAGGGACTAAAACTTGCAGGTAAAATGCTATGAGGATTTATTAAGCAAATCAGAATTTTTTTTTCCAATTTTTCACATTTGCAACGGCTCAAAACCGTTTCATACTTACCACAACTTCAAATCTAGTCTTAAAAACGGTTATAAACCGTTTTAAAAATTTTAAAACGTTGTAGAATTATACATTGCAACGGGTTTATAACCGTTGCTTAAGTTTACATAATCCCAAAATGTAAGTTAGAAACGGTACAGAACCGTTGCATAATAATTATTTTAAAGGGCTTAAAATCGTTTCTTTCTTTTAAACGACTAATAACTATGACAAAACATATTTTTTGAAACGGTTAAAAACCATTGCATAATTATGTTTTGCAACGGTTTTGAGCCGTTGTTAAGTGGAACAGTTCAAAATCGTTGCAAAACAAAATTAAGCAGTTATGCAACGGTTGTAAACCGTTGCAATTGTTTGCAACAGTTTAAAATTGTTGCAATTATGTAATTTTTTTTGTGAACTTTCAGAATAGAAATAACCGTTGCAAATGACTTTGGTAATGGTTTTGAGCCATTGCAAAAAAATTTGAAATGCCACTATTTGCAACGGTTTTAAGCCGTTGCAAATCAGCTTCGAAACGGTCCAAAACCATTGCAAATTGGCAATTTTGTTGTAGTATTACAACATATCCAATTGAAATAAATAATCCACTAACTAAGATATCACTTAGTTTTAATCTAACGAGAATCACTTCTCGCTCACCTAGAGAGCCAGCCTAGGCCAGTAGTCTATTTAGAGAAATACTTTTCTCATAGATCTACAATCCTCAACTCAGTTAGATGAGTCCTCACTCATCCACCAATCACAAATATTCAGTGTTCATAAACTTCGAATTCTATTAAAAATAGATTTGATCATAGAGACAATTACCTTTATATGAATATGATCAAATGGAGAATCCTTTGGAGAAGAATTCGCCTAAGAGACACCCTGCAAAAAGTAATCTTCTTCTTGAAGGAAGATGCTTGCAGAAAAACAATAGCTAATAGACTCTTCAAACACTTATAGTCTTCACAAGGAATACACTGTAAGGAATATTTTCATATTCTAGTTTGGCAAAGATTCCGTATAACATAAGAGCACAGGCGGACGGAGGTCGCAGGAGCACACAACAGCAGGGAAGACAGGCGGTGTGCAGCGGCGATCATGTAGTAGGTTCAAGCGTTGAGATCTTGCAGGAGGCGGAGTAGTGGTGCTGAGAACGCACAGCAGCAGCGTCTCCAGCACGGGTAGAGGCGGACGGTGAAGGAGGAAGGGAGGCAGCAAAGAGTGGCGCACCAGTCCGGTGGAGGGCGGTGTGCAACGGTGGTGGTAAATGGTGTAGACGGCAACCGACGTTGCAATAACTTGGGAACCCGCCGTTGGGTTCTGTGGAGGTGCTGGCTATCCAGCAGGGGCAAAAGAGATGGAGAGAAAAGGGGTAAAATGAGGTAGCAGATGGCCGGAGTTCTACAACTCCGGCGAACTACGAAAAGAGAAGATGAAGAAGATGAAAAAGAAGAAGAAGAAAGGAGGAGAATGGGGCCAAGGGAGAAGGGGAAGAAGGAGAAGTGGGTTTTGGGGGAAGGAAGGAGTAGAAAGAAGGGGGATTAGGGGTCAAACGAACCCTTCTCCTTCCCCTTTTAAAGCTCCCTATTTCCTTTAATGGAAATAGGGTATTTTTCAAAAATAAAAATAAGAAATTTTTTTTTTTTTTTTTTAAGTAAAACCCTACTTTTCTTTGGGGAATTTCCCCATTTAGTGGACCCCCCATTTTTTAAAATTTAATTGAAATTATTTTGAAATTCACGGGGTCCACTAAATGGTCGGACAGCGGGTCAATGATGATGGGCCCGGCTACTGACCCACATGGATTGATGATGTCCATCGTCTCACAAGATGATTTGACAGACAATCTGATGGCGATCGGATGGATGGTGACTTGATTGGGACCCAGATTGGTAGATCGACGGATCTAGAGAGATCCAACGGTCAGGTGGAAGATCCAACAGTCCGATTGAAGATCCAACGGTCAGAAAGCTAAGGGAGATGGGACAGAGCCAATGGGCAGGAGTTCTGGGGTTAGGTCAGTAGATTCGAGGACCGAGAGATGAAGAGAGAGAGAATAAGGAGAGATGGGAGAGAAAATATCAGAAAATGGAGATAAAAGTATTAGCAGAGGGTTTGGAACCCTGGTCTTCACTGTGACCATCCTCACGCTTCTCCAGTAGAGTAGACTATCATTCCTTGCTGACTCATGTGGCTTTAAACGCTTTGGTCCGTCTCTTGGTCATTGGCTCTCCTGCTCTCTTCGTTCTTTGGGCCGGCTTTTTGGTCTTCTTATTCAGCCCATATTTGGCCCATATCTTCTAGTCATAGCATGTGGGCTCTTTAAGCTTTGATAATGGGCTTTCTTGATCGATGTGGGCTCGCAAGTCTTGAGAATTGTCCCATCGGGGTTTCCTACGACAGAAGAAGCGCGTAATGAAACTCTATCAGAATGACTTCATGTCTAGACTTTCGAAAACGTGTTTAATGCATGCAAATATATCATTTCGTCCAGAAAAGTGTGTTCTACGCAACAAAAGAGACTCTTACGTAGAAAAGTAGATAAATAAAGCATTTTAACGTAGGAGAGTGTGAAAACGCTTAGAAGATAACAGTGGAAAATACGCACTTTTAAGCGAATATCAGGTCACTTTGCTAATATTTGCCCAAACAAAGAAGAATATAAAGGCAATGCCAAAGCTTTTAATGCCACATGGGATGAAGAATCAGAAGATCATTCTAATGATTCTGATAGTAATGAAAAGAGTGATAAGTATACTGCTTTTGTTGCTCGGTTTGATAGTTCATAAAGATCTCATGGAGAATCCAAGAAAAGTGATAGTGAGAGTTCGGAAGACTCTTGAAACTAGTTTTTTCCAGTCATTGGACAGAATCCCTAGAATCAACACATTTTTACTTTGATCCGAGACTTTATTCTGCAAAAATAGCAGATTTGCATAGTAGCTTGTGTCGGATGTCGATCCGCACTCGGAATGGGGTTAGCGCAATAATAGAATGATATTAACGAAACTTTCAAGAGAATGTGGAGAGATCGAGATTAAAACTTGCTTCTGGATTCGAGAAATTATCTACATCAAACTACTCGAGAACTAAATAAAACAAACGCACTGATAAAAGAATGCAAATATAAAAATATAATTATTTATTGAATCAAACTTGAATTACAATGCTTAAAAATTGTTTGCCAATAAAAATAACAACTAAAGAAACTAGAAAACGAATAAAGAGAGTTGTAGAGAGAGAAAATAAGAGACATAGAATCCTAGAGAGAGAAACTAAGGGAGAGAGAGAGAAGTCTCACCATTCTTTTACCTTGGAGTGTTAGGCTATGTGGAGACTGATTTGGCCGTGAAGTATGAGGCCATGGAGTCGGCCATATGAAGAGGCTATTACGATAGGGTGGGGCACAGGCAGTGAAAGTTGGGTTTTTTCTTGTCGTTGGATCGGAAACCCTAATTCCAACACATTTTTAAGTTGATCTGATTATCCTGCAAAATATGGAGATATTGTATAGGGATTCATGTCGGATGTCGATCCGCACTCGGGATTAGTCGGATTAGCACAATAAAGAACACATAAAATGATAGATTTTTATCAGAAATTGATACTAAGGAAAATGGAGGGGTGAGAATGATTGTAAATGCTCGATTTTAAAACTTCTTTTGACGATTTTAAAGAGAGAATTTTTCACACGCAATAAACACATAAAGAAATAACAAACTAGGAAATGCAAAATATCATTCTTAACAATTATGAAAGGTTCTTACACTTATCAACTCAAATTAAACGAAAGAAAGAAATTGCAAAACAAAAGAGAGATTTAATCTAGAGAGATAAAATTGAGGAATTCTAGAGAGAGAAAGAAGGAGAGAGAGGGAGTAACCCAGAGGGAGGTCTAGAGAGAGAGATTAAGGTAAAACTGGAGAAAGAGAAGTTGAAACCCACACACTTACCCGGCTAAGGATAGGCCATGTAATGGCGAAATGGAGAGCGGAGTGTTGCTGCTCGGAATGGTGGGGGTCTTTGGTGGGGATGAAAGAAGACTGGTGTGCTCACCAAGCGTAAGGATCTCGACAAGTTGAAGGAGATCTGGCCTATGCAAGGGAGCTGCAAGGGGAGAATGGTACCCGTTGTGGCCGCTATGTGCAGCAGCTTGGAGCACTGCATGTGCGCTAAAACCGTGAGATGAAGAAGAACCTGTGGTGGGGATTGCAGAAGTGGAGATCATGAGATGCTTGTGCTACGGGCGGACCACCATTTCAGCAATATTGGAGGAGGATGGCAGGTTCGTTTCAGGCCGAACCAACAATCGGTGAAGTGTAGGTGAGCGTTTGCTTTGAGAGATCCTTGTTGGCCAATGGATCAGCTCCTAACTTTTCCCCTTGATCGTGGGTCCTTCCATCTTGCTGGCGGTACAGGTTGAGGGGATCCAGACGGTGGTGGCGCATTGCAGCTACAAGTGCCGGTGGTGATGTTGCAGCGTTTGGAGGAGGAAGATGCAGTGCTAGGCAATTTTTAGAGGGAGCAGCGGTGATGGGGGTGACGCCCAGCAACTGGTTGAAGACCACGAACCAGGTCTGATTCGTTAGGAGTAGAGACGGTGCTGCAGGGGGGGCGGTGAAGATGAGAGGTGGCCGGAAGGGGTGAACCAGTCCGGCGAACACGCAGGCGACGAAGTTGACGGGTTGGTGGTGCGCTGGTTCCACTATCGATGCACCTGCAAGAAGGAGAGGAAGAAGAAGAAGAAGAAGAAGAAAGGGAGGAGAAGAAGAGGAAGAGGAAGAAGAAGAGGAGAAGGGGGCGTTGCGGGTCGGAGTTGCAGGCTGCAACTCCGGTAGAAGACGAGAATGAAAAAGGTGAAGAAGAAGAAGAAAACAAAGAGGATGAAGGGGAAGAAGAGGAGAAGAAGGATGGGGGGAAGAAGAGGAGGAGAGGGGCTTGGAGATTAGGGTTTCGAACCATCTCTTCTCCCCTTTTAAAGCTCCCTAGTTTCCATTAATGGAAATTAGGGATTTTTTGAAAAAAAAAAAAAAAAAAAAAAAAAAAATATATATATATATATATATATATATATATATATATATATATATATATATTTAAGTAAAACCTTACTTTTCTTTAGGGAATTTCCCCATTTAGTGGACCCCCCTTTTTATTTAAAAATAATTAATTTAAAGCATTTGAAAATCATGAAGTCCACTAAATGGTCGGGCCACGGGTTGATGATGATGGGTCCGGCTACTGGTCCACAAGGATTGATGATGTCCATCGTCACACAAGATGATGTGACAGACAGTTTGATGACGATCGGATGGATGGTGACTTGATTGGGACCCAGATTGGTAGATCGACGAATCAGAGAGATCCAACGGTCCGGTGGAAGATCCAACGGTCAGAAAGATAAGGGAAATGAGACAGAGCCAACAGGCAAGAGTTCTGAGGTTAGGTCAGTAGATCTGAGGATCAGGTGGTGATGTATAGGGAGATGAAGAGAGAGAGAATAAGGAGAGATGAGATAAAAAATTAGGGAGAGGAGAGAGAAAATATCAGAAAATGGAGATCAAAGTATTGGCAGAGGGTCTGGAACCCTGGTCTTCACTGTGACCATCCTCACACTTCTCCAGTAGAGTAGACCATCATTCCTTGTTGACTCATGTGGCTTTAAACGCTTTGGTCCGTCTCTTGGTCATTGGCTCTCCTGCCCTCTTTGTTCTTTGGGCCAGCTTTTTGGTCCTCTTATTTAGCCCATATTTGGTCCATATCTTCTAGTCATAGCTTGTGGCTCTTCAAGCTTTGATATTAGGCTTCTGTGGTTGATCGTGGGCCCGCAATTCTCGAGAATAGCCCGATCAAGTTTTCTGTAAGAGAAAAGTACGTAATGAGACTTGATCATAACGTCTTTATACCTAGACTTCCAGAAATGCATTTTGTAATACCCCGAACTTTTGTTCTAGGGTATTATGGTAAATTCACCTAATAAATGAAAACCTGAAACTTTTTCAGACTCTTATTATTATTTTTATTGTTAAATATCATGTATGAGTATGTGTATTTAATTTAATTTCATTCTGACAATTTTGAAAAAAACCTACTATTTTTGAAACTCGCTCTTTAGGGCTAAATTCCTACTAAAAATAATGAATCATAACTTGCATGGGACTTTTTCTTGCTGCAACTAATATTCCAGAATTTTATAAAAAAATTATTTTGTGGGCCTGAGACTCCAAAAATATTCCTATTTTATCCTTATCAACTTACCTGTGAAATTTGGAAGCTTTCCTGATACATGAAAACCCTAGCGGGAGATTTCAGGAGATTTTGACAAAAATAGTATTTTCGTAATTTTTAAACTTTCTTACTATTATTATATTTTTAAAAATAATATTTAATTATATTTTATTTATTTAATAGGAGTGTGGGACCCGCGAATCACTTTCGGGTCATTCTAATATCATTTGACACTTTTCTAAGGTTTTGAACGTTTTTGTGATTTATGTGTGTGACATGTGTCAATACCTTATTGTATGAACTTTTAAATTATATAATATAGTTGATTGAATTAATTAATAATTATTTGTGTTATGATTGTTGGGTGGGCCCTTATGGCCAATCTAGAGGTCTTTTGGGCTTAATAATATTTTTAAATGAAGCCTATTTATATCTATGGGCCTTGGGCCCATTCTTAACCCATTAATAGTGTAAAATATAAGTTTTTGAGGGTTGAAAAAGTCATCCCTTTACTAGTTACGAATTTCAACAAAATAGAAACTCTAATCCTTCCCTAAACCTATTTATTAAAAACCCTAAAGTTTTAGAACCTTTCACAACCCAACTCCATTGAAGAATAGAGCAAGCTCCATTAAACCTTCATCCGAGGACCGATTGCACTCGAGCAAGTAGAGAGAATTGACGGGGACTCCGATTAGAAGAACATACTCCGAGGAGAGGACGATCCGACGACTTTCAAATTTGAATAAATTTTTGATTTTCATTAAAGTTAAAGAAATCTTAAGGTAAGTGTGTTTGATCCATCCTATACTTGTTTTTCTTCAAGATTTTATTTCTCTTTCATTAGATAATGGTTGATACTCATTATAAATTAATTTTAATAATATTTACTTTATTCTTATTGGGTTGATCTTTGTTTTGGGCCACCATGATGGGTTTGGCCATAGTCTATTTTGTACCTATAACGGATGACTATGTTCTTATCATTTTTATTGTATTTTTATGATTTAAATATTTTTATATTATTTTTTTCTAAATACCTCTTTAAATTTATTTTCCAAAACCGTTTAGTTTGTATTTTTCTTATTTTTATTGATTAAGTTATGATTTTTCTAAGTTGTATGACTTTACCAAAAAACCTAGAATTTCAGATTTTACACCGTCCGATTCACTTGAGATTTCGATCTATATTTTTAATATAAATATTTTTCTAATTATTTTTCATGGATACCTCTATCAATCTAGTTTCTATAACCTTTGAGTTTATATTTTTCTAATTTGTATTAATTAAGTTATGATTTTTCAAACGTGCTGGACTTTTCTGTAAAGCCCAGAATTCCAGATTTTACACGGTCCAATTTACCTGAGATTTCGATCTATAGTTTTAATCTAAATATTTTTCTAATTATTTTTAACAGATACCTCTATCAATCTAATTTCTATAACCTTTGAGTTTATATTTTTCTCATCTGTATTGATTAAGTTATGATTTTTCAAACGTACTGGACTTTTCTGTAAAACCCAGAATTTTAGATTTTACACGGTCCATTTTACTTGAGATTTCGATCTATATTTTTAACCTAAATATTTTTCTAATTATTTTTCATAGATACCTCTATCAATCTAGTTTCTAGAACCTTTGAGTTTGTATTTTTCTGATTTGTATTGATTAAGTTATGATTTTTCAAACGTGCTGGACTTTTCTATAAAACTCAGAATTTCAAATTTTATACGGTCCACTTTTCTTGGGATTTCGATCTATATTTTTAATCTAAATATTTTTTTTATTTATTTTTCATAAATACTTATATGAATTTAGTTTTCAAATTAATTGAGTTTGTATTTTTCTAATAATTATTTATTTAGTTATAACTTTTACAATGTGCGGGACTTTTCTGTATCCCGAATTCTGTCTAGCCCAATTAATTAAGAGTTTTGACCTATATTTTGAATCTGAATATTTTTCTATTTATTTTTCCTAAAAACCTCTATGAATCTAGTTTTTAAATCCATTGAGTTTATATTTTTCTAACTCATATTTATTTAGTTATGATTTTTATAATACAGTACATTTTTGTAAAAAACATATTAATTGTTCGTGGTTCGGTCATGATTATTAACTATTAAGGTTTTAACCTTGTTGTTTGACTAAACCCTAGATGGTTTGACCTATACCTGTATGCATGGGGATCCCACCCATGTGTCTTGGATCTCTTATAGGGTTCGGCCAAGTGTCTTGGATCCCTCTTTAGGGTTCGACATTGTGTCATGGATCCCTCATAGAGTTCGGCCATGGCGTGTTGGATTCTCTTGCGATTTTCACTTATATTATTCATCGATGTTGATTGTGATATTTGGTCATGTCTTATTGACTATTATACCTAGATGGTTTGACCTATACTTGTATGCATGGGGATCCCACCCATGTGTCTTGGATCCCTCATAGGGTTCGGCCAAGTGTCTTGGATCCCTCTTTAGGGTTCGACCTTGTGTCATGGATCCCTCATAGGGTTCGGCAATGGTGTGTTGGATTGTCTCGTGATTTCTACTTATATTGTTCATCCGTGTTGATCGCGACCTTCGGTGATTGTTACATGGTATTCATGGTTAACCATAATTCGTTCCTATATTACCACTTTTGATGATCATGTTTCATTTTGTATTCTTATTTAAATGTTAAATACATGTGTGCTTATGCCATGTAGCCTTGTACTATCTTGTTGTCATACCATGATCATCACGTCATTTCATATAAGGGGTGTATAAGGGAACGGGGTTGAAGTATATTATATACGTTATATTGGTTTTATCAATTAATCAGGGTTCGGTACCCTAGGGTGAAAGGCCCCAGACGTTATTATATCCTGCAGATGGGTCAATGAGACCGCTCCCAGTGCGGGAAGGAGATGGAGACCCTATGTGGTTATGGGTACTAGTTGCATTGACATCCCTTACTCATCTGCATTCATCCTCATATTCATGCCATCCTTATTATACGATTGAGATGCATATCTTGATTAAAAAACTTGTATAGTATGATATCATACCATGCACATTGTTGTATTACTGGGCCTCGGCTCACGGTGCTACACCGATACCATTTTCAGATTTTGAGGAGCCGGGTACGTGAGATGATTTTGAGACGAAAGACTCCGGTGCATTCGAGGAGATCGGCGAGGATTTGGGAGTCGATCCCACACTTTAGAAAGTTGTATTTGATTATTTTATAACATTATTTATTTATTTTCACGGGCATGTAAGCCTTTATTTGAGAGCATGTTCTCACTTCCATCTCTCCACATTTAGTTGATTGATTGAATTATTTGAATTATAAATTATTTGAATTATTTGTTTCCTATATCTAGACTCTCTTTTTACTTAGTGGGTTTTCGAATGAACCTTAATAGTCTAATTGACCTAATTGGACCACTAGGGGACATTCATGGATCACCTCTGGGTTCGGGTACGGGTCGATCCATGGATTTTTAGGTCGTATCTGGGTATCCGGATTCGGGGCGTGACACATTTAATGCATGCAAATATACCATTTCGTCCAGAAAAGTATGTTCTACGCAATGAAATAGACTCTTACGTAGAAAAGTGGATAATTAGAGCAGTTTTATGTAGAAGAGTGTGATAACGCTTAGAAGATAACAGTGGAAAATACGCACTTTTAAGCGAATATCAGGTAGCATGCGTGTGATCCCTAAGAGAGATCGCCAATGGTGGTGAGTGAAGGAAGCGCACCTGAGATGAGAAGGGGGGCTGCAGGTGGTAGTGGAGATGAACGGCCAATAAGTAGATTGCTGGCTGGTGCACGTCCAAGGCTTGGAGTGGTTCAGTCCAGTGGGTTGGGGAAGCACTCAAGTGAGTCTAGAGATGGAGAAGATGGCAAGCGAGGTGGTGACTTGCTGGAGTTGTAGGCGTGCAACTCTAGCAACTTACCGTGATACAAGTGCAAGTCTTGAGGCTGAGAGAGGAGATGTGGCTGGGCTTGTCGATTGGAGATGGCAATGGTTATGCAAGGGTTGTAGCGGTAGTGAGGATGCATCAAGGGGCATTGAGGGAAATGAGTTGCAAACCCACAGCTTGAAGTAGCAGGACGTGCTGGGCAGAGAAGAGCTACCGGTGTAGCAATTGAAGAGAGGTGGAGCAAACCATGGAGATAATGGAGGTGCAGCAACGCACTCTAGCTTCAATGGAGGTGAGGACGAACCAATGGCTGGTGTGTGGTGCTACTATGGTGAAACGTTGCAAGCTGCAACTCGTAGGAGGTGGTGCAGCTCAAAGAAAAGGCAGCCGGTGGTGGTAGAGGAGCTACTGCTTCCTCCTCCCTTCTTCTTCTTTTTCTTCTTCTTCTTCTTCTTCTTCTTCTTTCTTTTTCCTTTTTTTTTTTTTGGTTTTTCCTCTTGAGAAAAATGGTGGGTGACGATTTGGGAGTTTGGAATGGAGAAGAGAGTTGAGAGAGAGGGACGTGAGAGAGGGTGAGATTAGGGTTTAAAGGGTAAGACGTAGGAGAGCCCCTTCTTTTTATATCTTCACGATTCTTCCTATTTTAAGAGTCGACTACCCTTTAAAACATTTGGTAATTTCCCTTTTTTTTATGCAACCCTGTTTAAGAAATTGATGACCATTCAATGTGCATAATTGTCCACACATGCATCCAAATGTCCAGCACCTCTCTATGTAATCTAGCCATCCATCCTATATTAGATTTCCCACAAATTATTTCTCTCCAAAAGGAAGAACTATCTTTGCCATTTTTATTCCAAAGATTCCTCTTAGATCCACTATTTTTGGAAAGCTATATATGTAAAATCCCCCTTTTTCGTAATAATGATTGTGGGGGAAAAATTTGGTGGACCCCTCCCACACGATCCTCGAGGAGTCGGATTGATGAATAAGCACATACATCTCAATGAGAGGTCGTTCAGCCGCCAGTTCTACGAAGGTAGTTTCTCTGGGAGAGGAGGGGAGGGTAGGAGATAGAGTAGGTAAATAGACTAGTGAAGAATCTAAAATGTTAGATTGACTCTCAGATCAATCTACAGTTGGATAGGGTCAAAACAGGCATATGCTTGAAAAAGCAAGCTGTAAACTTGGCAAAAAGTTGCTAGAGGAGAACACTAACCTGAAGTAGATTATATGATGCACAAGGAGCAAGCATTATAACCTTATTTCTAAAATAATCAGGATATTTATAAGGGATTTATCTTGTTAGTTTGTGGGCTGAGGTATATTATGACAGTGGGCGGACCACTAGTTTATCTTGTTACACGTCGGACTAACTATTTGCACTCATGGGTTCTCACCAGGCTACACTCTTTAGAGCAAATCCTTTAGTACTAACTTTAGTCAACAACAAGGCAATCCGAAGCCTAGACAGACGTGCGGCACAACGGCTGGCTTAAATACGTCCCAGACTAACCGGATTGGTCAAGTGTTTAAGAAGAATGTTCCCTCGGGTTAAGCTAGGGTTGGTGCGTGTTGAAAGTAGGATTTTTCCGCGTCGTTAGTTATGGAAACCCTAACTTCAACACATTTTTAATTAATCCGAGACTTTTAACCTATAGAATGAGCAATTTGCACAGTGGCTTGTGTCGGATGTCGATCCGCACTCGGGATTAGTCGGATTAGAGCGAATAAGAACAAAAACTGACAAACCATCACAAGAAATAATAGATAAAAACAAACTTCATTATTCAGTGATCAAAATGTTTATTACAATGCTTGAATCGAAAATAACATAAAATAAAATAAACTAAAAAGTAATTTTAAGGAAGAAAATTCTAGAGAGAGTTAGAGAGAGAAAATAAAGTAGAGAGAGAAAGTTAGAAAGATGTCTCTAGAAAGAGAGATTACTCTCTAGAGAGAGAAAAAGAGATATAGAGAGAACTAGGTAGAGAGAGAACCTCCTAAAAACTAGAGAGAGAAACAAGAGATAGAGAGAGAAAGAGAAAACTCTAGAGATTTTAGAGAGAGAAAGAGGTGAGAGGCCTTTACCTTGGAGGAGAAGGCTTCATTTTACCTTGTAAGATGAAGATGGTTGATGCCCGGTGATTCGGTCATGAGTGGCCGGAGAAGATTTGCCAAGAAGGTGAGCATGGAAATTGTTGCGTGGTGCTCTTCTTGTCCGGAGAGGGAGATGGAGGAGAGAGAGGTGGTGTGGTAAAAGATAATGGTGGCCTTTTTTGAAGGGTGGAGGAGCAGCGTGGAGAGGCGCCTGAAGAGATGGGTGGTGGTAGTTCGAAAAGGAGAAGAGCTTCTTCTCCGGCGGTAATGGTGGTGGTTGCAATTGCAAGCGTCTTGGATATGAAGGAGGTGGAGATGTAGGGGGGTGGAGCAGGTGGAGAAGGAGGAGGCGTTGCCGTGAAAAGAGGAGTTCGAGTGCTGGCTGTTGCAGGCGGAGGAGATGGACTGGTGGAAGTGGTTCATGTGGAGGTAGTGGCCGGAAGTTGCAGGTGGGGGCGGTGAAGATGCATCAGCCCAAGAAGCTCACCGCTTCCTCTCTCGTTCTCCTTCTTTTCTTTTCTTTTTTCTGAGAAAGAGAAAGGCGGAAAGAGGTGAAAGCTTTTTAAAGAGGCGGTGGCTTGCAGCCACTATTTACGTTGGTTTTTGGCCGGAGTTGCAGGTCCGCAACTCCGGCTAGGAGTGGTGGTGCGGCCTGCTGATGGAGAGGGAACCTGCAAGAAGAAGGAAAAACGGAATAGAAGGACCAGAAGAGGAGGAGGCGCAAGAGGAGAAGGAAAAGGAGAGGAAGAAGGGGAGATGGCCGGAGTTGCAGACCTGCAACTCCGGCTAGAATTGTGGGAGAAGACTCGTGGACGGGCTACTGGTGCTGCCACCTGTGGTAGCAGCAGGTGGTGGTAGAGGCGATGAAAAGAAGAAGAAGGCGAAGGAGAGGATGGTGACGGTGTTGCTGGTTGGGCAGAGGGTTCACAACCATTGCTGGTTTTGCAACCAGCAAGAACGATCGGAGTTGCTACCTGCAACTCCGGTAAGTAATTTAGAATATGAAAGAAGAAGAAGAAGCAGAAGAAGAAGGAGAAGAAGAAGAAGAAGAAGAAGAAGAAGGAGGAGAAGAAGAAGAAGAAGAAGAAGAAAAAGAAGAAGAAGAAGAAGAAGAAAAAGAAGAAGAAGACGAGGACGCACCACCTCCTCACCGACGATGGCACGCCGGAGGAGAAGAAGAAGAGAAGAGGGAGGGGGAGAGGAGGCAAGCGAAAGTCAAAGAGGAGAGAGAGCCCCTTTTACCTAAGAGGGAGAATGGGCCATACAATAGGCCTCCTTTCCATAAAAAACCATTCCTCATTATAGAATGGAGAGAGAAGATATTCTCTCTCCCACGATTTTAGAAACCGTGGGATAACTTCCAAGTGGGATCCACATGGGATCATGAGTGGGGTCCACATAAAGATTGATAATTTTGAGGGTCGTGGGTCATTAGATGGGTTGACCCGATGGATGCAGGGCCCTCGAACAGGCCATAAGCCATGGGCTTGAAGGATAGGTGAGGTTTCACCGATTAGACCATTGGTAAGTGGTCAGTGGGCCAACATTACAGTAGACCCTAATCAATGCCAAATTTTTGATCGTCAGATCAGATCAGATGATTTTAGATCAAGAGGTTATAAGATTGGAGGTTCTGATGACGAATGATTCGATCATTTGGCAGATGATCCGATGATTGATGAATGATCTGGCTAGGAACGATTGATCACATGATCTGATTAGTGTAAGATATGTGAGAATTAGGATTGGGATCATCAGATGGTGGACATCTGCCACGGTAGGCCGTAGGGTAGAGTTATTGCGGGAAGGGAGAGGATCGGATGATTAATATTGAAAGTAGAGAGAGAAAGATGATATAGAGAGAGAGGAGAGAAGATATTACAAAATAAATAAAGAGAAAATGCTAGCATAGGGTCTGGAACTCTAGTCTTCACTGTGCCGCTCCTCACGCTTCACCAGTAGAGCAGACCATCATTCCTTGTTGATTCATGCGGCTTTAGACGCTTTGGTCCGTCTCTTGGTCATTGGCTCTCCCGCTCTCTTCGTACTTTGGGCCGACTCCTCGGTCCTCTTTTTCAGCCCGTATTTGGCCCATATCTTCTAGTCATAGCATGTGGGCTCTTTAAGCTTTGATAATGGGCTTTCATGATCGATTTGGGCCCACAAGTCTCGAGAATCGTCCCATCGGGGTTTCCTACGATAGAAGAAGCACGTAATGAGACTTTATCAGAATGGCTTAATATCTAGACTTCCGAAAATGTGTTTAATGCATGCAAATATACCATTTCGTCCAGAAAAGTGTGTTTTACGCAACAGAAGAGACTCTTACGTAGAAAAGTAGATAAATTGAGCCTTTTACGTAGAAGAGTGCGAAAACGCTTAGAAGATAACAGTGGAAAATATGCACTTTTAAGCGAATATCACGTGTTCCTAGTCCACACACAACTAACCGCCGAATAGTCCAGGATGCCACGTCGAGCTCAGTGTACTTGAGTAGCAGGGACAGGGACTCGCGCTCGTGGCCTTACTTCGCCTGGATGTTAAGCAGGTTCGCTTTGTGTGGATTGTTCCTCGAACACCAGGTTAATTGGCTCTACTTCTTGATTCTTTTTTATTAAGTGGAGCCTTGGGATCAAAGCAGTTGGAATGATGAGGTGGGTGATGAAATCCCACCAGTTTTAATTTGGAGCTGGGTCTGCTCTTTTAAAGTTGATTGATTAACAGCCACGCCATGCAAGTCGAATAATATGTATGCGAAAGCAAATAGACAAGCGGCAATAATTCACCCAATAACACCATATCACACTCAAGGCGAGGATAGGGACTTACCTCCCGTGGGCCACGCCACGGGGTCGCCTCCGTGGGTTAGGGAGGGCTATCCTAATGGGCTTGGGCCCGACTCCACCACTTTGAGCTTTTGCTCCTACCCACACTGGATCGTGTTCCTGCACTCAATGGTTAGATCAGGTCTAGGGATGGGTTTTTTGTTGGAAGGTTTGATCGGCTATTAGGGTTTCACGAAGCACGCATTGGTTTTAGCCGGTATTAGATTTGTTTCTCATTACGGTTTGAAACTTTCTCTTTTCAAACATCCTCAGATAAGGAAACCTTCCAAATAAAGTGAAGATTTGAAATCCCGTCTATTTTAAAAATTTTCCAAATTGAGAAAATCTTTTCAAATTAGAAGATCTCCTATTTTAGAATTTTCCAAAATTAGAGAATATCTATAAATAGACTCTCTCCAAAATTAGAATGTCCTAAAACTGCGAACCCTAATTTCGAGATTCCTCTATTTCTGGAAACTTTCCAAGAATAGAGAATCCTATGATCTATCTAAAAGTGGCAGGAAATGAAAACCCTAATTTTTTTGAATTTTTGATTTTTGAATTTTTTTTTTTTGTAATTTTCACTTAATCTAGGGTTTCTAAAAAAACCTAGAACAAGATCTAACAGTTATTCGAAAAGTAGTAAAATTCTTAAATTATTACAAATTGCACTCGGCCTTCTGAGGCATTAAAAATAGTAATTTAAAATACTGTTAAAAAAAAGATGGAAAGTTTTTAATTTTGAGCTTTCCGCGTTTAGCAACTTTCTGATTCCGTCATCTACGTCCTTTTTCGCATTCTGGTCACCCGAGCGGCAGTGGCGCCATTTGAAAGCAGGGTTTTTTCGCGTTGTTGGTTACAAAAACCCTAATTCCAACACATTTGTAATTATCCGATATTTATCCTGCAAAATTTAGACTTCTTGTATAGGGATTCGTGTCAGATGTCGATCCGCACTCGGGGGTAGTTAGCGCATGTAGAGAACATAAAATGACAGATTTTTTCATAGAAATAGATGCGAATGATGGTAGGGTGAGAGTGGTGATTTGAAGTGGATTTTTAAAACATGTTCTTGATAGAGATATCATTACCCACTAATTAAAATACAAAAAATGCAAAACAAATCAAACTTTAAATATCAAAAAAAAATCTTCATCAATGCATAAACAACCATCCATTACATTGAATCAAAATCGAGTTCACATCATACTAAAAAGCAAACAAAAGCCCTAGTAAAGATTTAGAGAGAGAAAATACTAAAAGATGAGAGAGAAACTAGAAGGAGAAACAAGAAATGAGAGAAAATAAAGAAGAGAGAGATAGGTGTTCTAGAGAGAGAAAGTATGAAATAGAGAGAGAAAGAGAAGATTGGAGAGAGAAAGTAGAGAGGAAAAGAGATTACCTTGTGGTACATACCGAAGAGGGAATTAGCCAATGAATGGGCCATGTTTTGGATGCCATGGGTGAAGAGTGGATCAATCGGAGTTGGTGGCTACGGTGCACCAAGGAGGAGGACGGACCAAGGGCAGTGGGGATGTTGATGTTCTGGCCGGCGCAATAACAGGAGGTGCTACAAGCCTAAGAGGTGGCCATCATGGTTATCCCGGCAAGGAGGGAGAACAGGTGGTGAAGATGACAACTTTAATGGTACTAGCCGGCCAGAGCGTTTCTGCAAGTGTGATCTGAGAAGATGCAAGGGAGATCAACCAGCATAGAGAGGAGCTCATGGTGGGGGCGTTCCAGACCTGAGATGCTGTCAAGGAGAAAATGCTGGTAGTGGTGGAGATGGATCCCAACCAGAGTCGTAGGTTTTCGGCAGGGTGATGATCTATTGGCCGGAGTTGCAGGTTGGGGCTGGACGTGAGGAGCACTATTTTTCAGCCAACAAGGAGAGATGTAGAGGTGTCGTCTGGTGCAAGCTGGCGTTAATGGTGTTGAACCATCAGAGGCGTTATCATGGAGGGGAGGTAATCTGAGCTACAGAGGAAGAGCACCGGCTTGGTGCTTGTTGGTTCGGCATGAAAAGAAAAGAGTTGGAGGCGCGCTGGTTCCAAGGGCATGCTTGTGGTGGCTGAGAAGGTGGCCAGCAACTTGAAGAGAGGGGCGAAAAGAGCACAAGCAGGAGCTGTACCTGCTAGTGTTCACGGCAACAAGGTGGTAGAGGTGGTGTTGTCGTTTGGGGAGGAACTAGGCTACCCCGTGAAGGATGCAGCAGAAGATAACGGCCTGCAATGGTAGCAGGCCGTTAACTAGCAATAAGAGAGAGAGAAGATGTTGGAGAGGGTAAGTTGTGGGCGGTGATGACAGAAAGTTGCATGCTTCTCCTTCTTGGAAAACCTGCAACGTGAAGGGGTATTGGCTGAGAGAGATATGGGTGGCGAGGTGAAGACCTTCGAGAGAGTGAAGAAGAGAAGGAAGAGATATGGACGGCTGGCCTCCCTCCTTCCTCTCCTCAACATGATGCCCTCTTTAGGGTTTCTTGAGGAGAACGTGGAAGGGGGTAACGGTTTGGGCTGCAATTAGAAAGTGAGGGAGAGAGACGGTCAAGAGAGAGAGAGAGCTCTCTTCTCTTTCTCCTCTTGTGGACCCCACTATATGATGGGCAGCATATACATGGGAATTAATCCCATGCATTTTCAAATGGCTTGGCCTCTTTACACGTTGCTAAGCCCATGGGCCCCCACCTTTTAAAAAAAACCCTCCTTGCCACCTTGCATTACATGGACCCTACCTTAGCACTTCAGCAAGTGTATGGTTGCCACCTTTGCTTCATGGCCTTGCTGCCACCCTTGCATATGGACCCCACTTTAGCAACTTCAGCTTCTACTTGTCTTTTCCTCCCCTTGGTCCAACTTGTCCTCTCCCCAATAAGGTGAGATGCACCCTATCAATACCTCCAATGGAGGATATTTTTTATGTAGTGGACTATCCTTCCGCCCTCTTCTTCGTTAGGTAGAATATTATCCCATGCATCTTTAGCTTCTTGTCCATTGGAGTTTGATTTTTGGTTCTAGGATATGGGCTTGGGCCCATTTGAAGCTAATGAGAAGTTGTTCTCCACAAAACTGTCAATATCTTTTGAATTTCATGTTGTCTCATGCTATGAGGTCACCACTGGTCCTGCAACTTGTTTAGCCTTGGCCCACATATATCTTTGGCTCGTTACCTCAGCCAATCCATGGAATCATGTGTAGCAATTTGTGTGTCCACTGGCTCTTTCTCTCTCTCTTGGTTCTCGGTCTGGCACTTTGATTTTCCTTTGGCTCGGCCTGCTCTTGGCCCATATCTTCTTGCCTTAGCCTGCTTGGCTATTTCATCTTTGATAATGACTTCTGTGGTCGATTTTGGGCCTGCTAGTCTCGAGAATCGTCTAATCGAGTTTCCTACGACAAAAGAAGCGCGTAATGAGACTTAATCAGAATGGCCTTATATCTAGACTTCCAAAAATGTGTTTAATGCATGCAAATATACCATTTCGTCCAGAAAAGTGTGTTTTACGCAATTAAAGAGACTCCTTACGTAAAAAAGTGGGTAAATAGAGTAGTTTTACGTATGAGAGTGTGATAACGCTTAGGGGATAATAGTGAAAAATACGCACTTTTAAGCGAATATCAAAATTTCAGGGAGATTTCTCATTTGTCTAGAAAATGACATAGGCCATTTTCCTCGAAAAGCGTACAGAATCTGTCAGAGTTAGTGTCATACGGTTGTGTATCTCTAGGAGCCCTACTACCGTATGTAATTATTTTGTTAAGATTGTTTGTAATTTTTCATTATTTTAAGCATTTTTCCTTATAAAGGTGAGTCTGCAACATGTGCAGACCCCTCCCCAAACTCTATAAATAGAGGACTCTGGGGACAGAAAAAAGGATCTTTTCCTATTTTATTGTGATAAGGCAATACACTGTCGAAATTCATCTAGAATTTGACTTATTGTTTTCCTTCAGTGTATGTGAGATTTACCGAAGAAATACAGAATCACAAATTCAGATATCCTGTGCAATACTAGTAAAAAGGTAATCCCTAATGAACTATACTAGATGGATGTTCCTCTTCTAAGGACTTTATGCTGGGTTACTACACGATTAATGCTTGAGTTACATACTCCCCGTCTTGAGGAGAATGGACTGAAGCAAGAGAACAAGCCTATCCTTTGTGGGTCTAGGGGATTCCACTTAGGGTCGAAAAACGGTTAAGAATCCGGCACCTAGAATGTTGTGGAGTTGTCTTGTCACATAGACATTTCTATCACATCGTTTTAATAAACCTATTAATGTTATTGATACCTGGAGATTTTCTCTCCATTGTTTAAAAATAGGACGCTTAAAAGATAATCATGGACTAATCAATGAATTAATCGAACCATACCCCATTGGAGACTATCTAACTAGAGGACGACTCCATTTAACAATGTTTGAAACTGTTGGATGCATTTTGGACATTCCCCAGTCCCTCAATGTGACAGGCTGAGGGACCCATTCAGCATGACTAGATTAAGATCACCTTCATGGGGAATGATGAGCTGGAAGCGACATTAATCAATCAACCGCCTGTTACATTTGTAATTGTTTGGAATGACGGTGTTAGTGAAGGACAGTTCAGTCAAGTTCTACTGTATGAAATGGATGTTGTTATCTCTGTATTTGTTTAGAGGAGACAATACACACCGCATTACCACTCTCACGGACTAACAGAGACCACTCATACCCTGGGAACCCTAGAAACGACACAAGAACACATTCCACATTCCACCCACTTCCAGTATTATGTGACGCCAAATTGCACCCGACACCTACCGTTCAATAGAGTGAATCCAGCAAGGAGGTAGAGCTGCTAGTGATGGAAAGGATGAGCTGCTCGCTACACTTTAGAGGGTAATGAGAGAAAAAGATCAAGGAAGAGGTTGGAAAGCCTAAAGGGATTAGCTTATGAGAAGGGGGAGGGAACCAAAAAGAGAAGAGATCTTTGATCTCTTCTTAAGGGCTAGGTGAGTTTGTTGTTTAATCGGTTAGTTAGGATAGAGAGATGGGGGAGAGAAAATCGGTCAAGTGAGACCGATTCTCTCTTCTGTTATAAGTGAGCATGGGCATGGGTCATGGGGCATGGACATGGGCATGGGTCATGGGTAATGGGCTTGGGTCATGGGCCAAAATAGATAAAGAGAGAAATAGGAGAGGGGTGAGAGAAAAATACAAAAATAATAACATTTGAGGGTTTTGAACCCTGGTCTTCTTTCTTCTCTCTCGTTCGCTCCACCAATAAGTCAAACTTATCCTTTGATGTCAATTGGTGTGGCCTTTAACACCTAAGTCCTTCTCTTGGTCTCCAGTTATTCTTCTCTCTCTTAGTCCTTGTTCTGGCTCTACAATCCTCTAGCCTTGCCCGTACATGTCTTCTATCTTTTTATCCTAGCTTGCTGGCTCTTTAAGCTTTGATAGAAGTCTTCCATGGTTGATTGTGGGCCCGCCAATCCTCGATAATTGCCCGATAGGGTCTCCTGCAAGTGAAAAAGCGCGTAATGAGATTCAATTAAAACAGCTTGATACTGGACTATCCAAAATGCGTATATTTCATGCAAATAGTCGATTTTTGTCTAAAGAATGCGTTATACGCAATGGAATAAACTCTTACATAGAAAAGTCAACGAAAAGAAAATTTTACGTAGGAGAATACGACATCTCTATAAGGACAATGGTTTAAAATAAGCACTTCTGAGCGAATATCAGAGACTCATGTACACTAGGAATATCGGAATTGCCTTTCTAAAAGCTCTAAGTTGTACGTTTTCTGCCAGACATGATGGGGGTATATCAAGTACCCCCAACCAGGTTGAAAGTCACGGAGACTGAGTGAATCTGCAGTCCTCTTGACACTTAAGGTGGAGCAAAAACAACTATCATATCCCTTGTCTAGGTATACCTGTGTAGAACAGGTCTTTCTCAATGTAGACTAAGAGAAGGACATTAAGTGCTCTGAGTAGCCCTACAAAAATATGTAGTTTAGCAGGGATGGATTGAAGCTTCTCAGTAAAAACTAAGAGGTGAGCAGTAGAGGGTTCTCTGACCATGGTTAACAGAGTCACAAACTCATTGAGTTTAGCGGAAAGGTATCTAAATGTAGCAGACTCTAGCAGATCAATAAAACCATAATTGCCTATCTCCGAGAAGAAGTCAGGCTCAAAGTGTTCGTGACACTGGGAGAATTTTCCCTCGGGAGAGTCCGAAAGTAGACTCTCTATGGCATATGGTGTATCGACAATATCAACATGTGTTGGTTGTTCATAAATGGTAACCTCTGCTTTGAGGTTGTCAAATGTCGTGGACATGTCATCGTGCCCACACCCGATGTGTACATCAACTATGCTAAGGAACTGAGGGGCCAGGACAACTAGGTCCGTACTGTCTAGACACGGCTTAGTGTCTAGAATGTCTACTTTATGTGCAGATGGTGAAGCATCAGAGGTAGATGATTCCTCTAAGCTAGGTTCAAAAGTTGGTGCATGTAATGGCACCAAAAATGGAGACTTTGGCTCATCACTCTTGTGGCCACTCCAGTGGAGGTCAAGAATGGTAAATCTAGGACAGTTGGGATCCTACGATCGAGATAAAGCTTAGTGTCATGAAGATCGATGTCAGGGTCAGGGATAGAAACAACAGAGGTAGAGTGAGAAATAGGTTTCTCTGAGCTAAGTTTAGGATTTGGTGCTGTTAAGGGCATCGACGATGGAGACAATTGCTCGTCAATATACTGGCCTGAACTAGTGGTGGTAGCAACTACTGTTTCTCCCTCGAAAATCTGGTATTGGGTCCAATTGTGCGACTCCTCATCATAGACAATGGCCATGTCAGTCTCCTCAGGATAGGCTATCAGTTGGCTAGGGAAGTTGACTTCCTCACTCTCAGACTCTAACTGACCTAGACGGTGTTCCAATGTCTCCATGGAATGTTGTTGTTGGATGATATACTGAGAGAGAAGGTCTTCTAGGTCAGGTTTGGTAGTAGATTGTGGCAGTTCAGCTAAGTTAAACTGAGGTGCCAACTCTTGATAGTAGTCCAAATGATTATGATAATGGTAGCCGATAGTGAGTCTGGGCCTGTCTGCTGACTTTGGGAATCCTGAGGGGTCCACTGTTGACCAAAATATTCAGTCTGTGGATCTAGCTGGTACTGCGATTGTGAGTATTGCCAATCATACTTTCCATTGGGGTGATGAAACTCGAAAGGATAATTATCCTGCGGTAGTTGCTGCAGGAGACCAGACTGTTCCTAATAGAAGTTTTGGTGACTCTTATGGTCTGGAAAATAAGTGTTATCATAGGAGGTCTGCATCGGAGATTGAAATGTACTGAAAGTACAGACCTCTTCCTGGACGGGAGGGAAATATCCCACAGAGTTGAAATTATGCACAGCTTGCTGGACTGCGACAGTAAGGGCGGAGACCGATTTGGTAAGTTCCTGAATTATGGATTGTAGCTCGGGGTCACCATTTGCCTCATATCCCATAGAAGTCTATTTGACTGGAGTGTTACTACGGCACACAGAATTGGTATTCCAGTGCTGGGAGTTCTCTCCTAGTTCTCCTAAGAAAATGTAGGCTTTTATTGGAGTCTTGTGCATGAATTTGCCTTGGCACATCGACTCTAGCAGAGTTCTGGACTCATCAGTGAGTCCTTTATAGAACATGTGTACTAGACTTCCCTTGTCGAAATTATGATTGGGACATTTAATGAGAGTATCCTAGAACCTGTCCCATGCTTCATGGAATCTCTCATTCGAATTTTGTCGAAAGTCTTGGATGATCTGCTTCATCTCGTTTGTCCTTGAAATGGGGTAAAATTTGAATACAAACTTTTGTGATAAGTCGTCCCATGTGGTAATCGAATTCTGGGGCAAAGAATAAAACCAATCAGTGGCTCTATCTTTTAGAAAGAAAGGAAAAATTCTCAATTTGACACTTTCATTATCAAGGTGTTGAAGTTTGAAGAGAGTGCAGGTGTTTAGAAACTGCCTCAGATGAGTGTATGGGTCGTCTCTTAGAAGACCATGAAAGGTAGGCAGCAATTGTACTATGCGCGGTTAGATTTCGAACTGAACTACCGTCGTGGGTGGAAGTATGATACAAGTGGGTGGGTTTGCAGAGATAGGTGCATACATCCCAATGATCGGTCGTTCAACCGCCAGTTCTACAAAGGTAGTTTCTCTAGGAGAGGAGGGGAGGGCAGGAGATAGAGTAGGTGAAGATACCGGTGAAGAATCTAAAATGTTAGACTGACTCTGACATCGAATCAATCTATGGTTGGATTGGGTCCAGACGAGCATATATTGGAAAAAGCAAGCCGTAAACTAGATAAAAAGTTACTAGAGGAGAACACTAACCTGAAGTAGACTATATGATGCACAAAGAGCAAACATGATAACCCTATTTCTAAAACAATCAGGATATTTGAAGGGATTATCTTGTTAGTTTATGGCTGAGGTATATTATGACAGTGGGCGAACCACTGGTTTATCTTTGTTACCCGCCAGACTAACTTTGTCGCTCTTGGGTTCTCACTGGACACACTTCAAAGTAAATGCTTCAGTACTAACTCAAGTTGATCGCAAGATAATCCGAAGCCTTGACAGACGTGCGGCATGAAAGTAGGCTTTTTCCGCGTCGTTGGTTACGGAAACCCTAACTTCAACACATTTTTAATTTATCCGAGACTTTTAACCTGTAAAATGAGCAATTTTGCACAGTGGCTCGTGTCGGATGTCGATCCGCACTCGGGATTAGTCGGATTAGCGCAAATAAGAACATAAAATGACAGATTTTTCCATAGAAATTGATGCGAATGATGGTGGGGTGAGAGTGGTGGATAGATCGGATTAAAATATGCTTTGATTTAGAGAGAGAGCCATGAAATTAATAACCTAACTAATGCGAAATAGCAAAATCATAATAACCAACATTGAAATCATCCATTAATCTAATAAAATTGTCAATTACATAACTTCTGAAATAAATATGCCAAGAAGAAAGCTAATCTATAAAGCATTCGTAAAGGAATAGAGAGAGAAAGAAATAGTGAGAGATGGTCTAGAGAGAGAAAGTGAGAGAAGACCTAAAATGACTTAGAGAGAGATAGAGGGCTTTAGAGAGAGAAACCTAGAGAGATAGGGTTACCTCGTGATCTTACGGTGGGTGATGGCCGTTGTGCAAGCTGAGTTGCATGTGAGTTGCAGAAAGATGGAGGCATCAAGGTGAGGGTGACTGGTGTTGCTGGTTGGTATACCAGAACAGTGAGAAGATGGTGGATTCCGGTGATGGATGCGTGGAGGTAGGCTAGTGGAGGCGTTGAGGGTAGCAGCACGTTGCTGCAACTGACTTGGACTCACTTGATGCACGTAGAGGCAGCCAATCTCTTGTGAGAGATCGTGATGGTGAGGTTCTTCCTGTGAGATGGCGGAGGAGGCAGCAACGTTTGTGGTTGCTGATGTGCTCCACGGTATGAAGATCACCGTGGTGTGCAAAGGTGAGGACGGTGGAGAGATGACTGTTTTGAGCGGTGGAACAGGCGTAGGGATGGAAGCTAACGGCTGTGGTGCATGAAACGATGGCTGTGGCGCATGAGACGGTGGCTACAAGTGGCTGGATGTAGAATGCAAGTTGAGGGCAGCTGTGCGTGAAGGAGAGAGTGGAGAGATCATCAACCGATCGAGATCTGTTTGTAAGCCAGCAATAGTGGACGTCTTCCTCCTTTTCCAATGGAGAAGATGATCCAGATCCATCAAAAGAGAAGAGATGGAAACGATGGTGGCTGTTGGAAGAACAGTCACCGCCGTTCCAAGGGAAGGTGAGGCGTTGTAAGGAGGAAGGAGAAGACGGTGGTGGAGGGGCGTTGCAGGTTGCAACTCGTGGATGGGGTGATGGCCGCGATCTGATGCACGGTTTCAGGAATGCCTTAAGTGCAGGCAGACGAGGGAGAAAGAGGAGAAGGAAATAGAGAAGAAGAAGGGGAGATGGCCGGAGTTGCAGACCTGCAACTCCGGCGATAACTTGATGAAGAAGACGGTGATAGAGGAGGAGGCAGCACGGTTCTGGTGTTGCTGTCCGGGCAGCAAGAAGAAGAAGAAGAAGAAGAAGAAGAAGAAGAAGAAGAAGAAGAAGAGGAGGAGGAGGAGGAAGACCTTGATGGCCGGAGTTGCTGCCTGCAACTCCGGCGAAGATGAGGAGGAAGAAGAAGAAAAAAAAATTAAGAAGAAGGGAAGATGGGGCCAGAAGGAGAAGAGATCTGTGCGGGATTGATAGGGGGAGAGAATGGAAGAGAAAGGGGGGGGATTAGGGTTCGAATGAACCCCTATCCTTCTCCTTTTAAAGCTCCCTATTTCCTTTAATGGAAATAGGGTATTTTTTGAAAATAAAAAATACGAAAAATATTTTTTTTTTTTTTTTTTTTTTTTTTTTTAAGTAAAAACCTACTTTTCTATGGGGAATCTCCCCAATTAGTGGACCCCCCATTTAATTAAAATTACTTTTGAAATTCGCGGGGTCCACTAACTGGTCGGACAGCGGGTTGATGAAGATGGGCCCGGCTATTGGCCCACATGGACTGATGATGTCCATCGTCTCACAAGATGATGTGATAGACATTCTGATGGCGATCGGATGGATGGTGACTTGATTGGGACTCAGATTGGTGGATCGACGGATCTAGAGAGATCCAACGGTCCGATTGAAGATCCAACGGTCCGATGGAAGATCCAACGGTCAGAAAGCTAAGGGAGATGAGATAGAGGTGATGGGTAGGAGTTCTGGGGTTAGGTCAGTAGATTCGAGGACCGAGAGATGAAGAGAGAGAGAGAATAAGGAGAGATGAGAGAAAAAAAAAATGGAAAAAAGCACTGGCGGAGGGTCTGGAACCCTGTTCTTCACTGTGACCATCCTCACGCTTCTCCAGTAGAGTCGACTATCATTCTTTGCTGACTCATGTGGCTTTAAACGCTTTGGTTCGTCTCTTGGTCATTGGCTCTCCTGCTCTCTTCGTTATTTGGGCCGACTTTTTGGTCCTCTGATTCAGCCCATATTTGGCCCATATCTTCTAGTCATAGCATGTGGGCTCTTTAAGCTTTGATAATGGGCTCTCATGATCGATTTGGGCCCACAAGTCTCGAGAATCGTCCCATCGGGGTTTCCTGCGACAGAAGAAGCGCGTAATGAGACTTTATCAGAACGGCTTAATATCTAGACTTCCGAAAATGTGTTTAATGCATGCAAATATACCATTTCGTCCAGAAAAGTGTGTTTTACGCAATGAGATAGACTCTTACGTAGAAAAGTGGATAATTAGAGCAGTTTTACGTAGGAGAGTGCGATAACGCTAACAGGATAAGTGCTTAAAATAAGCACTTTTGAGCGAATATCACAACCCCCAACCAGCATATTGCCAATCCTTGGCAATTAGTGCGAAATACATGAGCTTAAAAGGGCTCTGCACATGCTGCACACTTTTTCATATTAGCTCAGGGAAAACCCCGTTCGTCAAATCATTGAATGGATGCAAAAATAGTTACGTGCTAGCGAAGAGTTGGAGAGTCTTGGCAAGACTACAGACTGATAATCATGACCCAGAATAGTCAGACTCTGCGTGTGTGTGTGCTCAACATTCTCATCATCCGACAGTAAAGATTTTCAGATCACCTCTAAGTTTTTATGCCTTGACCTCAAATCTCACATGTTTAGTACTCAGAATAGAATCACACAAGAAGGGTTTTCTTCTTTTCTCTCAATTTATATGTGAGGAGATGTGTTGATATATGAAAGCAAAGATCTCACATATGTATTATTTGAAGGAAGGACATCTTTAACAGAAGAAGATCTCATGATTGGAATACCACTTCACTCGGGAACGTCAGATCAAACTCTATAGCTTCTCTTTCTCCAATCTCCACATTTTATGATCGTGCTATCCTAGAATCAAGTAGGACTTTCCTGGGTTGTAATGAGGCTTAGGTCAGGTGTAGAAAAATAAAGGTATACAGGATTTCAAAAGATCTTGAGAGGATATCTCTATTTTCTTGTATTTTTCCTGCGGCGTAACACCATTATCTGGTTCTTTTTCCTTTTTTCGTATTTTTCTTCTTGTTCTTGATATTTCTGAGACTGCTCAATTTCTTTTCAGCACTTTTTCATACTTTCTTTCCATATTTTGTTTTCAGCTTGAACCACTTTCTTTTCCTTTTGATTTTTCTTCTTTACTTTTCTTTTCACGGTACACCCACATCAGTTATTTTTTTATCCTTCTCAAAAGTAGGGTAGCTAGTAACACTTCGTAGCTGAACTGGGTTTTTGGTTAATGGGCTTACAAAGAAAAGGCTTTTATAGAAGGGTTCAAGGGGTTTCTAGTGAAGTATAATTCAGGTGAGTAAAAAGGCTGAATGGTTCAGAAAAAAATGGCCTAAATCATTTTCTAGGGTTTGCACTATCATGTATACTGTCTTGACTGGATACAAAGAAGGTTCTGTCGTAGTAATCCAATGTTGATGTCGTTCTGAGTTCCATGATCGAAGCAAAAGATAATGAGATCTCTCAACGAATATTGCGGGCATGAAGAATAGTGAGTCATCCATTGACTCAGGATTATTGTATAACTCTCTAAAATGATTAAAGGCTCGAAAGCTCACTAGGTTAGGTCTCCACAATTCTTCTCACAGGATCTCCAGAATTTCTAAACTTAGGGTGACTCTGATATTGATAGTGTACAATTGTGCCGAATATGAGTTTTTCTGAGTTTTCAAACCTGCTGTAGTCACGCTTGAATTGACTCAACGCTAACTTTAAACAAAAATTGACATCCTCAATACTGACTTAACGGAGGTTTTCAGCTAATCAAAGTCAGGGTATTTGACACATTTTTGAAATTCTAGAAAACTTTTGGAGAACATCGGAAATCACCCAAAAAATAACTTTTTCTTTTTTTTTTTTTTATATCTATATCTATATTTATCAAAAGGAATACATGAGTTTTGGTAAATACCCACCCCCAACCAAAATATAGCACCGTCCTCGGTGCTCATGACCGGGACCTAAAATGATAAAAATTCAGTGATGATGATGCAAAAGTTCAGGAAGGATGTTACCAAGTTGGCAGAAATTCGACTATGTTTGGTACCTGATGATCGGGAGAATGAATGTACCTGCATTTGCAGAGATATAACAGTAATAACAAATGCATGAGACTCATGTACTCTAGGAATACCGGAATTGCCTTTCCGAAAGCGCTAAGTTTTACGTCTTCAGCCAGACATGACGGGGGTATATCAAGTACCCCCAACCAGGTTAAAACTCATGGAGACTGAGTGAATCTTCAGTCATCCAGCTCATCAGTTGGAGCAGGAACGCTGCCAATCGAGCTAACCCAACCCAGCAGTAGTACGGGTAGGGTCTTTCTCAGTGAAGACTGAGAGGGTTCTCTGGCCGTGGTTAGCAGAGCCGAAGACACAATGTGTATCGGGGATGGATTTAGTGGAGCAGACTCCAGTGGGGTTGACAGTCAGCACCCCTATCCAGTATAAAATGCAGTGAGACTGAAATGATCATCAGTCGTAAGAGATTGGATCGATGAGATCCGTCTGCCTGGTCTCTCATCAGTAAGAGACCAATGGCAAAGGAAGAGTGTTGAAGATTGAAGGACTCTCAGATCGAGTCAAACAATGGGGCAGTTGAACCCATATAAATAAGCTTCAGACTAGGTTACAAAGAGACACTGGGTTTGAGATCCTAAATGATGCACATAGAGCAAGCAAGATAATCCTATGCCTAAAACAAATCAGGATAAGTTTGAGGATTTATCTTGTTAGTTTCTGGGGTATGGTAGATTATGACAGTGGGCGGACCACTGGTTTATTTTGTTAACCGCCGGACTAACTTTGTCGCTCTTAGGTTCTCACCAGGCTACACTCTTCAAAGCGAATCCTTTAGTACTGACTCTAGTCAACAACAAGGCAATCCGAAGCCTAGACAGACGTGCGGCACAATGGCTGTCTTAAGTACGTCCCAGACTAACCAGATTGGTCAAGTGTTTAAGGAGAGTGTTCCCTTGGGTTAAGCTAGGGTTGGTGCGTGTTCCTAGTCCACACGCAACTAATCGCCGAATAGTCCAAGATGCCACGTAGAGCTCAGTGTACTTGAGTAGCAGGGACTTATGGGTGTGTTAGACAACAGGGACCCGCGCTCGTGGTCTTATTTCGATTGGATGTTAAGCGGGTTCGCTTTGTGTGGATTTTTCCTTGAACACCAGGCTAATTGGCTCTACTTCTTGATTCTTTTTAATTAAATGGAGCCTTGGGATCAAAACAGTTGGAATGATGAGGTGGGTGATGAAATCCCACCAGTTGTAAAAGAGCTGGGTCTGCTCGATTAATGTTCAATTATTAACGGCCACGCCACGCAAGTCGAATAATATGTATGCGAAAGCAAATAGACAAGCGGCAATGATTCACCCAAATTGCTCTGTATCGCACTCAAGGCGAGGATAGAGACTTACCTCCCGTGGGCCACGCCACGGGGTCGCCTCTTTGGGGTAGGGAGGGGTATCCTTCATGAGCATGGGCCCGACTCCTCCTAAGTGAGCTTTCGCTCCCTACCCGCAGTTAGATTCGCAATCCTGCATACGAATTAGTATATGATATGGGTCTAGGGTGTGGGAATATTTTTTTGGAATGTCCCTGCCTAGGGTGGGTAAGCAATCAATCAATCAATTAGGCAGGGTAAATTGGAAAGTTACTATTCATGAGAGTTGACTAAACAACTATCAACCCCCTAATAGACCTTTCCAATTTAAGAGTTTCTCCAAGTTAGGAAAATTCCCTAAAAGTAGAAGTTTCCTAAATCTGAAAACTTACTAAACTTAGGGTTTCTTCCTGTGTTGGAAACCTTCCAAAAAGGGGACCTACCATAGTTAGAAATCCTCTAAAAATAAGAATTGCTAATTATGGAATTTCGTCCGATTTGGAAACTATCCAAATAAGCTTAATTCCAATTTTGAAATTTCCCAGGAATGGAAACCGTGCAAAAATGGAAATTTCCCGATTCGGGAAGTATCCAAAAATGCAATCTTCCCATATGCAAATATCCTAAAATGTGCAGAAATAGAAACTACCATTTTTCAAATTTTTTTTTTGATTTTTTTTTTGGTATTTTTCACTTAATCTAGGGTTTCTAAAAAAACCATAGCACAAGATCTAGCAGTTTATATGGAAAGTAGTAAAATTCCTAAATTATTACAACTTTGCACTCGGCCTTCCGAGGCATTAAAAATAGTAATTTAAAAATTGCTAAAAATCACTAAAACACAAAATAGAAAGTTTCCCGAAAAGGTCGGGCTGTCCAAATTGAGCAGCTTTCCGCTTCAGCAACTTTCCAATTCCGTCTTTACGTCCTTTTTCGCACTCCCGTACACCCGAGCGGCAGCGGCGCCATTTGAAAGTAGGCTTTTTCCGCGTCGTTGGTTACGGAAACCCTAACTTCAACACATTTTTAATTTATCCGAGACTTTTAACCTGTAAAATGAGCAATTTTGCACAGTGGCTCGTGTCGGATGTCGATCCGCACTCGGGATTAGTCGGATTAGCGCAAATAAGAACATAAAATGACAGATTTTTCCATAGAAATTGATGCGAATGATGGTGGGGTGAGAGTGGTGGATAGATCGGATTAAAATATGCTTTGATTTAGAGAGAGAGCCATGAAATTAATAACCTAACTAATGCGAAATAGCAAAATCATAATAACCAACATTGAAATCATCCATTAATCTAATAAAATTGTCAATTACATAACTTCTGAAATAAATATGCCAAGAAGAAAGCTAATCTATAAAGCATTCGTAAAGGAATAGAGAGAGAAAGAAATAGTGAGAGATGGTCTAGAGAGAGAAAGTGAGAGAAGACCTAAAATGACTTAGAGAGAGATAGAGGGCTTTAGAGAGAGAAACCTAGAGAGATAGGGTTACCTCGTGATCTTACGGTGGGTGATGGCCGTTGTGCAAGCTGAGTTGCATGTGAGTTGCAGAAAGATGGAGGCATCAAGGTGAGGGTGACTGGTGTTGCTGGTTGGTATACCAGAACAGTGAGAAGATGGTGGATTCCGGTGATGGATGCGTGGAGGTAGGCTAGTGGAGGCGTTGAGGGTAGCAGCACGTTGCTGCAACTGACTTGGACTCACTTGATGCACGTAGAGGCAGCCAATCTCCTGTGAGAGATCGTGATGGTGAGGTTCTTCCTGTGAGATGGCGGAGGAGGCAGCAACGTTTGTGGTTGCTGATGTGCTCCACGGTATGAAGATCACCGTGGTGTGCAAAGGTGAGGACGGTGGAGAGATGACTGTTTTGAGCGGTGGAACAGGCGTAGGGATGGAAGCTAACGGCTGTGGTGCATGAAACGATGGCTGTGGCGCATGAGACGGTGGCTACAAGTGGCTGGATGTAGAACGCAAGTTGAGGGCAGCTGTGCGTGAAGGAGAGAGTGGAGAGATCATCAACCGATCGAGATCTGTTTGTAAGCCAGCAATAGTGGACGTCTTCCTCCTTTTCCAATGGAGAAGATGATCCAGATCCATCAAAAGAGAAGAGATGGAAACGATGGTGGCTGTTGGAAGAACAGTCACCGCCGTTCCAAGGGAAGGTGAGGCGTTGTAAGGAGGAAGGAGAAGACGGTGGTGGAGGGGCGTTGCAGGTTGCAACTCGTGGATGGGGTGATGGCCGCGATCTGATGCACGGTTTCAGGAATGCCTTAAGTGCAGGCAGACGAGGGAGAAAGAGGAGAAGGAAATAGAGAAGAAGAAGGGGAGATGGCCGGAGTTGCAGACCTGCAACTCCGGCGATAACTTGATGAAGAAGACGGTGATAGAGGAGGAGGCAGCACGGTTCTGGTGTTGCTGTCCGGGCAGCAAGAAGAAGAAGAAGAAGAAGAAGAAGAAGAAGAAGAAGAAGAAGAAGAGGAGGAGGAGGAGGAAGACCTTGATGGCCGGAGTTGCTGCCTGCAACTCCGGCGAAGATGAGGAGGAAGAAGAAGAAAAAAAAATTAAGAAGAAGGGAAGATGGGGCCAGAAGGAGAAGAGATCTGTGCGGGATTGATAGGGGGAGAGAATGGAAGAGAAAGGGGGGGGATTAGGGTTCGAATGAACCCCTATCCTTCTCCTTTTAAAGCTCCCTATTTCCTTTAATGGAAATAGGGTATTTTTTGAAAATCAAAAATACGAAAAATATTTTTTTTTTTTTTTTTTTTTTTTTTAAGTAAAAACCTACTTTTCTATGGGGAATCTCCCCAATTAGTGGACCCCCCATTTAATTAAAATTACTTTTGAAATTCGCGGGGTCCACTAACTGGTCGGACAGCGGGTCGATGAAGATGGGCCCGGCTATTGGCCCACATGGACTGATGATGTCCATCGTCTCACAAGATGATGTGATAGACATTCTGATGGCGATCGGATGGATGGTGACTTGATTGGGACTCAGATTGGTGGATCGACGGATCTAGAGAGATCCAACGGTCCGATTGAAGATCCAACGGTCCGATGGAAGATCCAACGGTCAGAAAGCTAAGGGAGATGAGATAGAGGTGATGGGTAGGAGTTCTGGGGTTAGGTCAGTAGATTCGAGGACCGAGAGATGAAGAGAGAGAGAGAATAAGGAGAGATGAGAGAAAAAAAAAATGGAAAAAAGCACTGGCGGAGGGTCTGGAACCCTGTTCTTCACTGTGACCATCCTCACGCTTCTCCAGTAGAGTCGACTATCATTCTTTGCTGACTCATGTGGCTTTAAACGCTTTGGTTCGTCTCTTGGTCATTGGCTCTCCTGCTCTCTTCGTTATTTGGGCCGACTTTTTGGTCCTCTGATTCAGCCCATATTTGGCCCATATCTTCTAGTCATAGCATGTGGGCTCTTTAAGCTTTGATAATGGGCTCTCATGATCGATTTGGGCCCACAAGTCTCGAGAATCGTCCCATCGGGGTTTCCTGCGACAGAAGAAGCGCGTAATGAGACTTTATCAGAACGGCTTAATATCTAGACTTCCGAAAATGTGTTTAATGCATGCAAATATACCATTTCGTCCAGAAAAGTGTGTTTTACGCAATGAGATAGACTCTTACGTAGAAAAGTGGATAATTAGAGCAGTTTTACGTAGGAGAGTGCGATAACGCTAACAGGATAAGTGCTTAAAATAAGCACTTTTGAGCGAATATCATGGCACATCGGCTAACTTAAATACGCCCCAGACTTATTGGATTTGTCAAGCAATGGAGATGAGTGTTCCCTTAGTATAAGCTAGGGTTGGTTTGTGTTCCTAACCCAATAAATAGCAGACAAACAAAGAACTAGGGAAGCCACTGACAAGCTCGGTATACTTGAGTTAGGGACCTCTGGGTGTGTTAGATAATAGGGACCCGCGCTCGTGGACTTATTCGACCTGGGATCGAAGGAATGACTAAGTGGAGGGGTGTCCTTGAACACTAATCTAGTTTGGCTCTTGCTCTTGATTCTTTTTATTAATGGTGGATCATGGGGATCAAACTCAGCTGGAGTGATGAGGTGGGTGATGAAATCCCACCAGTTTAAAAAGGAGCTGGGTCTGCTCAATTAGGGTTCAATTATTAATGGCCATCCACGCAAGTCAATTAACTTTTTGTGAAAGCAAATAAACAAGCGGCACTCCCAATTGCACAGTATCACACTCAAGGCGAGGGAAGGGACTTACTTCCCGTGGGCCAAGCCACGGGGTCGCCTCCGTGGGATAGGAAGGGGTATCCAAATGGGCATGGGCCCGACTCCACCTCTTTGAGCTTCACTCCCTACCCACTCTTGGATCGTACATTGTAGAAAAGTTAGATCGCATGGTCTAGGTATTTGGGATTGTAGATGGAAGATCCTTGCCTTTTTAGGGTTCACAGAGGAAGCACTGAATTTAGACAAGTTTTTTAATTATTTTTCAAATTCGGGATGGTTAAAATTTAGGAATTCTCAGATTGGAAAATACCTAGATTAGAAAGTTTCCTGAACTTTTGAAGATCTTCTAAGAAAGATTTAATTGTGAGATCCCTTATAATTTGGGAAATTTCCCAAAACTAAAATTCTGCTAGATTTGGGGTATTTCCTTTTGCTATTTTTAGAAATCTCCTAAAGTGGAATCTTCTAAGAGTGGAAACCCTAATTTAGTCGAGTTTCAAGATTTTGGAATCTTTCCAAAAATCGCAAATCCTTGATTGTTGATTTCTAAAAATCTACGGAATATAAAACCCTAATTTTTTTTGAATTTTTGATTTTTTTGATTTTTTTGGATTTCCTAATATCACTCAATCTAGGGTTTCTAAAAAGCCCTAAAACAAGATCTAGCATATATTCAAAAAAAAATATAAAGTGTCCTAGGCATTAAAAATAGTAATTAAAAAGTTCTAAAAATAACTAAAATGTTTGAAAGGAAAGTTTCCACGAGTGGAGCTTCCCGCTTTAGCAACTTTTCGATTCCGTCACATGCATTCCTTTTCTCACTCCCATACACCCGAGCGGCAACGGTGCCATTTGAAACTAGGATTTTTTCGTCGTTGAGAGAACGACCATAGAATCAACTCATTTTTAATTTATCCTATTCATTTTCTGCAAAAATTAAGAATTCTAGCATAGTGGATAGTCAGATGTCGAATCCACACTCGTGGTTAGGGCATGCACAACAATGAACGTAAAATGATGAAAAATGCTACAAGAATTTATGGAAGGATGAGAGGGGTGGAAATTGATTTTAAACATTCATTTTGGAGAAATCATTAAACAACTAATAACATGGATGAAAATAGAATAAACAACCATTAATTAAATTGCAACACATAACTCATTAAAATAGAAAATTCTTACACTACATTACTCAAGAAACAAACTTACGAAGCATTAAAAATGAGAACTGGCAAAATCTAGAGAGAAATAGAGAACTAGAGAGAAAAATAAGAGGATGAGAGAGAAAGTGGTAGAGAACCCTAGAGAGAGAAAGAACTAGAGAAGAAAGCTAAGAGAAGAGAGAAACTAATTGAGGAGGAAGAAACTACCTTGGAGCGACTTACCTTGAGTGCGCGGATCACCCAATGAGTGGTTCAGCCCGGTTGATAGGCCATGCGATAATGTGCACATGAGGGTGTGCCATGAGTAGGGATGCAGCCATGGTTAGAGCATTGGTAATGCGGTTGTGGAGAATAAGATATTGGCTGGAGTTGTTATGGAGATGATGGACGGCCATGGTGAAGGAGACTAAAGAGGACGGTTATGGTGATGGTGCACAGCCAATGGATGGAGAGCGGTTCCTCTTTGCGGTAGAGGAGATGACCAACGATGCCGTGTAGCAGGTGCTAGAACCAAGGGATGCACCAGTTAGAGAGGCATTGTAGGTCAAGGTATGGGTTGCACATGACCTACAAAGATGAGGATTTGCAGATCTAGAGTTGCCGGTTGTGCACGAGCTGTGTTGCCCACCAATGTTGCAAAGAGAGAGAGAGCACCGTTGTGGGGGGGAGAGGAGAGGACTATGGAGTGCTCGGCAGGTTGCTACGCTTAGAGACCACGTGGTGGAGCTGCTGATCTGGGCGGTGTAGTTAGCAGTAATGTGAGGGCAGCAAGGGGTGGTGAAGAGAAGAAGATGGATGGATGGCTTACTTGTCGGCGTTCATGGTGACCGGACTGCAGGCGTGAAGGGTGAAGAGGAGAAAGTGGAGGTTGCTATCCAGAAGTAGCAACGTAGAGAAGAGAAGGTAGAAGCGCTAGGAGAGGGCAGTATTGGCGGTGTGGAAATTTTAGCAGGCTGAGGAGCCCTCTTAATGGGACCGGCCGGAGTTGCAGGTCTGCAACTCCGGGAGGTCAAAAAACATGAAGAAGGAGAAAGAGAAGAGAATGATCAGAGGTGCAGGTGAGGGGGAGAAAAGAGGAGCTTACCTTGCACCGCCGTGGAGAGGGTTGCAAGTGCTACCAGGTGCAGCAGCAAGGGAGACACATTGCCGACCTGCAACTTCTGGCCATTTTAATGGTGAACGGTGCTGGCCAAAGATGAAGGGAAGATGGTTGCTGATCTGTAAAGTGTTTGAAGGATGATGGCTAGCCAGAGTTGCACATTGCGATGCAACATCAAGGTTGCAAGGAGGATCGTGGGGAAGAAGGGAAACCAGGGAGATCAAGATGTGAGCAATCGGTGGTGGTGGCTCAAGGTTAGAAAATGGAGAAAGAGAAGGAAGAGTTAGAGGAGAACCGTACAAGAAAGGTGGATCCCCTTAGGGTTTTTTTTATTCTTTTCTTTTTATAAGGGGCGTGGGGGACCATGTAGAAAAACGTTTGAAAGATTGCTTCACGCCATTCTCTTTAATGCCAAATTAAACTGTCCCTCCCAAAAACACTTCCTATTTTCTTCTAAATATAACACCTACCCTTTTATTCCTTCCCAAAACTTCCTTACACAAAATATTTTCATTAAAAAAAACTCATGTTTTTTTCATTAAAAACGCATGGCCACTATATTTAGAAATCTTTGTTTCCGAAGACAAGTTTTCTTTTATTTCAAAAATCATGTTTATTTTGGAAAGCTAGTGATAAATTTCCTATTTTTATATGAAATGCAATATCTTTCCAACATATCTTCTAGATAAAGAAAATCAACATTTTGTACATGGACCGTCTATGCTGGTGGCCCCTTGATGGACACACCATTTGCGTATGCTAAAATCACTGTGTATCTCCATGGGTTCTATGAGATGATGGGATTAGATCGTGTGGCGATCGCTCGGTGATAATGATAATCGGATGGTCGATCGAGGTGATAGGGTGGACAATCTGATGGTGATCGGATGGCAAGCAGAGGATTGGACAGATGATCTGAATGATCAGACGGTCGGATGGATGATCGTATTTCTCAGATGATGATGTGGGTGGTGAACAGTTGGATCCTAGAGAGTGAGAAAACGAAGGGTGACCGTTGGATGTGGAACTTAGGGTTTAGAGAGAGGAGAGAGAAAATATAGATAATTTTGGAGAAAAATGCTATCAAAAGGGTCTTTAACCCTGATCTCTGACTTGGTCTTCTGAAAGCTTTTCCAACAGAGCTAGTCTTCATCTTATGTTAGTTGAAAATATTTAATCTCCCTAGTCTCTTCTCTTGGGGCTTGATTCTTCTTCTCTCTTGGTCATCGACTCTCCCGTTCTCTTGGTTCTTTGGATCGGTTATGCGATCCTCCAGCTTGGCTCTTACTTGGCTTGTATTTCCTTGTATTAGCCTGCTGGCTCTTTAAGTACTGATTTTAAGCTTTAGTAGTTGATCATGGGCCGCTAGCCTTGAGAATTGTCCGATTGAGTTTCTTGAAATAACGAAAAGTGCGTAATGAGACTTAATCAAAACGACTTTATATCTAGATTTTCGAAAATGTGTTTAATGCATGTAAATATACCATTTCGTCTAGAAAGGTGTGTTCTATACCATAGAAAAAACTCTTACGTAGAAAAGTGAATAAATATGGCAGTTTTACATAGGAGAGTGTGATAACTCTAAGAGGATAATTGCTTAAAATAAGCACTTTTTAGCGAATATCATTAAGCCCTTTACAAATTAACCAATGCTCTGATACCAATTGAAATTCCCTTTTAATTACCAAATTATGTCTTAGAGGGGTGAATATGACAATTTTTAATTTCTCTGCGAATTCCTATATGGATTAAAAATTAGGGAATTTTTGACATACCCCCCCATGTTATCTTTAAAATTTGACATACCCCCCTACAATTTGAAAAAGCTGACATACCCCCTATGACTCCGTCCACTGTGATTTGACCAGTGTTGACCCGAGTTGACTATCAAATTTTTTATTAAATGGCAAAAATGCCCTTGTCTTCAACCTTGGAACAAGGGTTTGGACAAAAACCCAAACCCCAAATCAAACGGCTATGGTGGACAGCCAGCCAAGAGATTCCAATGGGTTGGCCGCCCATCACCGGCGACCAACCAACCGGAGTCTCATGGCCAGCCGACCACCACTCCGGCAATAATTTAAAACTCAAGGTACATAAAAAATAAAAGAATAAAAAAAAATAGCATAAAATTTTAGTTTTAATTTTTTTTTGATAAATTAATTTTAAAATTTTCATTAATATGAATGGAAAATAATACAAAGCAATTTATATTTTAAGCTTTTGAGATGTGGATTTTGGAAAGATGGGTTCTCTCAATTTTAAAATATTCCTTCATGAGTTTTATCCATTTTTTTGGGGTTTTTTCTTCTCAACATTTGCTTAATTCATCAAAAACTAATAAAAAAATCTCAAGTTTACCAACATGGGTTTTAGTTTTTATTCTCCTCTTCTCATGTTTGATTTAGGGTTTGGGTTTTGGCCTAAAGCCAAACCCTTGTTCTAAAGTTGAAGACAAGGGCACTTTCGTCCTTTAATACAAAATTTGGTAGTCAATTCGGGTCAACACTAATCAAATGACAGTGGACCGAGTCATAGGGGGTATGTCAAATTTTAAAGATAACATGGGGAGGTATGTCAAAAATTCCCTAAAAATTAATGATCACACAAGGCAGAAAAGGATCAAATAATCAAAATATGAATCATCTACCATAAATATGGGAAAATCTAAGACAAAATATGCAAACATTCACAATCACACGAGACTTAGATTTATAGTGGTTCGGCGACTCTGCACCTACGTCCATTGTCCAATACTCACCATGAGTAGTATTATATTATTTCAATCATGCATTACAAAATTTCAATCGAAATAAATAATCAAACAACTAAAATTATACTTAGTCTCAATCTAACGAGAATCTCACTCACCTAGAGAGTCAACCTAGGCCAGTAGTCTATTTAGAGAAGCCCTCTTCTCATGGATCTATAATCCTCAACTCGATCTATACGAGAATCACTTCTCGATTCACCTAAAGAGTCACACTAGGCCCGTAGTATTTTAGAGAAATAGATTTTCCAAGGATTCCACATTCCTCAACTCAATTTGATGAGTACTCATTCATCCCCCAATCGCAAATAATTTAGGTTTGATAATATTGAATTCACTTTAAAAGGTTTGTTCTAGGAGATACTTACCTTTTGATGAATTTGATAGAATGGTAAATCCTCAAAGAAGAATTTTCTACAAAGACACTTTGCCAATGATGATCCTCTTTTTGGAGGAAGATGATTGCAGGAAACAATATACTTTATAGTCTCTTCAAACAAATAAAGCAACCTTCACAAAAGAGGAACCAGATTTGCTCATGTGAAGCTCTCTCAAACAATCTAGAGCCTTCACAAAAGATGTATAGATTTGCACAGTTGAAGTTCTTTCAGATTCTAAATCTCTGGACTCAAAAGATGATAATTAAAGGAGGGGAGTCAAGAGATATCTTGATTGGTTCTCTCTAATGAAGGGCAAGGACACTATTATATAAGTTTATTCTTTTTCAAGAAAAAAATAGACCTATCGTTCGAATGACTTAAGTGCGACAAAAATTGCACAAGAGATTGAGTCAAAATGCGGAATAGGCGAGATCGACCGCACATTTTGACCGGTCGACCCATCAGGTCATAACCGAAAATTATCCGTGCTGAAAGTCCAGTCGGTCGCACATTTTGACCGATCGTCCGGACTTGTTTGGTCGGCCACACAATTTGTTCGGTCGGCCGCTCAGGTCAGAACCATAATATATGGTACCGAGGGGTTCGATCGACCACACCTTTTGACTAGTCGATCGGTCAAAGTCAGTACACTCCGGTCGGCCGGTCCTCGTAGACCTTCTCCAAAAAATACACAAACAATTATAATAACTATCCTATGTCTTTAGGATAGCTTCCAAATGATACCAAAAGAACCGAGAAACATCTAGGTTTAAATTGATTCGTTGGCAACGCGTGATGTACCCTTAGATATACGCAAATAACTGATATTCGCTTAAAAGTGCGTATTTTTTACTGTTATCTTCTAAGCATTTTCACACTCTCCTATGTTAAAATGCTCTATTTATCTACTTTTCTACGTAAGAGTCTCTTTTGTTGCATAGAACACATTTTTCTGGACGAAATGGTATATTTGCATGCATTAAACACATTTTCAGAAGTCTAGACATTGAGTCGTTCTGATAAAGTCTCATTACGCGCTTCTTCTATCGCAGGAAACCCCGATGGGACAATTCTCGAGACTTGCGAGCCCACATCGATCAGGAAAGCCCATTATCAAAGCTTAAAGAGCCCACATGCTATGACTAGAAGATATGGGCCAAATATGGGCTGAATAAGAGGACCAAAAAGCCGGCCCAAAGAATGAAGAGAGCAGGAGAACCAATGACCAAGAGACGGACCAAAGCGTTTAAAGCCACATGAGTCAGCAAGGAATGATAGTCTACTCTACTGGAGAAGCGTGAGGATGGTCACAGTGAAGACTAGGGTTCCAGACCCTCTGCCAATACTTTTATCTCTATTTTCTGATATTTTCTCTCTCATTTCTCCTTATTCTCTCTCTCTTCATCTCTCGGTCCTCGAATCTACTGACCTAACCCCAGAACTCCTGCCCATTGGCTCTGTCTCATCTCCCTTAGCTTTCTGATTGTTGGATCTTCAATCGGACCGTTGGATTTTCCACCGGACCGTTGGATCTCTCTAGATCCGTCGATCTACCAATCTGGGTCCCAATCAAGTCACCATCCATCCGATCGCCATCAGATTGTCTGTCACATCATCTTGTGAGACGATGGACATCATCATTCCATGTGGGCCAATAGCTGAGTCCATCATCATCGACTAGCTATCCGACCATTTAGTGGACCCCGTGAATTTTAAAATAATTTCAATTAAATTTTAAAAAATGGGGGGTCCATTAAAGGAAATAGGGAGCTTTAAAAGGGGAAGGAGAAGGGTTCGTTTGAACCCTAATCCCCCTCCAATCTCTTCAAAACTCTCCCCAAAATCTTCCCCCCCGACGTCTTCCCTTTTTCCGCTCGTTCTTCTCCTTTTCTTCTTCTTGCTTTTTCTCTTCTTCTTCTTCTTCTTCTTCTTCTTCTTCTTCTTCTTCTTCTTCTTCTTCTTCTTCTTTTTCATTTACCGGCCGGAGTTCTGCAACTCCGGCCGCTCCTTCTTCTTCTTCTTCTTCCTCTACTTCTTTTCGTTTGCTCACCGGAGTTGCAGGACGGCAACTGGCAGCACCATCAAGTCGCTCTACCCACGGACGGTGATTCCACCCTTAGCGCCACCTCTTGCCGCCTCTCCATCTCGCCGGAGCAACTAGCAAGTTCCCCACCTATTGCTTTACCTCCCTTCACAAAGCCGCCACCCTCACCTCAACCCTCGCCGGACTAACCCGCCTCCATCTCCATCTTCTTTCCGCCGTTGCCTGCGTGCAGCACCACAGCCTGCAGCACCACCGCTACAACACCACCGTCTATTTCCCTTCTTGCACTGCAGGAGTTGCAGGCCGCCTGCTCTCTCTTCTCCAGCAGCCGTCCAAGCGCCCTATAACTCTTCTCAATCTTCACGGCTGCAAAATTACCGGTTCTCCACAACAACCACCGTGAAAAGAGTCCAACACCGGTAACTTGTTGTTGCTCCTCCACGGTTCGTCGCTTCCTGAAAGTAGGTTTTTTCCGCGTCGTTGGTTACGGAAACCCTATTATCAACAAGATTTGTAATTTATCCGAGATTTCCTGCAAAATTCAGAGATTCTAGCATAGGGATTCGTGTCGGATGTCGATCCGCACTCGGAATTAGGGAACGTGCAGTAAATAACATAAAATGACTCTTTTTTTTCTTTTTTTTTTTTTTAATTCATGGCAAAAATAAACTAGATTTATTCAATTAAAATGTCTATTACAATGCGTAAAACCAAATTTACTAAATAACATGAAATAAACTAAGCTAAAGAAACTAATTAAAAGTTACCTAAACTAGAGAGAGAAAGTGGAGATAGAAAGAGAAAACTAGAGAGAGAAGGTGAAGATGATCTAGAGAGAGACTTACCATAATGGGGAAAGCCGGCCAAGGTGGTGCTTATGGTGAATGGAAGAGGAGAGGACGGTGGACTTCTCTTCTTCTTCTCTTCTTTTTCTTTTTTTTTTTTCTGGTTTTTTTTTTTTTTTTTTGAATAACGGAAGAGGAGAGGACGGTGGAGAGTGAACCACTGGTTCACTTGGAAGAGCAGCAACTTGTTGTTCTTGGAGCAATGAGGAGGCGGCTTAGGGTGAAAACGTGGAGAGAAGATGATTAAGAGATAAGATTTTTTTTTCTTTAAGAAGAAAACATGGGGGGGAGAGAGACGCGTTAATGGACTCATGAGAGTTTATATGGGCACGTTTAGGGTTAGGGGTATGGTGGAGAGAACCGTTGGATCCCATGAGATCCAACGGTGTAGGATGAATAAAACACAAGAGAGAGGAACTCGTTGGGTCCACCCCTTTATTCAACCCCCCTATTTTTGGTCATTAACTCACCCTCTCTATTATTTTTTTAAAAAAAAACCTTTGGATTTATTCCCTGCCAAAAATGTTTTATACTTTTATATCTTCCCTCTTCAATTGTTGCCACCTCAATTATCCTCAAAGAAAATTCCTTTTTGATTTGAAAATCTTTCTTTTAAGGCTTTTAGTTTCCAAAATTTGTTCTCTTTTCTTTTTTCTTCTTTAAAAATAGTTTCCATTCATGCTAGGCATGTGGGTCTCACTGAATGGCTGGGCCATGGGTAATGGGCCCATACTATAGCGCGGCTTTGGCCCATATGATATGAACAAGTAATGATGAGGGCCATTGGATGGCAGATGGATGATTAGATGGTGAGCGGATGATCTACTCGCGATCGTACGATAGAGATGGATTGGTGATGATCGGGCAATGGATATCGACCAAGATAGGTCGGCCAAAGTAGGCCATAGGATCAAGTGATTGCGGAAGGAGAGAGGATCAGATGATTGATATTGAGAGTAGAGATAGAATGAGGATTTAGAGAGAGAAGAGAGAAAATAATACAAAATAAAGAGAAAATGCTAGCAGAGAGTCTTGAAACCCGATCTTTGACGTTGTCTTCTGCATGCTTTACCAACTGAGCAAGCACTCGCCTTGTGTTGGTTTATAAGCTTTAATCTCCTTAGTCTCTTCTTTGAGGGCTTGTCTCTCCTTCTCTCTTGGTCGTCCCTCGATTCTTTCGACTCTCTAGCTCTTCCCATCTTTAGCCTATATCTCCTCATCCTTAACCTGTTGGCTCTTGAGCTTTGATCCTAGGTTCTGGAAGTTGATTGTGGGCCCGCATGCCATCAAAATTGCCCAATTAGTGCTCCTGCGATAGAAAAATTGCGTAATGAGAATGACTTCGCATGTAGGTCAAATAAATGCGTATGAATGCATGCGAATATGCCGTTTTAACCAGAAAAGTGTGTTCTACGGAATGAGAGAAATTCTGACGTAGAAATGTTGATAAAAAATACAGTTTTACGTAGAAGAGTGTGACAATGCTAGAAGGATAATTGCTTAAAATAAGCACTTTTGAGCAAATATCACTTCCCTTCCTTAACATCTCCACGTTGCTGCACTTTTTGGGATTTCTCACCTGCCTTCCCATCACCAGTCCGCAAAGCTCCAGGTAGAACACCACCATCCACGTGATTACCGCCACGTCTAGACTGATCCCCATCACAGCCAGTAACATCTCTTCAACAAGAACCTTATTTCGGTTCTCAATTGGAGTGGGTTGTTGCCCTTCACAGTGCTCTTTGACGCCCCCTCCATTTCCACAAGGGTTCGGCCATCCCTTTGGCCGATCCTACAAACTTTGGGCAGCACACCATCTTCTCCGGCTGATCCGATATAGGTAAGTACGCACAAGGTATCCTTCTTCTCTCTCTACTTTCTTTTTTCCTTTCTTTTCTCTCTCTTTATCTCTCTAGATCTCCTTCTCTTCCATTTTCTCTCTCTAGTCTCTTCTCCATTCTTACTTTTCATTTTCTCTCTCTAGGCTAAATACCTCACACTCTCTCTAGGAATCATTCTATCTCTCTCCATTTTTTTCACTTTGTTTCTCTTCTTTCTATTCTCTCTCTAGAACACTAAGTTTGCTCTCTCTAGGATAGTGTTCTATTTTCTCTCTCTATCTCTAGACTTATTTTCTCTCTCATTCTTACATGCTTTCTAGAGTAATACATTACATTGCTTTCTAGTTGATTGTTTGTTATTGTTGTTCCACCTTTCAAGAAGTTGTATGCAACATTCCAATTTGATGAATAAAAGTTAAGGTTGTTTTTGCAATTTTTGTTATGGTTTGAATAGCTATTTTTCTCTCTAAAATCAACCAATCATGTTTTAATCCATCACCATTCTCACATCTCCATGTTTTCTTGATAAAAATCTGTCATTTCATGTCTTTGAATTACGCACACTAACCCCGAGTGCAGATCGACATCCGACACAAAACTGCTATACAAAGCCTGTAATTTTGCAGGAATTTTGAGGCTCGAATCAAATTACAAATCTTGTTGATTCTAGGGTTTTCGTAACCAACGACGCGAAAAAAAAACCTACTTTCAATAACTACAACACAAGATTATTGATAGTTGTACGTTCGTTGAGTGAGATCGTACTTTGATCATTTATATCCTCATGCTTGAGCTTGACTTTGTCTTCAGTTGAGCTTAAATACTTGGGTTGATTTTCTTCAGCTTTAATTCTTCTTTGATTTGTTGATGAAGTCCATTTGATTTTTGACACTTAAGTCTTCCATGAGGTCCTAACTCAGCGAGTAATATTACAGAAGAACTAAGTATTCATAGGATTGACAACTGAGACTTTTCATAGAATATCATGTGAAAAGTCTCGGTTGTCAATCCTATGAATACTTAGTTCTTCTGTATTATAAATCGCTGAGTTAGAAGTTCGCTGAAGATTGAAGTGTCAAAGATCAAGTGGACTTCATCAACAAATCAAAGAAGAATTAAAGCTGAAAAAAACCAACCCAAGTATTTAAGCTCAATTGAAGATAAAATCAAGCTCAAGCATGAAGATATGAATGATCAAAGTACGTTCTCACTCAACGAACATTCAACTATCAAGAATCTCGTGTTGCGGTTACTTGCATACATCTAAGGGTGCACTGCGCGTTGCTAGTGGATCAATTTAACCCTAGATGTCTCCTAATTCTTTTGGTTTCATTTGGAAGCTATCCTAATGACATAGGATAGTTATTATAGTTGTTTAGGTATTTTTTAGAGAAGGTCTATAAGGATCGGCCGACCGACCACTTTGAGTGGCCGATCGAAGTCTACTGACTCTGACCGGTTGACCGGTTAAAATGTGTGGTTGACCGGACCCCTCGGTACCATATATTATGGTTCTGACCTAAGCGGCCGACCAGACAAATTGTGTAGTCGACCGAATAGGTCCGGTCGACCGGACCTTCAACACGGATTATTTTCGGTTCTAACTTGATGGGTCTACTGGCCAAAATGAGCGGCCGACTGAAGTGCGGTCGACCAGTCAAAATGTGCGGTCGACCCCGCCCATTTCAGATCTCATTTTGACTTAATCTCTTGTGAGATTTTTGGCGCACTCAAGTCATTCAAACGGCTCTTTTAGGTCCATTTTTTCTTGAGAGGGTAGAGCATTATATAATAGAACCCTTACCCTTCATTAGAAGAACCAATCAAGCTATCACTTGACTCACATTCTTTGATTAACATATCTCCATTTTTTTTTTGAGAGGGTAGAGCATTATATAATAGAACCCTTACCCTTCATTAGATAGAACCAATCAAGCTATCACTTGACTCACATTCTTTGATTAACATATCTCCATTTTCTTTTGAGAGGGTAGAGCATTATATAATAGAACCCTTACCCTTCATTAGATAGAACCAATCAAGCTATCACTTGACTCACATTCTTTGATTAACATATCTTGAGTTTAGAGATTTGAAATTTGAGAGAGCTTCACCTGTGCAAATCTGTACATCATTTGTGAAGGCTCTAGATTGTTTGAGAGAGCTTCACATGAGCAAATCTAGTTCATCTATTGTGAAGGCTGCTTTAATTGTTTGAAGAGACTATTGAGGGTATTGTTTCTTACAATCATCTTCTTCTAAGAAGAGGATCATCATTGGCAGAGTATCTCTGTGGCGAATTCTTCTACGAGGATTCACCATTCTATCGAATTCATCAAAAGTTAAGTATCTCCTAAAACAAACCTTTTAGAGTAAATTCAATATAATTAAACATGAATTGTTTGTGATTGGTGGATGAGTGAGTAGTCGTCAAATTGAGTTGAGGAAGGTGGAATCCTTGAGAAATCTATTTCTCTAAAATACTACGGGCCTAGTGTGACTCTCTAGGTGAATCGAGAAGTGATTCTTGTATAGATCAAGTTGAAGATTGTAGATTCATGAGAAGATGGCTTCTCTAAATAGACTACCGGCCTAGGCTGACTCTCTAGGTGAGCAAGAAGCGATTCTCATTAGATTGAGACTAAGTGTAATTTTAGTTGTTTGATTATTTATTTCGATTGAAATGTTATAATGCATGATTAAAATAATATAATACTACTCGTAGTGAGTATTGGACAGTGGACGTAGGCGCGGAGTCACCAAACTACTATAAATCTGAGTCTCGTGTGATTGCAAATATTTGCATATGTTGTCTCACATTAATATGTACATGGAGGGAATGAGCCATTCACTGACCCCCATTCTTAATGTTAAATTCATCAAGGAAGTAGTCAAAGTGAGCTTAATCTTTTGCGTAGTAACGGCGGGGAAAAAACTAACCAAAAACCCTAGAACAAATTTTCTAAAATATCCACTAGATTCTATCGAAGAAATATCTTTTTTGCAGCCAAAACCCCAACAAATCATGAAATAAATGCGTCTGCAACTCACTATAAATCCTGAATTTTTGAAATAAGGAAGAAAAGCTATGATTACAAAAAAGGGATCTTTTTTATATTTGTTGCAAAAAGGTTGACTTAACCCTTACCTTATTTTCAGATTCTGGAAATGAAAAAATAAGCTTGGACGATGTCGGAATCTTCATTGACGAAGAACTGGCATTTGAAATCTCTCAAAGAAGGAAGCTTTCAGTTTGAAATACCAAAAACCTATGGCAAATCTGAAAACCTTTCAAGCGAATCTAAAAACCCTTCCAGTGTGCGAATCTGATTTTTGCTCGTGGTTTGCCATTTTTAAGACAACTAGAGCTTGAGAAGAGAGGAAGTAGAGGGGAGAACCAGGGAAGAAAAAGGAGGAGAAGACGTGAAGTACTGATGGGAGAAGACGTTCTCAGGAGTCGATATGCAGAGCCCGCCACGTGGACTCGTATTTAATGCTACACAGCCCTTTTCTTAAACGATGTTTCGTCCTCTTTTAACGGCTTGAAGCGGCTATAATCAACGTGGCTCGTCTCTTGAAAAGTAAAGAGACCCAAAAGCCGTCTGATTTTGGGTAGATCTACGGTTCACCCGTTCAGGTGAAAAGCTAGGTTCTAATTTATGTCCCCCGAGCCCGACCTTATATATATACTTTGGATTTAAGTCTTTTAATGGGTTGATTTTCGACCGCATGATTCGATTTTTTTTTGGGGTACAAAGATCCAATGGCTTGAAATCACCAATCAGGTTGATTTTTGGTTTGTATTTCTGTACATCCAACTTGGGATGGGCTAAGTGGCAAATATAATAACTAATCAGGATGATTTTAGGCATGTAGGTCCACCTACGGATGGGCCATCCATACGGTCAATGGCCCCTAAAAAGTATGCCACGTGCTCATACTATGGTCGTCCGTCACCAATTTTGTGCTCCTACTCCATATATACGATCAATGGTCTCTATTCTAGAGTATTCCATGTTGCAGATTTCAAATCCATTCAATCGGTGGTTTCTATTCTCAAAGTGTTCCAAGTTGCAATTTTAGATGCAACTCACCTCCGGGAGCAAGAAAAATGCAAGATCAATTATTTCTCCACAACCGAAGGGTTTTAGATGCAGTTGAGACACGGGGACAAAAACAAAGCAGGAGCAAAGGAAAACCTTAAATCCAACAGCGGCGGCTGGTGGTTATGGACTGAAGTTGAGGGAAAGACGTAGTTGAAGTTTTCCAACAGTTGGTGGTTATGGATTGCAACGACGGCAGATAAGGCGATGCCTTGGAGAGAGGCGATGGAGTGGGGATGGGAGAGAAGAATTGGTTGTCATTCGCGTCCCAGGTTGCGTGAATCCACAAGTCAGTGTTCCAAACATGACCTTAGATGATGTGGAACCGAGGTTGTTTGTGGGCCTTTAGTGTGCCCCGTTAGGATCAGATATATAATACCAGGCATAAAGAATGCAGGACCCGAGCCCAAGCCTATATGTAAACCAGAAATGGCCCCACCCATTTTCAAAGATTCAATATAGGCTCGGCCCATGTCCATTAGCACATTAAGTGCAAAGTCCCTCCCAAAATGCCACATGGCACACTACTTGGGCCCCCACTAACCCCATGAATGGTCGGCGACTCGGCGCACTCCTTGTTGGATCCCCTTCCTAAAGACCATGATGAAAAAAAATCCACGGCTAAAACTCATCAATCAGGCTGATTTTGGTGTGTAGGTGTCACAAGATGTTGTGACGGAAGCCGGTCATAGCATTCAACACGAGTCACGTGGCATACTATTAGAGGACGATGACCGTATGGATGTTTGGCCGGTCCCTCCTCGATGGAACGGTACACAAAAAATCAGCTTGATTAGTGATGTCTAACCGATTTCATTGAAGTTATTTTCACGGGTTGATTTTAACCGTAGGAATTTGAGCATTATTGAGCGTTATTTGGGTGCAAAAATCCTAAGGATGATCACTAATCGGACTGATTTTTGGTTTCGGGGTCCATCGAGGGACCGGCCAAACATCCCTACGGTCGGCGACCTCTGATTGTGTGCCACGTGGCTAGTATTGAGTGCTGTGACCGGCTTCCGTCGCAACATCTTGTGACACAAGTTTTACTCCCTAGTAATGGTATTTTGATAGGGAGTAGTAGTAGCAAACTAATTATAACTGATCTCACACTCAGTACAGTAGAGAGAGAGAGAGAGAGAGATGGAAGGAGAGAGGGGTAAAGAGGGAATGGAGTCTCCAACTGGTTCACAGCAAACAGGTAATTCTCTTATTTCGCTTCTTAATTATTGTGTGAGAGAGAGGGAGAGAGTAATAGGAACCCTAATAGTATGATAAACTTTGGCAATCTTCGATTTTATTTCTATGAAATCTTATTTTTCTTTAAATTAAAGAATAGTTTGTTCAATTTGTCATCTTTCGGGAAAAAAATTAAAGAGTTCTTGAAATCTCTGTGATGTCCAATGTTTAAATCTTAAAAAACTCGTTCCTCGGCCGTGTTTGACTCAGTTGCCTTGTTTGGATGCACTGCAAAGAAACAAAAACAAAATGTTTAAATGTTCTACAAGTGGTTCGTAAACTCGAGACTCGGCCGTATTGACTCAGTCGGCTTGTTTGGTTGCACTACAAAGAAACACTTTCTTGTTGAAAGCAAATGCACATTCCTTGTTTGTTCTGTTGTTTCTGTTAAAAATAAAATTTGCTTAAATAGCTAGTTTTCGTTATATAGATAGGTCCTTTGCTTTCTGCAAAAACTCAGTTTTTGTAAACTGTTTCTAGCTGTGTATCCAAACGGGCCCTTGATTCAATAAAATATGTTCGATTTCCTGGACTGCTACTTCAGGTTTGGTTTCCTGCTCATATGGCTAATTCTAATATGTGGCATATTGTGTTGTCAATCCAAATTGTCCAAATGTTGGGCCAGCTCATGAATAGATGAATAGACCACAAACCAATGTTCATATTCTTTGGACGACAAAGCCCAACGATTTGATTGTGAGCCTTTGGGACAAAGTCATAATGCCAATGGTCTGAAATCATTGAGGCTTGATAAAAATGTGAATATATGGTCCTTGAACTGGACCATTCAAATGTTAAAACCACCTCTTTGATAGGTCAAAAACCAAAGCTTACACTGTATGGATGATCCTAAGGACCAAATTACAGTGTCTTTTGGAGAAAATTTCAGAAAATGCTATCCCACGGATATCCGGACAAAAATATGTGCAGTTTCGAGCCAATTGACTATTGGATTCAAGAGTAACAGTCCAACCGACCAATGAAATGGAATAAACTGGATGTTTGTGAACATCTGATCTTGTTAACCTTTGAATGTGAGATCTCTTAGGTCGACCCTGTGAATGATTTGTCCAAACATCTGCCTATATGCCATTTATCCTTAATTGTGCTTGTAAATAGTCATTTCCGTCTGTAACTCCTTGAAAATATTGGCTAAGTTTTTGTTGGCTCGGGCAAGTTTAACTAAAGAACTGATTTCTGACTCAATCATTGACATGACTTTGTTTGTAATAAAATGCTTGTTTGGCAGATGTAGTAGGAGCTTGGCCAAAGCAAGTGGAATTGGCTAACTTCTTTGGCGTTTTTTATTAATGGTTTCTATGATGATCCTCTTCTCTTCATCTTTTGATGAGAAGAGGTAAGTCTACCAATCCAGATGAACTAGTTCAAGTGTTCTATGGTGTTATTTAATAACACTTGGTGAGCTCAAGGATTAAAATTTCAGTATTAATAAGGCTTAGGCTCTAGTCGAAATCGAAATTTAAGCCAAAATTTTGGGCAAAATTTTGAAATTTCAGTGAAATCATGGAGAAATTTTTTTATTTATTTTTTTTGATAGGTAAGCCTATTTTTAAAGAGATCAGTAACTCGGTGAAGGTGGGTTTTGAACCCAGGTCTATGGTATCATCACCCACAAACTTTACCAACTGAGCAAGCTGGCACCTTCAGAGAAATTTATTTTTTTGATAGGTAAACATTTATTATTCCCCCCCTAACCCCTAACCCCCCTATGGTCAGAACGGGACCGAACCCAGGTCTTTGGGAATTACCCCCAAAGACTCGATCCCAGGTGTGTGGGTACAACCACCCACAGCCTGACCAAGTCTGCTAGTGAGATTAATCTCCCTAAGATAAGAAATTTTTTAATTATGCCTTAATTAATGGAAAGAGGATCTTCATTATCTCATTTTCTATTAATATTTTAATAGCTTAGCTGAAATTTCAAAATTATTGAAGTTTCAATTTCGGTATAGCCCGAAACCAAAATTTTGGACGTCTCTTCAAAGTTGGAACCTCGGGTGGATTACATAAGTAGTTCTTGCATGGTCCAATTCATGATTATAATGTGAGGTGAATTCTATTATCATGATTGACATGGTATTTCAAGACACTACTGACCAAAAATGTAGAATCCCTCCCTATTTGATTTGATATACTCAAATTATATGTTAAGGAAGATTTACTATGAGTTTGCTATTTGGGTACGAGTGTTAATTTCCCTTTGAGATTTTATGTAGAGTTTTGAGTTTGTAAGAAATAGGTTACTTTTATTCTCTATGCATAGTTTTCACCTACTTTCAGAGTTGTCTTCTTCTGCTGGTAGTAGCTATTGCACGTGCATATTAATGCTGTCAGTTCAAGTTCTTTGTAGATGATTTTTTTATTCTTATTTTTATTTATTTTTAAGTTTAACCTTATAAATAAAACTACGTTTTAGTACATCTTTCTTTTAGTTTATGTGGTTTGAATTGGAATTTTTTGTTTGTTTGCTTGTTATAAAGTCTCGAACTTCCATTTTGAACTGTACTAGGAAGAAAACTTAACCGAAAATACTACTAAAAAAAAGAATCCCATCTTAGCAAATATGAAACCATGTCTATATAAGTTTCTATAAAGCATGAGAAAATTAGCTATTGACCAAGGTTTTAACTTTGAAAGCTCAAAAACGGAAACTTTACCGAGACTGGATGATGACTAGAATCCGAGTTGATCTCAATTTGGTTGAAGTGGAATCAATGTTTTAAAGATTGCATGGCATGTGTTAGAAATAAACATTAATCCAAGATCTTGAACCTTTATACTTGATCAAACCACACTAATCTAAATGTGATCATTAAACAAGAAACATACTTGTTATTACTTCGGACTGCTGAAACTTGAAGGAGGTTTGGACCTCTTCTCTCCCTTGAAAAACGATGGGGCTGGGTAGCAATAGTGAAGAGAGGGACGTCCCCTCCTTGTGCTTTTATAGCACTTCCTTGATTTTCTCTCAAAGGCAATCCTAACCCATCAAGGAAAGCCTATGTACTTATCTTATTTGTGGGTAATTATCACACCCAATTAGAAATAGACTTGGACACTTTAACCCCATTAGATCACTTGCTAAAGATAGGGTTAGTTTCCTAATTCGATTAGAAACCTTGGCAAACTATGAGATGTTTTGGCAAAGTCGTGCGGGGTTGTGGCACAAGAATTTTTTTTTTAACAATCTCCCTCTTGGCCCACCTCACACCAATTTATTTGAAAATGACTCTCGTCCCATGAACTCCTTTGAAAGGTTGAGTGGCCACTCTTAATTATTTTTGAAAAACATTTGTCGACGAGACTAATAAGATTGTGTCCTTTAACTTTCACCCAAAAACAAGAATAACACTAGCAGTGGATAATGGATACACAATGTGCTCTTAAAACTATCACAAAGGTATCCTTAAACCTTATGGTAATTTAATTGAAGTGCAATACTGACAATACACTCTTATTTGATATTTATAATACTTGTGTACTTCTAAATGTCTTATGCTTCATATATTTTTTCCCAGAAAACATGTCATTGCGATAATTTACAACAGCTGCCATGTGAAAATCATAATCAACTATCTAGGATGAAGGCCTCAAACATGAGAGTCCACTCACATTTAGCTCAAGCAAAACTTGAGAGCCTGTGTAAAATTCTATGGAGCTATTCCTTAATAATTTTAATTATCCTTAGTTGCATGTGCAAAATAGACCACACGATGCATCAATAAAATCAATAATATAATGATCAGAACATCTCTGAATGCATTTAATAAGTAAATGAATCAAGTCAAACAAATCAAATGTCGACACAATGAGAAAACTACCACTCAAGAAACGAAAACAAAGGACTCTAAAACACCCATACGAGCCACATGCCCCTGAATAACTCTAGGCTGGAGTCCTTTTGTCAACGAGTCTGCAATCATGACAATTGTCAAAAGGTGTGGAATAACTATCAACCCTTGCTTAACTTCATCTCGAACATAGAGATTTTTAATCTAGATATGCTTATTCTTGTTGGTTACACGATCATTTTGGGCATACTTTACGATGACCTCGTTGTCAGAATATCTTTATAGGTCGCTATATTGAGTCCACAACCTTGATATTGCCAATAAAGCTCTTTAGTCATATCATGGCATGTTGGGCTGCTACATACTAGGAAACATACTCTGCCTCCATGGTAAATAAGCCATAAGAGACTATTTGGCGCTTCTCCATTAGATAACACCCTTGGTGCGTAAGAATATATAACCTGAAGTGGATAATAAACTATCTTTACACCCCACAAAGTTTGAGTCTGAATAGTCAAGAATTTCCAGCTCATTAGTTCTCCTTACCATTTGCAGGTATCGTAGGACCTTCTTCACTGCCCTCTAATGTGACACTCTTGGGTTCTTCTGATATCTACCCAGGATCCCAACTATGAATTTGATGTCGGGTCTAATGCAAATCCTAATATACATCAAACTACCTACTGGCGAGGCATAATCTTTAGCATTCACCTGTTCTTGGGACATTTGTTATTACTGAAAACGTCACCCTTGACCACCATTGACAAAAACCAAAATCACCATTGACCACAGGGACATCTCCCGATGCGCAATTCTGCTTACCGTGATGTTTGTGCACCTTATTGATGTATGCTCTCTGAGATAAACCAAGGCAACCAAAATAATGATCTCCGTTGATCATTATTCCCAAAACATAACTTGCCTCTCCTATGTCTTCCATGTCAAAATTCTTTAAGAGAAAACGCTTACTTTATGATGACCTCGTTGTCAGAATATCTTTATAGGTCACTATATAGAGTCCACAACCTTGATATCGCTGATAAAGCTCTTTAGTCATATGGCATGTTGGGTTGCTACATAATAGGAAACATACTCTGCCTCCATGGTAAATAAGCCATAAGAGACTATTTGGCGCTTCTCCATTAGATAACACCCTTGGTGTGTAAGAATATATAACCTGAAGTGGATAATAAACTGTCACGTCCCCAAATCCGATATTTGGTCATATTGACCTTTCTCGTATCTTGATGCGCGATCTGATCATACAAACGCACAGTTAAACAAAACTGGTATCATGATGCAGCGGAAATACACTGGATAATTTTTTTCATTTTGTTTAAACAATCCATAAGACGAAACGCACTTAATTGACACATTAATAATGTTAGAGGATCTCTCACCTCAAACAAAACCGTAATTCCAAAAGAAAACATTGTATATATATCGTACTCCCAAATACATGTTATTAAACGGTCAAACGACCTACATAACTCATGTATCCTTCTACAAGATAGAAGAATTAAACAAAATATAACATCGTCTCTAGCACAAGTCTATCAACAGAAATGCTGAAAGCATCAGACCAACTTCCCCTTATCCTTTCCTGAAAACAAAACATTTTAAAACGATGAGCTAGGGCCCAGTAAGTACATTCCTCATGCGTAAAACCACTTAAATCAGCGACTTTTGTTTATTTTAAAACAAATATGATTTGCAAATGAATTTCACATGTAATTCGATAAAACTCAATTTTCCATCAATTACTTACGTATAACTTCGAATACAATGATGACTTTCACATAACAGTCAACCTTTCTCTTATCACAATACCCGTGACCATTTCTATATAGTCAAACTATCAATTCTGATGTATTCAGTACCAACATTCCGTCGGTCCTAGTGTACGATGTCAATACTTCTAGTCCACAAGTAAACTCCCTAAAGTGCACACTAATTGTTTAATTAGGTATCCTCTCTCTGGATTCCCTAATTTTCTTTAGGTATAAATACCCGAGGGGTCTCATGAATGAGACAACGCCTCTTCTTTAGGGGACTGGAACCCCAAGGGGTCTTAAAGAAATAAGACAACGCCTGATACTTTAGGGGATTAAAACCCCAAGGGGTCTCAAAGAAATGAGACAACACCTGATTCCAACTAATCTGATATTTCACATTCCCAATCACGTTCTTATTCATGTCCTTAATCGTATTTATATGCATAAAATAATAATGTTTATAGAAACATCTTTACATGCATAACATTCATATTTTGCATTTTGAAACTAAAAATAAGAACATTTAAGCCCTATTAATATCTTAGAAAGCAAATACATAAAACGGATGAAAAACGCATATATCTCATTTTAAATTAATTTGAGCATGACTTCATCCAACTAAATAGATTACACATGTCCTCATCTATCATAATTTCATGCTTTTAAGATTACAAGAAATTATCAATGCATTTACACATTTTATGTGGAAAATACAAGAATTGGGATTTTTCCTTGCTAAAATTTAATAGATAACAAGAATAACATTTTCAGACATTTTCCCCAAAAATAATAGAATTTTCTAGAATTTTTCTACAATATTCTGTGAATTTTCTACTATTTCAAAAAAAAATAAAAAATAAAAATAATATTTATAAATAAATAATAATTAATCCATTAAATAAATAAATAAATAATAATTAATTAATTAAATAAATAATTAATTAATTAAATAAATAAGATATAAAATAAATAACTATGTACTTACCAGTGAATACGTTAGAATCCCAAATCCTTGAACCTCGTAAGATGCGAATCTCGATGTAGCGTGTATCTCGAGGCAATAGGCCATACAAAAACTTTTCAAAGGACCTCCTGAATATTTTCAAGAATTTCTAGGAATTTTCTAGAATTTCTTCTAGTTGAGGGATTTTTTTGCAAATATTTTTACTTCAGGGGTTAGAATGCAAATACTCAAATTGATGTAATTTTCTCAAGGCATGGCCTTATATTTATAGAGGTTGAAAACTCAGAACTTTTCATTTCTATCCGATGTGGGATTATAATTTTGAAAATTGTCTTTTTTGGCATGGCCTTGTATTTATAGAGGTCGAAAACTCAGAACTTTTTATTTCTATCCGATGTGGGACTATAATTTTGAAAATTGTCTTTTTTTTTCAAATTTTATATTTTTGATATCAAACTATATTTTTAAAATGTTGCCCAGAACTAAACACAATAACTTTTGATTCGCGGGTCCGATTTGGACAAACTTGATATCGATAGAAAGCTATTGTTGAGACCTTTAAAATGGCATACATATAATATTCAAAGTATTATAAAAAGTCTACTATAATATTGCTAGAAATAGGGTCATTACATAAACTATCTTTATACCCCACAAAGTCTGAGTTTGAATAGTCAAGAATTTCCAGCTCACTAGTTCTCCTTACCATTTGCAGGTATCTTAGGACCTTCTTCACCGCCCTCTAATGTGACACTCTTGGGTTCTTCTGATATCTACCCAGCATCCCAATTATGAATTTGATGTTGGGTCTAATGCAAATCCTGGCATACATCAAACTACCTACTGACGAGGCATAATCTTTAGCATTCACATGTTCCTTTCTTTATCCTGTTCTTGGGACATTTGTTATTGCTGAAAACGTCACCCTTGACCACCATTGACCAAAAAAAAAATCACCTTGACCACAGGGACATCTCCCGGTGCGCAATTCTGCTTGCCGTGCACTTTATCGATGTATGCTCTCTGAGATAAACTAAGGCAACCAAAAGAGTGATCTCCGTTGATCATTATTCCCAAAACATAACTTGCCTCTCCTATGTCTTCCATGTCAAAATTCTTTAAGAGAAAATGCTTAGTATCTTGAAGTAGGTGAACATCATTGCTAACCAAAGAAATATTATCAACATATAAGACAAGGATAATAAATTGGCTCTCATTGAATTTGAGGTATATACCAGGATCTAGCTTCAGGCTTCACTACTTGGACGCCTGGTTTAGCCCATAGATCGATCTCCTAAGTTGACAAACAAGCCCCTCTACCCCTCGGGTTATGAAACCCTCCGGCTAGTTCATATAAATTTCTTTTTCTAGCTCACTATTGAGAAACGTTGTCTTGACATCCATCTAGTCCAACTCCAGATCAAAATGTGCCACCAATACAAAGATAATCCCGAGAGAGTCTTTCTTGGAAACTGGCGAGAATGTCTCCTGATAGTCAATGACCTTTCTTTACTTAAAACCCTTGGCCACCAGCTTGGCCTTGAACCTTTCGATCTTTCTTTTAAAGTCCTGGTCTTAAATAATCACTTGCGCCCAATGGCGTTGGAACTCTGAGGTAAAGAAGTCAGCTCCTATATAGAATTCCTTTCCATAGATTGCAGTTCTTCTTTCATGGCATACATCCACTCCCAAGGATTTAAATTTCGGCGAAATTGTCGAAATTTCGGACCGAAATTTCGGTTTCGAGCTGCACCGAAACCGAAACCCCCATGAAAAAAAAAATTGTCAAAAATTCCTAAATTTCGAACGAAATTTCGAATAATTTCCGAAATTTCGACAATATTTGCGAAATTTACGAAATATCAAGAAATTTTCTGAAATTCGTCCGAAATTTCGGCAAAATTTCAGGGAATCTCAACTTTTACTGTGTGTACAACTTGCAGCCTGCAATGCTAGGCTTTGACAGAAGGAAAGTGAAGAAAAATACAAAAAATTACCTGTTTACGTAGCCTTTACGAGCATTATAAGACAAACCTGAAACCCCCTTGAATTCACCATTAAATCATTCTCCATTCTCCTCCAAAGCTCTTTTCTTTCACAGTAGACTAGTAGAGGGAGAGGGCGGAGAGGCGGACTCGCCGTGGTAGGCTGAATCGCTGGTCCGCTGAAGGCTAAAGCCCGGAGGTCGAAGCGGCATCCCTTTTGGCTCTTCCACCTCCGTCTCCGACTCAAAGAGAGAAATAGGTAACAGAACTCTCTCTCTCTCTCTCTTTCTCATGTTTTGAAATTTAAAGGGTTAGGGTATGTCGGTGGCATAAAATGGTTAAAAAATGTATAGGGTGTTAGACACTTATACGTTATAAATGTGGAATCTCATTTTTGTTATTCACTATTGCTGCTGCCATGTGGGCCCACTGGCCGAATGGATGTTTAGCCCACCCCTTGTGGATATACGTACCAAAAATCAGCTTGTTTGATGACTTTTAGTGGTTGATTTTAGTACTCAAAAAATCGTTGAATTCAACGGCTGTAAGAACACTTTAAAAATTACTAAAATCTAATGGTTTGATATTACCAATCGGAGTGATTTTTGGTGTGTATATTCACCAAGGGATGAGATAAACATCCATGCCGTCAGTAGGCCCAGAATATAATCGGGAATAGGAGTAACAAAAATTGTGTTGCGGCACTTGAAAATGTTTTAGGCATATACCTTGTTACATTTTTCTTTGATGCAGATTTCTGTATCAAAATTTTGATACAGAAGTCCCTCAAATTGCAACGTAGTAGACTCTTCGGGCCCACTTGCCACTTGAATGCCTGGCCCTCACTATGATGGACCTACAAACCTAAAATCAGTGTGATTGGTGATTTCATTTGAGCACTTTTTCATAGTGGGCTTTATGAACAGACTATGAGTGGGTTCCAAGCCCATGATGAAAAAGTGCTCAAATCCAATGGCTGGGAATCACTAATCACACTAATATTTGGTGTGGGTCCACCAATGTGTGGGCCAAACATCAAAGAGTCAACTAGGTGGCAAATTGAGGGACTCTTGCATCAAAATTTTGTGGGCCAAACATCCAATGAGGCAGTAGATTTTTCCCTTTTTCCTAATGCATATTGGCTTGGCCTAAGGAAGCTATTTGTTACACAACGCTGCCATCTGACCCACTGACCGCATGGAAGTTTGGCCCACCCCTCCAGAGACGTTAATACAAAAAAAATTAATTTTTTTAATGATTTATAGCCGTTGGTTTTAGTACTAAAAGAAATTGCTGAATCCAATGGCTATAATCTCATCTGAAAAAGTACTAACATCTAAAGGCTAGAGATTACCAATCAGGGTGCATTTTGGTGTGTATATCCACCAAGGGGTGGATTAAAAATCCATGCAATCAGTGGGCCCATATGGCAACGGTGAGCAGCATAAATCGTTAGCGTGGTGAATGGCTAGAATCACACCATAAAAAGTACTAAATTCTAATGGTTAGAGATTACGAATCAACATGATATTTCGTTTGTATCAGCTACTGTTGTTGCTTTAACCGTGTGAATTTGAGTATTATTAACCATTATTTGGGTACAATGATCTAAAGGTTAGAAATCACAAATTAATCTGATTTTTGGTTGGTAGGGCTAGTTAGTAAATTCATGTATTATAGAGTGTAATACTCGATTTTTTAGTTTTTTTAAGAAACTATTAATACTTCCGTATAAAATAAAAAAATCGCAAATTTTAAGACTATACGAATAAAACACATATTATTCGCGTTTAATAAAAACGTATTAAATGGCCGCATAAAATGAAAATTTTGGTAAAATACAGGTAGGCTAAATGAATATAATCCCAAACTTTGTCCTATATCATTAAAATACATTATCATGTTTGTTATAGTAGGTTTTAGACGTTAACTTTTATGATTTAAAAATTATCTCTTATAGATAGCTGAAGGAGAAGGAAGAGGTAGAAGTGAACGAGATATGGGATGGGAATATGGCATTCAAATTGGAAATAATGCTACTAGGTGTATCTTTTGTAACAAAGAGATGCATGGAGGAGGTGTAACACGATTAAAACAACACATCGCAGGACTTGGGAACGATGCACAAAATTGTACATCTTGTCCATTAGAAGTTAGGCAGAGAATGAGACAATATATGACTGATAAAAAGCAGAAAAAGGTGGAGAAGGAGAGAATAAAAAATAGAGTAGCTGAGACCCTTGGTCGGTCTACTTCTTCAAGCGCTACAGGGAGATATAATGACATGTCTGAAGAAGAATTTGAGAGAAATACTAGGTACGCCATAGAAGAAAGTCGACGCGTACAATGGGAAGCTGATCAAAATAGGAGATTCTCAGTCTCAGGCCCATCTACTCATGATGAAGGCCCATCTACCAGAAGGAGTAGTGGTGTTCGTCGAAGTCAAAGTGTTCGAGAAACTATAGAAATTGACTCAAGAAAAGGACATCAGCCCCCTCCGATGGAAAGGCATGAGGGGCCGATTGATCGCTATGTTTATCGAACACAAAATGCTAAACAAAAAAGATTGAAAGATGTTTGGTCAAAAGAAATTGGGAACAAACTTAAGACAGCAGTGTCTAAGTTTTTTCACTTTAGCAGAATACCAGCTAATGCAGCTACTTCTCCATTCTTTCAACCCATGCTTGACACGATTGCTGAATGTGGCGTGGGTGTAAAGGGGCCGACTCCATATGAGATCAATGGGCCATTTCTCAAGGCAGAAATTGATGAACTAAACTCATGGATCAGAAGTATAAAGAAGAATTGGCCAACATATGGGTGCACGATAATGTGCGATGGATGGACTTCAAGTACAAGACACTCTTTAATCAACTTCATGGTCTACTGCGATCGACAGTTTGTTTTTCATATGACAATTGATGCAACGGGCAAAACAAAGGACTCTGATTATTTATTTCATCTAATGGATGACGTGGTCGAAGAAATTGGAGAGTCCAATGTGGTACAAATGGTGACTGATAATGAAGCCTCGTTTGTAAAGGCCGGTGAAAAATTAATGAATAAGAGAAAACACTTATTTTGGACACCATGTGCAGCTCATTGCTTAGATCTTATGCTTGAGAAGATAGGGAAGAAGTCTTCAGTACAAAATCTAGTTTCAAACGGAAAGAAGATCACAACATTTATTTATAACCACAATAAGCTCGTGGCATTGTTTAAAGAGTTAAACAATAATCGAGAGCTAATCCGTCCCGCTGCTACGTGATTTGCGACAAATTTTATAGCTCTTGAAAGTCTCGTAAATAGTCAAACAGCACTGAAATCTTTATTTGTGCATGAACAATGGGTACATTCAAAATTTGGTTGAGCAAATGAAGAAGCTCCTTTGTTTCATGGCAGTCCGAGCCCCGTCTCCAATCCATATATATCACTCATCAATAGGTTGTAGATAAACGAGATGAAAGCAATCACATCCAGTGGCGAAGCCAGGGGGCGAGGATGGGTAGTTGCCCACCCTAAACTTTGAATTTTTGCACATCCCTAGGTGGTGTACAGTTTGACTCTCACCTTGCCTGCACCCTCAACTGCAGTGTTTGGCCCATCCCTAGGTGGACCACGTTATTTGTCACCTGCAACACTGACCACTGACCACATGGATGTTTGGCCCATCCCTAGTGGACCTATATATATATATATTTATAAAATGGGCCTCATTAGTGTTTTCTAACCTATGTTTAATCCAATGGTTAAAAATATTCCCATGAAAAAGAGTTAATTTCAACAGTTGGAAATCACTAATCAGACTAATTTTTTGCCTGTGGATCCACCTAGGGATGGGTCAAACATCCATATGGTCAGTGGTCTCTAATAGTGTGCCACGTGGCCCATACTATGGTCCATCATCAACGTTGATGACTCACAGACTCAAAAAACTTGTTTAATCAGAAAGCTTGCGACTTTGCCCACCCTTAAAAAAAATCCTTGCTGCGTTACTGATCGCATCTTCGTATTATCAACTAATTTGATTCCCCACAGACGAGGGAGTCATGCAGATAAGAAGCGATCAGAACGACCCACCATTGGTGAGGCGGACTCAAAGAACTATATTGAGTTTGATCCACCAGCGTCATGAATGTGTGGCCTCCTCCTTGGTCTACACACCAAAAATCAGTCAGATTGGTGATTCCAGCCCTGGACCGCTTAGAGTGTATTTTCATCATGGGTCTATAGGCCCATTCATGAAGCCCATGATTAAAAATGCTCAAATCCAACAAGTAATTAAAAACCACCAATCAAGATATTTTGGTGGGTAGGTCCACTAAGGGGTGGGACAAGCATTCGTGGGCTGGGCCAGTGAACCTGAAGAGTAACCAGGTGGCATTTTGTGAGAAAATTGTTGATCCTGCAAGTTTTTGATCCAGCGTCCTGCCACTTATAGTTAAGTACCACCCATCCTGGGGTTAAGGCGGCCCTTAACTGTAGTAACCGTTAACAGTGGAGAAAAAAACACCTACAATTAATGGGCCACCAGCTTCTCCCCAGTTATAAGTGGCAGGATGCTGGAACAAAAAGTTGCAGGATCAAAAATTTTCTCAGACCCACATCCTCCCAAATGCCATTTGTCACATTCCTCGGGCCCACTGATCCATGAAAAACACCTACTTGGTGATTTTTATCCATTGGATTTGAGTACCTAAACTTGCTTGAATCTAAGCAAGGTAATTTTTGGTATGCTGGTTCACCAATGGGTGGGCCAGACAATCAGAGGGATCAGTGGGCCCAAGCAGTACGCCACATGGCATTGTGGAAGGGCTGATATCAAACTATGATATATTCACCCTGGACATGAAAGTTTTACTCCATAATCACGTGATGCACGTGGTTTGAATGATTATATGACATTGCACGCGTGGCATTTAATAGAAACCATGGTCGGATCTACATTTGATCGGATCAACTGGATCCCAGATCAGTTTATTAAACATGAGAAAGGAAAAGAAGTCAAAGAATTGTTCTTTCCTAAAGAAAAAAGGGCGGGCCGCTCCACCGCACAAATTGAAGACAATATTTTTCAACTTTTTGACTGTAAATAGATTTGCTTTTGGCCCGTTTTTCCCTGTTCGGGAAAAGATTTTATGGACGGATCATCTAAAGTCTAAAACCTCTTTCCAGACGACCCACCACTATGTGACACGTGAAGGAATGACTTGGCCAATCTGAACGGTCCCGTCTGATAGAGTAGACTTTATTACATCATATTTTGTGTGGGTGATGTTAATGTTAAGAACATTATAACGGTTAAGAAACAGAGAATGCACATTATAAAGCCCATTATTTTCAAAGTAATGGATATTTGTTGGAGTACGGCGTTATAAAGGTTTTAAAATTGGGTCGGACCATCGCACCGGTTTTTTATTTTTTTTACAAGCTCCCGAGACAGGCCTTGTTGAGCTGGCATTCACTTTTTGTCAAAGCAAATACCATTGGATTCTCAGAATCCACACCCGACAAGGCTTGTGTTTCGTATAAGGGAATACATTGTAATAAGGTGTGTTAGATGCACACATCTCATCACAGATTTTCTGGGCTGTCATCAATTGTCAAGATTTAGAGGATTACAATAATATCTTAGATTAGATCTGGTAGATTAGTTTATATCTTTGGCTGTATCTAATTCTCTATACACCCTTGGGCTCTACGGGTCCTTAACCAGAAAGATGCGAGTCTCTTTTAGGCCTCACGCGCTTAGACTTTGAAAGTTCCCAAACTGATTTTTTTTTTTTTGCGGTGAACTCATCTTAATAAGCTTGAACAAATGGACATGGGCTTATGAGAGAAGCCCAAGAAAACAAACCTCCTTTTTTTCATTTATTATTTTTTTTATTTTGTCGTACCAAGAAGGAGGTTTAATAAAAGAGGTTTTTGAAAAGTAAAAAGAGGGAAAGGGGGTTTCATGGGTTGGTTTTCCAAAACGTCAGAAGATGGTTGGCGATGGCGACACGCGAGAAGATTGTCACTGGCAACGATGACTGCAATGGAGGTGACAACAGTGGAGGCGACAATAGCGGCAGAGATGGCGCGACGACGGTGATGATGGTAGGAATGAGTAATAGCATGAATGATTGATTCCTCCCTGTTTCACACTATTTTTATTTCATAGGATGATGGTTGTGTATGCAGAAGATGATGGTAGGCAGAGGTTACTTGCAAACGGCAGCAGTGCCGCCCGTCGAGCCCGAAGACACAGAATTGAGAGTTTGTTCAGATGACCAATGGCTCTGATACTATTAAACAACCATTTACCCCAAAAGATCGACATGTTAAGGAAATAATAAACAATTATGTATACTAACGGGTCGTTGGGCCAACACAACGTGTGTGCGGGAACACATCATCCGCTAACACTCCCCCTCAGCGGGAATACACTCCTCTGGAGACTTGAACCCTCGACCTCCTAATCCTTAAGGCTTTGATACCATGTAAATCAACCATTTACCCAAAAAGATCGATATGTTAAGGAAAGGCGAAACAACTATGCATACCAACAGGTCGTCGGGCCAACACAACACATGCGTGGGAATACATCATCTTCTAACAGATACCTAAAAATAAAATAAATTTATTGATAATTGCTTAGATGCATTACATTGACTTACCAAAGGTTTATAAATAATTGGATACAGCTAAAGATAGAAACTGATTTAACAGATCTAATCTAAGATATTTTCCTAATCTTATGAATCTTGACAATTGGTCACAATCCAACGAATATGTAATGAGGGATTTGTGCATCTCACACACCTTATTGCTCTTTTGCATTATTTTTTCAATAGAAATAATGCGAAAGAGCAAAACCTCTTTTTGCTATTATTTTAGATGGATCATATAGGGTATCCACTCCCTTTCAGTAATCAAATTCAAACCTAAGAAGGAATTCCTAACATTATCATCAAAAAATTAAAATGACTCGTTAAATATGAGAGGAGAAAATTAGAAAAGATACAGAAAGGGCCGTTCTTATAGCTAGAATAAACTTTTTAACAATTTCATTTTTATTTTTTAATTTAATTTTCCACAATATATATATATATATATTGAACATTATTGAACCAAATATATAAATATCCGAATCCATATGCAAAAAGCATTCGAATATAAAAAATTATCTAAAATTGGTATCCGAAATTTTTGATTTATATATTATTATCAAGTTCGGATTCGAATTTTTGACTATCTATGACACCTCTAGTTTTATTAGTTTACAAATTCTTCCTCAACTAGTTAAAAATTCATCAAATTGGCTGATACTCTGACAATACTAGATAGTATAGATATCATTACGGGAGAAGTTGATCGTCGAAATGATAATTCATGATATGACAAAGGTACAAGCTATCAATTGTTTTTCCGAATTGGAATCCTTAAAGAGATCTATGGGTTTCCTAGTACAAGTATGGATTCTATTCCCTTGTAAGTAGCATCTACAAGACGTAGTCATCGAGCCCTATCATAATTATGTTGATTGCACCGAAATCCCTCTCTTTTACCCCTGTCATCGATGGTTTGATTTACCTATGCAACTTGATTAGATCTTGTAAATATCATATATGTTGACCTACTCCTTGTTGGATATATATACAAACAAAAAATTAACCTTATTGGTTATCTCTAGCCATAGATTTTAGTACTTTTTAGGATTGATTCTAGCCATTGGATTCAAGCATGTTTTTTGGGTAGTAAATCCAATGGCTAGAAATTATCAATCAAGCTAATTTTAGTAATTTTAATAATTTATCCACCAATAGATTGGCTGAAGATCCATGCAGTCATTAGGCCCAAAAAAATGATCTATGTAAGGCCGCGCGAGTCCTCTAAATAGACTGCAATGGGACTACAAGAGTTTTCTGCATCTAAGTTTTTTCCGTAGCTTTTGACTATCATGAATAGTTGTTAAACTATATAGAGAGTTATAAAATTTAATTAATACTGTATATATTAAACATAAAAAAGGCCTTATATGGAATTTTTGCCTTAGGGCTCATTGGATGGTCGTTAGAAAAGCGTACTCCTTAGTGGGACACTACATTTTCCAACTTGATGAATAGATGAATACCTAGTATTTAAGTAACGTAATTAAAAGACTTATATTTACTACACATAATGTAACAAATGGAAAAAACCCTAACGGTGGCAAAATGCATGTGATTTGCAAAAAATTCTAAGAGAGTATTGTTGCAAAAAGCCCCAAAGGACCAATCGAATAACAAACAATAGCCACCAAGAACACACCACAAAAGAGAAAATCAAATCAAGAAGAAAGACAAGTCATTTATGTGGTTCACAACTAAGGGCTACGTCCACGGACAACGACAATCGAGAGATTTTCGGTATATGCAAAATTCCATGGTTTAGAGGGCCAAAATAATGGCTTATATATGGGTTCGAAACCCTTAGTCCCAAAACAACAAAGGAAACTCACACAAAACAGGAATCTATCGTGTTTCCCACGAAGAATGTGCCAAAGAGTTTTTCATTAAAATATTGTAAAAATTATAAAAAAAAAATTACTTTTAAGATTTGAGTGGTGAGTTGAATTTACTCTAACTCAGTAAAACGGTATAGCAAAAGAGAGAACAAACTCAATCAAGAAGAAAAATAGAAACTAGGATAAAAAATGGAGAAAAAGTTATATATGTATTTTTGGACCATAATATCCCTATTTATTTGAAATTTTTTGGATTTTTCTACCTGCAAATTGACTCGGCAAGCAGCTACCAATCAAGTTAGGCCCTGCTTGGTTCACAACAAATTGAGTGCAATGCACTCACTTGCCACAATTTTGGAATTGAAAGTGATTGGTTGGAGGAGTGCAAATGACTGCCGTGCAAGTGGTTAACAAAGACTTGCAAACTCCTTAACAAAATAGATGTAAGGAAGTGCAGCCCGAAAACTGATGCAAGCAAGTGCATTGTGTTAACTCAATATTTTTCTTTTTCCAAAAAATAACAACAATAATAATAACAACAACCGAGATTATTTTTTATTATTATCTTTTTATTTTTATTTCTTTACTTTTTAGTTTTCTATTTTTTAATAGGGTCAGGATTGGGGGACAACTATTTGGCATACCCTCATAGAAGATGAATCAATGGCTGGTTTTCGGTGAGGATGATCTCTATGGTTAGGAGATCATCCTCACAAAAATTCAAATCATTCTAATATTCATAGACTGGTTTAGAAGTTGAAGAATTATGGACTGTCAATTTTTACCGTGTAACTTGAAAGCCACATTTGAGGGGGTTAGAAATTTTGGGATGTGCTGATTTTTTGTGGGGGTGATATATATGGTGAGGAGTTCATCCTCGCCAAAAATCAGCCATTGATTCATCTTCTATGAGGGTACACCAAATTGGTAGTCCCCAGATCCTTTTTGATATAGCTGGTTGGGGTACCCTAACCCCAAGCTTTCCCCTCCAAAGCAATAATAATAATAATAATAATAATAATAATAATAATAATAATAATAATAATAATAATAACAATGACAATAAAGTAATAACAATATTAATTATAATCAAGGTTTAAAAGGGGACGCTATAACGATATACCGGACTTGGGGTGTCTATCATTTTTTCAGTTATAAGGGCCGTTATAACGAATGTTAACGCTCAGGGGGCAAAAATGGAAAATAATGAGAAAAACGGAAAAAAATGGCACTGAAATTCAAAATTTCAAATTATTAGTACTGAAAGGCTTGGGTAAACCTTCCTCATTTCGTAATTTTCAAAATTATAATTATAATTTTCAAGCGGCCCCCTTGCGTAAACCGTGTTGTGTGTACGGGAAGGCTTGGGTAAGCGCACACAACCGTAGGACTAGTCCCATCACCAATGTGTGCGGGGACACCTACGTTATCAAAAAATAAAAAATAATATTACAATAGTAATGCACTTTTTTTGTAAAATCAAAAAATAAAATAATCCATTGCATTCATTTGCAATGCACTACCAACCAATCAGCTAAACTTCTTTTGCATCTATTTACATGGCGTGAACCAAATAGTTGTAAGTGACTTACATCTCAAGTGATTGCAAGACAATTCATTGTATTTGCACTAAAGTGCAAAATGGACCCAAGTACAGCGAACCAAGCAGGGCCTTAGTGCCTGATCAACTAGAAATGAAATCGGACTCGATGAGTTTTAAAACCTTGGTCTTAGCACTTCATATGCTACCCAATTATACAAGGGATATTCTTAGGATGCCATAGGTTTGGTGCACATCTAGTCTGGTGCACCTTAGATTTGCACTACAAAACTCTTTCACTAAATGTTGTTGAAGGGAGATGGAATGGGACATGTCAAAATTAAATAGATATGAATTTAATGAATATCCTGATCAATTACGAAATGATTATACTAGTCCAAAAATCTTAGAATAGTTAATATAAAGGGTTGTTTTGAAATTTTTTATAACCCATTTTTTTGTTAAATTCGCGATTAATTCACATTAATCACTTTTAGGTGGTATCAGTACTATATGGAAAAACACATCTTAAAAAAATGAATAATTCGTGATTTTATCGGAGTTCAAGAATACGACTTTTAGCGATTAATTCGGCCAATTTAATCAGTTTCCAAAATGATGAAAAAAATTGATTAAAGCAACAAAAAAAAAGGCCTTCATGGTCCCTACGGACCCTACATCCTTTTGCTCGTCTCTTTCCTGCATCCTACCTCCCTCCTTGTGCAATCCACGGTCCCCTACCACACAGCTCCACCTGTAATTTGCAACTCTAGTTTACACTATCATCGGTTGCTGATCAAATTAGTACTCTCTCTCAGTCCTTGAACCCACACGTGCAATTTTCTCTCTCTCTCTCTCTTCGTTGGACGCGTTCGGCCACACCAAAGTGATCATACCTGCAACTCTAGTCTCTTTCATAGTTCACACTTCACTTTTAATTTCTAATTTAATTACTGTATGCAACCCCACACGAACTCAAATTAACCATTTGTCTACTAGTCGAGTAAGAGGCAGGGCCGTCTCGATACAAGTTGAGGTCTAAGGCGAAAACGATCTATATTATAAGGCTGTTTTTATATTTAATATATTAATATATATGGCATTAATTAAAAAATAGTACTCTCCATACTATTGAAAATCTTTATATAAAAACTATTCTCAATAATAAAAAACTACGGAAAAATTAGATGTAGAGGATTTCCGATGCAATCGATGCAGCTTGTGACCCTCCATAGATCATTTTTTGGGCCCAATGGCTGCATGGATGTTCAACCCAACTATTGGTAGATAAACACAGAAAGTCTTTGATTGATGATTTCTCAACATTGGATTTACTACCCAAAAAAAACATGCTTGAATCCAACAACTAGAATCATGTCCTAAAAAGCAAGGTTAAAAAGGGACCGTTTAACGGTATAACGGTGGGGGCGTTTTTTTCCGTTATAACGGCTGTTATAATGGAAAAAAAACACTCAGGAGTAAAAACGGAAAAAATGGAAAAATAGCGAAAGAAGTATATAGCTGAAAATAGAGATGAGATATTGAGATGTTCTTAATGGAAAAAATGGAAAAATATACTCGAACTTTTGCAGTATCCAAACTTAAGAACTAAGGTCGACATAGAAATGAGATATTGAGATGTTCTTAATGGAAGATAAGTGAAGACCCATGCGGTGAAGCCATGATAAAAGTTTATAGCTGAACCCCGAAAAAAACTACATTGAGTTTGAATTTCTCCATATTTTTTTCTTCATCCTTTATTTACATGGAAAACTCAGACATTCTCATCTCCATAACTTTCTTGTGGGAATTAGAATGCTTATAACTCACAAAAGTGGGGCTTTTGGCTGGCCTATATTCGGGCAACAACCTGCCCGACTTGAATCTCACCCCACATGCATTACACAGTGTTTTGGGACCCAAAGGCCCTGCCCTCCACTGTGGGGTCCTTTGAGCTAGGCAGTGGGTGCACCTCCTAGGTTGCCCGGGACTGCCCTCCAAACTGCCCGAGCTGCCCGAACTGTCCTTGACCATCTTCTCCTCCTCTGCTCTTTCTTCTTCTCTACTATAATTATTCTCCTTTTAGGTACAATGAGTTCACTATCAGCTAACCAATAAGCTTGGTGGAGTAAAGGACAGTCTGAGGTGGCCACATGGAGGGGTTGGTTTTGTGGGTCTAGATGAGTCCAACTGCTTAATTGGGTGGTTGGTGTAGTTGGTGTGGTTCTTTTTCTTTTGCTCCTTGCCTTGCCTGGGATTATAAACTCTTGTAGGGATGGAGGGCTTTGCTTGGTTTTTTCCGAGTGTTTTGAGGACGAGTGTTGTGGGATTGGGTTGTTTTGGTCTGTAGGTGCAGGGATGCAGTTTCCAGTGCTGGAGAAGCAGTCCTCTACAAAGATTGAGAGCCATTCTAAGCTAACATCACCCTCCTGCATTTAAAAATATAAAATATAAAATAAGTAAACAAAGAAGCCCATTAAAAGATAGAAACTGATGGAAAAAAATGTAAAAAAAAAAAGAAAAAAAAAGTGAGAGATACAGAGTTTTTCTAAGAATATCTAAGAATTTTTTTTTTTTTTGGTGAAAAATATCTTAGACACCAGAAAAGATAAATAAGAAATGAAAACTAAAACCCATAAGGGAACCAGCAAATAGCATGAAGTATGAGCGTCCAAAATGAAAAACAAGTAAATATTAACAAAACCCCCATGACAATACAACCAAAGAAACTCAGGGAGAGAGAGAGAAGTAAAGAAGAAGAGAAAATGCAAGCTAAAATACACCAAAAAAGAGCTTTAAAAACAAAAGGGAAGAAATAAACCAAACCCATAACTTGGAAGCCAAGAAGCACACTCACAGTATTCTCACTGGGGAAAAGGTCGTCTAGAGAACTAGAGAAGCCCCCAAGCTTAGAGCAAACCGGAGAAAGAACCTGCTCTGAAGGATACTCCGACGGCAAGCCACCGGGAACTGACACATTCCGGCAGAAATCCATGGCCCCTATAGAAGGAAAGGTATAAGTATACTAAAGTCTAAACCCACTGACCAAGAAAGAGAGAGGGTGAAAGAGAGAGACAGAATTCTTCTTATAGCTCTCCCAGTCTCCAGTACCCTTTATGCCTGTTTTCTGTCGGCAGAGAAAGCAACCCATACATACTATTATAACAACAATCAATCAACAAAACCCCACACCCACACCCTCTCCATCCCCACCCCTCTCTCTCTCTCTCTCTCTCTCTCTCTCTCTCTAAGTTTATATATTTCTTCTTCCCTGCACCACTTTTTTTTTTTATGTTTTTGGGTTCAGTAAAAAAAAATGAAAATTTTTTCTTTTTCTTAATGTTAACTTTTGTATTTTATTTCCCTGATGTGAAAATGCAGAGAAATAAATGTAGATATGTGGGCTGCTTTCGTGGTGGTCCCAAGTTATTACTCCTTGCATTCTCTCTCTGTCTCTCTCTCTCTTCAATGTGTAATTTTTTGACCTTTTCCAAAAGGGCTGTTGTCCCTGTGCCTGCCTTAATCTTCTAAATCTACATGTGGGTCCACAAAATCAGACTGATGAGATCATCTGACCATACAAAAGAATCAAATAATCGTGCGGTGGTTTGGATTTTTTTGCGAAGGTAATCTCTTAACACGTTGCCTTGATGTGTAACACTTGTACGGTTGAGATCTATGTAAGAATAGAGAGTATGGACTATGGAGGACGTTACTGACTTTGACCTCTTCATATGTGTGTTTAGGGTGCTGCTCCTGCTCCACAACCTGGATTTAGAGGTTCGGGATCTGATCCTTTTCAGTACTCCCACTCTCAAAATGTTGGAACCCCACTCGGTTATCGATCTAGTGTAAAAGTCGAACCCAAACCCAACCAAATGGACTCTCAGTTTATCGGGTATTTGGGTATGGGTTGAAACTTGAATAGGGAAGTGAATCCACAAAATCAGACCCGTAACCAAAAACTCGGGGTTCAGAACTTCAGATATGTTCGATAATTAGTTACCCATTGACCCTAATATCAAACCCATTCATGCAGTGTTTTCAAAACCATATCGAACCAGCTATTTCAACCAGTGAACCGGTGCAGGTGAACGTTGACCCAGTTTATATTCAAAAACCACTCTCAAACTGTCCGAACCAGCCGGTCAAACTGGGAAACCCTTTGACCCATAGTGGTTAAACCAGTAGTTGAACCAGTACCTTGAGTGTATACTTCCTATTTGCTAATTGGTTTGGTTTTCAAAACGTTCTCCATAGAAACACAAACCTAAGTTCAACTCCATTCAAACATAGGAAGGTGAGAACTCTACCCTGTTGGATTTTTCTTACACGTGGCAGCTGATGTTGGGGGCCCACCGCCATCTCATCCTCTCCTAATGTTGCAAGTTTCAGCCCTCTGCCAAGGTGGCAAAAATAAAGCAGGTTCCTTTTGCCACCTCTTTTCCTATTTATAAAATAGAAGCATGCCTCATTCCCTCCCATTAGAAACATGCTTGTTTTGCCATATGGCAGGGAACTATTGGATTGAAACTTACCATCTAAGGAGCAGATGAGACGATAGAAACACGTGGACCATTTTAGGCTCACCACCTCAGCTGCCACATGAAAGAAACCCCCCGACTGTCGAGACTTCTTATCTCCTTTGACTGTGGAGAAACCTGGACCCATCCCTTTATGATTTCCATCATAACAGTACTAGGCCCCATTATTCCTCTTTAGTTAACAAGACACTGCAAACAATTATTGCACTAAGCATTCTTTTGTGGATGCATAATGAGTTGATAAATAATTAATTTTCATAAATTCTGTGTTATTATGCTTACAGTAAAACCATAACTTCTTTATCAGTAACAAGTTCAGAGACATGAAAAAATGGAAATGGAAAAAGGGGGTGAAAGAGAACATTGGATTCTCTCAAGGGCTCTTGGATTCTACCTCAATGGCGAGAAAACAACAAGTGTCGGTAAGTTTCTTTTCTTTTTCTTTTTCTTTTTTAAATTTAAAAAAAAAAATGATGCGGCACATGTTTTATGCCAGCTGCCAACCTGACGCAACCCTTCATCGTCTATCCAAGCTTGGGACCGGCAATGTAAACCTAAAAAGCTTGATACTCGCAGATATAGCTCAATAGAAGATATAGCTCTAAATAGAATGAAATGGCAAGCAGGATATAAGGCATCATTAATAACAATTATAAATTATGATGAGTAGAATTGAGATACTACAATTTTAGAATCCAAAAACATCATCTTTTTAATGAAATCCCAAGTATAAAGATGGGTAATGATTCAATAACTCAGAAATGCAAAGCTTCTGTTTGTATTTGAAATCGTCACAGGATGTTATGGTTCCCTATAAGGGAAGTTTAGGGGAGGGGATTAGACCATCTGCTGAGATCAAGTGATCACAATCACAGGTCAGGTTTTTATGTAGACTCTCCTTCACATACATGTGCAGCTATTTTTACTGTTGACTGTCAATTTGTTCTACCCAATGAAGACACCAGATTTCTCCTTTATACGTGTGGTGAGGATCAACTCTTAAGTCAAACTGGACCGGTCCACCTGCTGATTTGTAATTCAACTGAATCGAGTCATTGAATCAGATGAGTTAATGCAAATGGTAATTGAACTTTATGACAGAAGAAACCAAAAAACTAGGCCCTACCCATTGAAAAGTTGAATGTAAAAGAACTTCCCAGATTCCATCTCCAAGCTAGTGAGGGACAGATTACACCATAACCTTTCCACATTTTCAATGTTCTTTTCTTTTAGCATAGCGTGCAGGTTTAAATGCTTTCACATTTTAGATAAACACAGTTTGTGTTTCATATAAATCATTATTTTCATGTAATCCAACATGTGGCATCAAAAGCATAGAAGATTTTCTTATGACTAATGTAAGAATTGCTCAACAATTGATTTTCTTGTTTAGTGAGAGCAATCTAATATAATTGATTTAATCTGAGATCTAATTAGAGAGATTGAAGTAAATATGAAGCTCCGGAGTTGATACAATTCAGTGTCACTAGTGTAAGGATAAAAATGCAACTAACAGATTAGTTTCTTTGATCTATAAATGCAGCAATTAGCTTATTTTGACTTTTGTAAAGAATGATATGGGCATTTTCTTATTTGCCGATGTTAATGTTTTGAACTCCTTTATTTTCTTACAAGTCCAGATATTTATTGCATCTTGGTGAGTGAAAGATTTAAATACTTGGTGAGCTATAGGTTTTTAGGTAGAATGTTAACTAACAAAGTAATGATTTTCCTATAATCTCCAATACAAAAGAGAGGTTGGAAAGTGGAAACTATGAGTGTCCATAACTTCCACATTAAGGATAGTGAAATTTGTGTTGAAAAGGGAATATTTGTAATTGTTCAATATACGTAGGGGCAATTTTGTCAGTTTCATTTTATTATAAAGTATAAATAGGCAGAGGGGAGCTGGGCCACTTTAACGTCTCCCACTCCTAAAATATTTTTCTCTCTTTTCTTTCTTCCTTTGTTTTCTCATTATCAAACCCTAACATTAACAAATAAATTAGAGTTTATATTTCATCTTGCAAGACAGAAGTTGGAAACTGTGATTGTTCGGAACTTCCACATTAAGGATTTTGAAATGTGTTGAAAAGGGCATATTTGTAATTGTTCAATATATGAATGGGCAATTTTGTCAATTTCATTTTATTATAAAGTATAAATAGGCAAAGGGGAGCGGGGCCACTTTAACGTCTCCCACTCCTAAAATAGTTTTCTCTCTTCTTTCTTCCTTTCTTTTCTCATTATCGAACCCTAACACTAAGAATATATTAGAGTTCCTACTTCATCTTGCAAGAAAGAAGTTGGAAAATGTGAGTGTTCACAACTTCCGTAATCAAGGTAGTTAAAAGCGCAAGGCGCACTTAAGGCGCTAGGACCTCTAGCGCCTGAGGCGCAAGGCGAGGCACGCACCTGATTGAAACGAGGCGCAATATTAAAAATTATAATAAATATAAAAATATAAAAAATAAAGAAAAATAACATCATAAAATAACAAAATAAGTAATCATTAGGCCATGAAACATAAAAGATAGCAAATGTCGAAAATTTCAAGTAACCCAAAAGCAGTTCTAGTTAACATTATCATTATCTAAATACAAAATAAGTAAATCAAAAAGCCATAAAACATAAAAGATAACAAATGTTCAAAATTTCAAATAGCCCACAATTAGTTCTAATTAACATCGTCATCATTTAAAATATAATCATTAGCTTCATCCCATCATCATCAGATGTGTTAGCCTCAATATATTATTCTTCTATCTCCTCCGAATTGGCCTCTTCCGCTTCCTTATTAAAGCCCTTGCTCTTACTCTTGACCTTGATTGTGATCTAGTATTTGATGTTGATTCACCAACTCCAACAGCTCTCGCAACAACACTCCATGTCAAGCTATCATCCTCAAACACCAATTCATCTTCTGCTACTCCACCTTCTGTTTCCTTCTCCCCAAGTAGTCAGTCATTGCTTTCATCAATGAGATAGGTTCAATTGTATCTCTCCTATCATACCGATGTTTAATATAATAGGCCAAAGAACAAAAATTTTACAAAAAAAATATGTATTTTAGTGAGGCGCGCGCCTTGAGCATAAGGCGTGCGCCTTACTAAACGCGCATCGCCTTGACCCTTCTAAGGCGGTTTAGGTGTGCCTTGCACCTGAGGCGCGCGCCTTGACTACAGCCATATTAAAGATTCTGATATTTGTGTTGAAAATGGCATACTTGTAGTGTTCAATATATGTCAGGGTAATTTTGTCAGTTTCATGTTTTTATATAGTATAAATAGGCAGAGGGGAGCTGGGCCACTTTAAAGTCTCCCACTCCTAAAATATTTTCCTCTCCCTTCATTCTTCCTTTCTTTTCTCATTATCAAACCCTAACACTAAGAAAAAATCAGATTTATATTTCATCTTGCAAGAGAGAAGTTGGAAACTGTGATTGTTCATAACTTCCACATTAAGGATTGTGAAATTTGTGTTGAATAGGGCATACATGTAATTGTTCAATATATGTAGGGGTAATTTTGTCAGTTTCATTTTACTATAAAGTCCCCTGTGCCACTTTAATGTCTCTCACTCCGAAAATCTTTTCCTCTCTCTTCTTTCTTCCTTTCTTTTCTCATTATCAAACACGAACACTAAGAATAAATTAGAGTTAATATTTCATCTTGGTATCAAAGCCTAAACAAAACCATGTGTATTTTTTTAGGGTTAGTGTCACGTGAAAAATGTCGTGTGAACAGTATGAACAGTGCACAGCAGAGAGAAGAAATCCTAGATTCTGAAAATCACACCGTAACAAATAGGGGAGCAGTCCAGAAGTTGTAGAAGAACAATATTGCTTGCACCAATGGATGTACAGACAGGTACCATTGATCAAGCAATATAAGGTTTGAGAAGTTTGGATGTATTTTGAGGAATCGCTGATGTTTTATCTCCTCTAATGTTATCACCCAAACTTGTTTTTGAGTTCTTTGATTTGTGAAAATCATTACAAATGGGCTATGGAACATGTTTTTGATGATTGTGCGATTAATGTTGATCCTATAGTATGGCTGGTTATTTGCTGATTAGTATAAGTATATTCATCTGAAGTAATTAAGATGTCCACAAACAAATCATGATCGAAATGATCAAGATGGGCAACCTCTGATTTAGAGGTTAGCAGGGAGGCAGATTTACCTATCACTTACACGTCCCGACATTGTACATGGTGTCAGTGTTGTTAACCAGTTTATGCATTCGCCTAGGAGAACTCATCTTGAGGCTACCTATAGGATACATCAATACATAAATTCATTACCAAGGAGAGGCTTATTGTTTTCCAAGCATGGCCATCTAAGGATAGAAGCATTTACAAATGCAAATTGGTGTGTATGAGATTCTTTGGTTGAGAATACTCCTATCAAAACTAGGTTTCGATACACCAAGTCCAAGGAGCCTTTATTGTGATAATAAGGCAGCTATCAGTATGGCTCATAATCTCTTACAGCGTGATAGAACCATGCATATTGAAGTTGATCAGCATTTTATCAAAAAAAAATTTGAAGACCAGCCAAATTTGTACACCATTTGTGAAGTCAGAGGAGGAAGTAGAAGACATTCTTTCTAAAGTTTTACCAAGGCTAAACTGTCTGGGATTTTAAGCAAGTTGGGAATGATTGATATCTATGTACCAACTTGAGGGGGAGTGTTGAAAAGGGCATACTTGTAATTATTCAATTCATGTAGGAGCAATTGTGTCATTTTCTATTTTATTATAAAGTATAAACAAACAAAGGGGAGTTTGGCCACTTTAACGTCTCCTGCTCCTTTTAAAATCTTTTATTCTCTCTTCCTTCTTGTCTCTTCTTTCTTCTATCTTCTTGCTTCCTTTCTTTTCTCATTATCAAACCCTAACCCAAAGAATAAATTAGGGTTTATATTTCATATAATTGTACCAAATGTATGAAACGATTGAGATACTCTATGTTGCACCGATGATCAAGCTAATAATATTGGCTAGACTAGGTGTTATGGAACCTCCTTGTACATAGTGGACCACATACCTTAGTTTACCTCCTCTCTTAATAAAGTTCTCTTATCAAAAAAGTTAAAAAGGTATTCATAAACTAGACATGTTTTTGGTTTATTTAGAAACTTATGCAAAATATAGTAGTATTATAATACAATTTTAGCCTCAATAATCTTAAGGGTCGGGATCAGGAGCGCCCCCCCCCCCCCCCCCGCCAGTTTTTACCCCCTCTCGGGAGTCCTCAGCCGTGGATTCTGAGAATCCAAAGGTGGTTGATAGCGTTGAGTGAATGCCAGCTCAGCGCTATCAACCACTGTTGGATTCTCGGAATCCACGGCCGAGAGCCCGACTCCCAAGAGGGGTCAGAAAAAGGCGGTCCTCGGAGCCTGAGCCTAATCTTAATCCAAGTTTGTGGTATATGACCCATTAGTAGAAACTTGGGTTTTCATGAACTTGTGTGTTGATAACTTGATGTGCTTTGTTCGATTTAGATGCATCTTGAAATTGTGACGCGTCAAAGCACTGTGAGTCTTCATGTTTTCAGTGCAGAGGGATCTTTAAACCATCATCTACTATGAGTATGGAAGATTTTTCCACCAGTGAAATCAGAGCCATGCAACATCTTCAACAATGCGAGACATGTCACAGTTGAACTCAACAATGTAAGTAGTTACTTAAAACTGGCATCAGTTTTCTTTTCGAAAATTAGCACACACTTACAAATCACCAAATTTCCAGTCCCATAAATCCGAATCCCTTCAATTTGGTGACACTGAGTAGCAGAACTTGCATTGTAGAATTTCTTTCCTTCTTTAACCTATTTTCTTGATTGTTAACTAGCATTGTAGAACTTTGATAGCATGGAAATGACTTAACTTTCCAATAACCACATCATGCAACAGTACTTTATTCCCATTATTAAGAAAATGTCAGAAATTTAGGTAAATATTTTACATTTGACACAACAGAGGCTTAATGGGATACAGTGTTGCAAGAAATACAGTTAATATACATGAGCTTTCTTTGAATTAGGGAGTATGCCAAGAAAAGTTAGATCCAGTGAGAGAATACATAAACTTTTCGAGGCGCTTTTAGTGAGACGGACTACAATGAGCACAATATCGATATGTACAAGCACAGGAACATACCACGAAGTCATGATTGATGTCATGGCTCTGAAGGTGGCTTTGAGAGGTATTGGCGCCACTCATCAGGCATACCTTTTCTTATCTTCAGCATCTTTATAGCTGAAGTTGTCAGCGGTATGGCAACTATGTCGAAGTCTTTCGGGGCCTGCAGGGTCAACAGCAATTAGCCTTGTTCCTAATCAGTGAAGAACCATAGACAGTTCATTCTCTCATAATAAGGAGAGCTAGAAGATACCTTGGGAACCTTAATCAGCTTCATATTTGCTTCCTCTAAAGTTTTCTGACCTTTCCTTGAATTGCATTTTGCACAAGCCGTAACCTTCAGTAACGAATATTCAGGTCAGCAAATATATTGCAAAGAAAGTGCTGGGAATAGAATGGTAGGGAGCATAAATCATAACAGACTACTACGTAAGTGTACATGAATCTATCAATGGGTTTGTGCATGTGTGCAGATGTGCAACATAACCTTACAACGGCACTAACCGTACTAAATGACCTTCACCATATGCAGTACCAGACATGATGCATGGAAAGCTACCAAACATTCTAAAAGGTGGAGCCAGTTTGTTTTAACACCTATATAAGCTACCCTCTATTCACCCCCCAAGGAAAGATCTATATTTGGCCATAGGAATCCTGTCAAAATTTAGCTTAAAAGAAGTACTCTCCTTAACTCTAGGCCTTTGAACTCTCTTTTCCCCTGGGCACCAGCAGCAATTCGACAGTTTCTAACCAATCCTCTCCCTTAACATCCTGATTCAAAACCATGAATATGAACCTTCCATTACTACACCATCCAAGGTTGAGACTTCCCTTTATCTGCAAATACCCCAGATATTTCACTATGCACCATAGAAGGAAATTGGGCAGAGAAGAAGCATTTGCGAAAAATTTACAAACTACCCAGAAATATCGAAGAAATGCCAATTGGGATATCAGATCAGTTTCCTCTAACGAAGCATAAATGAGTCCACCTCATCCCCAAGAAGATTCTTCTCAAGGGGTGGACCCAGGGCCCAGACTATCAATATCATACCTTCACGATTCCCATAAAAAATAGTTGCTCACGATATGAAACATATATCGACATAGAAATAGAGATTTTTTGCTATCCATTTTTCCCAAGGTGCTTTCATGTATAGGCATGTTAACAATGACCTGTGATTAAAAAATTGTATGGTGTAAGATTATAGAAGATGATTAAATATTGCTTATTATCTTGGTTTTCACACTGAGTGGGAAAGTAACTGATGTGCTATATGCATCCAAAAATACATTTCAATGCTATTTGTTTTTTGTTTTTCACAGGTTGGATCCCCCTCCATTAAAACAAATGAGATTGTTGCTGATACAGAACATTGAGGAAAAAACCTGACAGATGTCATGGGTCAAATTTCCTTTGGCCATTTTCCCACTTCCCTCCACATGTCATCAAGTGGTCAAGCTAGAGACATAAACAGCCATCCATTTTGGACATAAAGGGATCATCACAAATTTTCTTGTTGAATCTCTACAACATAAATTTATTAATACTCAATGCTTTGGTGCTCTTACCAGATTTTCCCATTTCCATTCTCCACCTCGTGCAATTGGCAGAACATGGTCTATAGTCAAGTTCTCACGTGAGGAACAATACCTGTTGACAGAGGCATAACATGTTATAACCCAAGTTTATAAATACAAATCACATTATACACAGTTTTTAATAACCCAATTTTTTTATATATAGAACCCCATTACAACAAGACCAGCTTGGAAGAGTGCAAGTAGGCCGGAGCTTAGATAGTTGTTCTCAAATGAGGAAAAAAAAAATCTCTCTACAACCTTACTTACAGATAAAATAATCTGAAGAAAAGAGGATCCAAATTTCCTTTGTGCTGTTTCCACAGAAAAACACAAAGAAACATCCATTCACACCTTCCTATGCTCTTCTCAGCTCAAATTTGGCTACAGATCCAAGACTGATTTGAAGTTGAGATCTATTGGCCAAATGAAACCTAAGTATCCCAAACTGATCTGCTTGCCAAGGTTATAGAGGGAAAAAAAGGACATGGATATGGATTGAGGCCGGTAAGATTGTGATACCAAAATAATTCCAATAACCTAAGCACAGAACAATAGGGAGACCAATAGCGAACTAAGGCTGAAAATTCAACAGACTCCTCATTCTCCAAAATGCACCTAGAAAGTCCCCTAGAACTTCATATATATGACTCCAAATAACCTTAAACCCCCTACTAAATTAAGACCATCCATTTAAGCTTATCTTAGCCCTTCAAAATACATTTAAAAAATAGTCCTAACATGTCCCAGCTTCCTAAACATGGAAAAGAAACAAACCAGCCCTAAATATGACCATATATTAATACTTGCATTTTCTAAAACCCGTATTCAATATGAGTCTGAAAATTCAAATAGAAATAAACAAAATATCAAAATAAAACTAGGAATCCCTTTCATCTGAATGCCCAACCATGATATGTGGACCCATTCAATAGGGTGTAATTCGTTATGATAGACATCCAATTTTGGTATTTTGCGGTGCATCCGATATGTATCATCATATAAGATAACCCAACTTGTCACTGATTGTATGATCAACTTTGCAATTACAGACATGACAGAAACTTTGGGTTTCATACCTCAAAACCGTTTCGAGGTAATTCACCAAGTTTGAGCTAACTTGAGGACACCAAAATGTTGAAGTTATTTTTATTGACATCTTATAATTATTTATAGGAAATTCTTAGAAACCCCATATTTAATGATGAGATGCCATCTTACATCACAAGATGTAAGTACCCCTGACATCTCATCCCTTCTTTATACACCGGTTTCTTTTTTTTCTTTCTTTTTGTATGATATACCAGTTTCTTAATTTTCAATACTGACTTTTGACCACTTATTGCAGGGTTTTAAGCCATTATTTTGGTTGGAGAGTAGTTTGGTCCTTTCATAACCCTATAGAGCCATAAGACCTTGTCCAGACTCCAAACCCACTACGACCATTCCCATTACCATCTAAAAGTGGGGCGAATATCAAGGCACAAAACGTTGCATATGATGACACAAGGTTCTCAACTTCGACTTGCCCTAAACTTCAATCAGTTAAATTTGGAATTAATTCAGTGAAGTTCAATTTGGTTCGATAATTTCATAAAAACTCGCCAACTTGAGAGGTTTAGAAAATGTTTGCCAAAATGTTAAAAAAGCACACTTATTTTTCAAGATTGGATAAAATAAGCATGACAATGCACCCATAACTCATCATATAACCAAAAAAATTAACCCATTCGGAGCAACATATACAAGATCAATTGCGATCAAAAGAATTTCATGTAACTACATAAACACCAAAAGTAGCTTACCCATGATCTGAGAGGTCATAGCCAATAGATTACGACCCCCCCTCTTCATCTCCACTATGGCCTGGGCCTGATTAGATTGTTTTGCAAACAACCAACATTTGATCAAATTAAAGCTTTATAGTGTTTTATGCATTTTATTTATACTATCCACATATTTAATACATAATAAAATAAAAATTCTATTAATATTTTAATCATAAATGATTACATGTAATCGTAACCCCAAAATATATCTAAACATTGATACATGCATTTGTTGGCCTACAGGTTTTCTAATATTTTTAATTTATTAAATTTTTCTGTAGTTTATTAGATAGAAAATAAATTTGAGTCACAAAAATAAGATCATAAATAGGTAAATTACCCACTAGATTTCATTTTTACTCTTGGTGATGGATGCATTTGTGGTCCTATAGGTATCTTAATTATTTCTAAATTATTTTATTTTTTATATTTTTCATAAAATGTGGTTATGACCTCATCAGGTCATAGGTAAGCTGTCTTTTGCTTTTATGTACTTAGTTGACATTATTTTAAGTAATAAATTCTATAATTTTTAGCTCTCTGAGTCTCAATGTTTCAGATACCCGCAATAATGTGTCAAGACATTATTGATCTTACATTTATTACTCCGAATGATTTTTTATTGTATTATAATGAAATGAGTATGTTTTCATGGTTGTTATAGCATTTCCTAAAATATCAGTGTGCTTTTCCAACCTTTTCAGAACATTCCATAAGCTTCCCTAATTTTGCAAATTTTTACAGAAGTTCTCTAAACATTGCCAGATTTTTTGCAAATTTTGCATTGAAAATATCAAATTTTGACATAATTTGCCGAAGTTTACGAATTTGGCAAATAATAATTGAGTTTTTGTTAAATTTTATCACTAAGAGTTAATACAACCACCCAAAAATAGAAAATAATATGGCCTAATTTCGTCGAATTGTTTCGATTCTTAAAACCATGCCTTGATGTTTCATCAATTCAATTAACACTATGCCTACTTAACTTCATTTTCAGCAACAACCTTTGCCACCTTTCATCACAAAAGTTTATTTCTACCCATTTCCAACCATACATATAACCCCCAATCTCTAAGTTGGGTAGTCAGGATAAGAAGTGGGCCACTTGTTTTCTCTTAGAAAATAAAGAACACTCGGCACACTTCCTCGATTCCAGACACCTTTATAAAAGCCCATCAAATTCCATCCAATCCATCGAGACCAGACTTTATAAATTTACCTTCCAACTATCAGGCCCTGAAGAGAGAAGAAAGAGAGCAAGAGCAATAGCAAGTGAGCTACTTTGTCTGTTAAAAGTCTCTCAGTCGTGCAAGTTCCCAACTGCAAGCCTTAGAAAACCCACTCCCCATTGTCCATTCGAAACCAAAACTACCATCTTATAGCCTTCATTGCCCTATACAAAGTTACAAACCCACCCGTAGTGCTCTTCCCTAGGTGCTTCACAAATAGGGTGTGATCGGCTTGGCTTTGAGTATATCCCAGCTTCTTCACTGCTTAAGTGAACCTCTCAAACCAAGCTCTGGGAGATTGCTTACGTAGAGGGCTTTCCTCAATCGACACACCTTGCTGCTATCCCCTAGAGGAGTGAACCCTAGAGATGGTACCATATAAACCTCTTCATGCAGATCAACATGAAGAAAAACATTCGTCACATCCAGCTGATGCAAAGGCCATGCTTGGTTTGCTACTATAGACAACAAAACCCTGATGGAGTTCATCTTTGCCACAGGTGCAAAGGTCTCTACATAGTCAATCCCGTAGGTCTGAGTGTACCCTTTGGCTACCAGTATGACCTTGTACTTTTCTACTGACCCATCGGTCTTGTCCTTCATTGTGAACACCCATCTGCATCTGACCGGCTTCTTGCCTCTTGGCAAGTCAACAAGCTCCCATGTTTTGTTCTTATCCAGTGCCTTCATTTCTTCTACCATAGCAGCTTTCCATCTAGGATGTGCTAACTCTTCTGCCACGGGAGGTGGAGGATCCGTCATGAAGAACTATGGCCAAGAACAAGTATATAGGAGCACTGAAAAGTCACAAATAATCACTCGAGGGACAGAACAAGGCAAAAGAGCAACATCACAAACCATAAGAACATCAAAGCAGGGCATATAGGACCCAAAAAAACCCTCAAGTAACCAAAGAAAGTAACTAGATGGAGGATGGGACTCAATACACACCCATACGAATCCCAAAATTGGGTATAAGTAGCTGGTATAAGAAGAGAATAGGTATAGAGATTTAAGAAAGCATCCTAGAACCAAAAAAACACTAAATAAAAGTGTTTAGAGTCGATTGGATGGGCTATTGGACCAAACCAACGGTCATAGGGGACAATATAGCCACCGACGGCAACTACTTGGGGAAGAAAACTTCCCACAAGTCTCAAATCTTAATGGAACCTTTCAAATAAGGTATCCATATGTCGATTAGATAGGGGGGGACTAGATTGAAGCAATAAACCCCTCGAAAAAGTTCATATAGGGGTCGAAAATCGAGCTGGTTCACAAACTGGTTTGTGCGAAAATTGAGAATAATGGCCAAAAAACACCCCAAATAGATCCAAAAAATACCCAAAAAATAACCAAAAAAACAAGAAAAAAAGATCTCTATCAAGTGGTGAGGGTTTCAGCAAACCTCGATTTGCATGTCCATAGAGCTGATGACGTCAACCGTACGGTCAGATGACATCAGCAGACATCAGATTGCTCCTGGTTCGTCTTCAAGAATGCTCCGGAAAGCCTCGGCAGCGGATGGCTCTGATACCAAGTTGAATTTGAAGAATTAGGGTTAGGGTTAGGTTTAGAGAACAGAGAACAGAGAGTAGATAAGAGAAAGAGAAAGGATGTCTATTGTGCTTAATTCACAATGACTCCATAAATCTTATTTATATAAAAGGTTACAGAAGAAGACAAGTATACCCCTCATAAGAGGTATTTACAAAACTACCCCTATACAAGACAAATACGTATTTCTACGTAATTGATAACACATATCTAGTAATAGACACATTATTGATCCCCAGATAAGCATATTTGGCAAATTTTCATCCTGCAAAATTCTTTCCCTGTTCATTACCTCTCATTTCGTTTTCCTACCATACTGGCTCTTTGTTTTGCAATTTAAATACTCCTTTTTGTGAATTAGAGCCACGTCTACTCAAGTAGCCAAGTAAAGTGCAAAGACGCCACATAATTCCTGAAACACGCGAATATCAAATGACCCGTTCTCGCAAGCCAAAATCAACAATTGGCATTCACTAGTTGCTTGGTTTAGAGGGTTTTCATCGGAACCCCCAACAAGTCTAAAGATATCCTGTTTCCCTCCTTGGTTGCCTGACAATGCTAAGGAATATCTGTCTGCACTATTTCAAGACTATTTCGGTTTACATGGTTTAGTACATCAGACATCTCGTGCAAGTACACCCCCCCCCCCAACAAAATGGGAGCATCGACATATTTTTGGGAAGCTACTCGTGCATTGCTTTATCAGATGAATGTTCCCAAACCATATTGGAGTGATGATGTACTCACTGTTCACTACGTCATCAACCGAATGTCGTCCTCTACACTGAATGATCAGGTCCTTTACTCAGTGTTGTTTCCAAATGATTTCTCTTTCTCTTCAACCTCGTAGGTTGTGTTTGTTTTGTGCATCATTTAGGTCCAGGGGGAGACAAGCTCAATCCTCATTCTATTAAGTGTGTCCTTCTAGGTTATTCTCACACCCAAAAAGGGTATAAGTACTACATTCCATCCCTTCGTTGACAGTTAGTTTGTGCCGATGTCACATTTTTTTCTAGTTAGTACCTTTCTTTTCTGATGAGAGTCAACAAGTGGAAAATGATGTGTTTTCTGTTCCTCTTCCTCTTCTTGGGCATCTTCCTGATGTTTCCTTATCCCCTATTGGCTCTCCTCCTGGTGTTTCTTCTAGTTCCTCTGGCGCTTCTAATCTCACTTCTGAGTTGCAGGTCTATGTCCGTCATTGTTACAGCACACCTAGTGTTGCCATTGACTTGCTGAGTACTTTTGTTTGTCCTCCATCTTCTTCAAAGTTTGTTGATCTATCTTCCACGTCCGACCTTCCCATTGACCTCTGTAAAGGTAAACATTTATGTACTTCAGATCTTATTTCTAATTTTGTGTCTCTTACCCATTTGTCTTCTTTCTTCCGTTCTTTTGTTACTTTGCTTTCCTCTGTGTCTATCCATGCTAATCTGCAAGATGCCTTGTCTCATTCAGGTTGGAGGAAGGCTATGCAAGAGGAAGTTGATGCCCTTCATATCTATGTTAGTTGGGATCTTCCTTCTCTTCCTCTGGGTAAACAGATCGTGGGTTACCGATGGGTTTATACTATCAAGCATCTTCCTGATGGTTCTGTAGACAGACTTAAGGCTTGTCTTGTTGCCAAGGGTTAACCCCAATTTATGGCATTGATTATGTTAAAACATTTTCTTCCGTTGCAAAGATTTATTCTGTTCATGTTGTTATTTCTTTTGCTGCCACAATGCATGGGCCCTTATTTCAGCTCAACATAAAAAAATGTTTTCCTTCATGGTACGTTGGATGAGGTGTATATGGAGCAACCACCTAGGTTTGTTGCTTAGAGGAGTCTTCGAAGCTATGCAGATTTCATAAAGTAGTATATGGGTCGAAACAATCGCCCCGTGCTTGGTTTGACCAATTCAGAGAAGTTCTTCAATTTGGATTGACACGTTGTTAATCAGATCATTCGGTATTTGTTCGCAATTCTAAGGCTAGGAAGATTGTTCTAGTTGTTTATGTTGATTATAGTGTTGTTACAAGAAGTGATGCCAATGGAATAATAGATTTGAAACAGTTCCGACACGATCATTTTCACACTAAGGATCTTGGACAACTAAGATATTTTCTGGGGATTGAAGTTGCAAGGTTCAAGGCTGGGATCAATCTTTTACAGCATAAGTATGTATTGGATTTACTAGAGGAGACTGATTTATTGGGTGCTTAACTAGTGGATACTCCGATGGATCCTAATTTGAAACTCAGTTGATCAGGGATATTTATTCGAAAATACGGGGAGGTATCGAAGATTAGTTGGTAAACTTAATTACCTCACTATAACTAGGCAAATATCTCGTTTGCTATTAGTGCGATAAGTCAGTTTCAGCAAAAGCCTCTTGCTCCACATTGGGAAGCCCTGATACGTGTTTTAAAGTATCTCAAGGGAGCACTTGGTCATGGCTTATTATACAGGTCGGCTGGTCATGTACATATTGAGGGTTATATGGATGTTGATTGGGCTAGTTCATCCTTTGATAGAAGATCCACCACAAGTTATTGTACTTTTCTAGGTAAGAACTTAGTGTCTTGGCAGAGTAAGAAACAAAGTATTGTGGCTCGATCGAGTGCTAAAGCAGAGTATCGAGCTATGGTGCATATATCCTGTGAGTTGACATGGTTGAGGAATCTTCTTTAGGAGAATGGGTGAGAACGTAAGTCTCTTGGCAAAGTAAGAACAAAGTGTTGTGGCTAGATCAAGTGCTAAAGCAGAGTATCGAGCTATGGCGCATACAACCTGTGAGTTGACGTGGTTGAGGAATCTTCTTTAGGAGAATTGGTTTACAGTCGATATGCCTATTTCCTCTATTCTATGATAATCAAGCCGCAGTTCATATTGCATTCAATACTGTCGTTCATGAAGGGACCAAACACATTGAAGTTGATCGTAAATTCATTAGGGAGAAAATTCAGAACAGTGATATATGTACTCTATATGTAAAGTCAGAATATCAACTGGCCGATTTGTTTACCAAGGCATTAGGTCGTGTAAGGAGTGAGTTTCTATGTTCCAAACTAGACATTTATGATATTTATGCTCCAACTTGAGTCGGAGTGTTAATGTAATATATGTACCAGACCAAAGGTCACTTGGGGTTCACAGGCCGAAGAGCGCTGGGGGTTCAGTGGCCGGGGCCCCCAAGGCCGTCCATACAATGTCCGTACGATTTTAGGGGTGGGTATTGCATAATTTTGCCGTATCATTTTATTTTATATATATTATGCGACATATGGAGAGACAATTTTGCTCCATAAGATTCTCTTTTCTCTTCTACAAACCTAGCTCCTAACATGCTGGTCTAAAAAAGCCAAAGACTACTTTGTGGGGCATTACTCCTGTATACGAAGAAGCTTACATCACTACAGATCTCCTTGCTTCTTAATAAACTATCTCACATTAGACTCTTGCAGGTGTTCTCAAATATAAGCTCTTACATTTCCTACCCTAAGAGCTCAATATTCTTTAGTATTGTATTTGAAGGAAATAGATAATAGCGTACAAGAACAGCTAGTGGTACACCATAGAATTTGGGAAAATATTGTAACTAGTCCTCAATTTCAACAAGTCTACTAAGATTACATAGATCTTTTTTAAAAAAAATATAGATTTATTCAAAAGCTAAAAAAGCTCAGAAAGAGGTTGAGAAGACCTCCTAATGAAGCAAAGGACAAAAAGAAAAGCAAAAACAACAACTCTTCCCTAAACAGAAGCTTTTTTTTGTAGCTTCTTTACACACACCATTCCACACCAAGAGGTGCGTGCCACTACAAAAAAGGTGTGTGCAATTAACGCCTTATTCTCACCTCAGGGGTTAGAAGCATTTTAATAGGTTACTTTAATGACCTAAAATGATGTCCATATTAAATTGCAATTACTTTTGATCTGCAAGTCAACAAACTTGATGCCGATAGAAAGCTATTGTCCAGATCTTTAAAATGATATACATACTAAATTCAAATTATTATAAAAACTCTACAATAATACCCTTAGAAATAGGATCATTACAAATATAATAATTGTTAACTCTCTCAATTAAGTAAGACACTAGATCAACCTCCCAGTCATTCAAGTTCCTTCTAAAGCTGAAGTCCCAAGATCACCATCAACAATCATAAAAGCACTCACCACCTCCACTTTTTTGGTGAAATGATAAATAGCACCCGATACTCGTCATTGAGAGACTACATGGTTGGAAGAGATGTTTAATATGAACCCGAAAAATAACAAGATAAAAGAAAACCCAACTAGAACAATATTATTAATACTTCGAGGAGGCCAACCTCCTTAAAAATGCCTCTTCAAGTTCGAGGAGCAAACCTCCTTTTAGAACTCACATATTTTCTTCTTTCTTTCCCCCTAACCTAGCTCTTATATATGATTTCTTTTTCCAAGCACTTATAAGGAAATCTATATTAATTAAATCCTAATCAAACCATAATCAAATCTAATTGATTTTACTCAGATCTAATCTAATTTCTACTCTACTTTCTCAACATATCTTCTTTCCAAAACGGATCGTAACATTCCAACTCCCTTGGAAGAACCTTGTCCTCAAGGTAAGTTAATGTTGGAAGACAAAGGTCACCACTTTGTTTGGGGGGGGGGGGGGGGGGGAGGGTTGGGGTGGTCTTCCTCCTAATAACCGCTTCGAGGGGGTTTTCCTCCTAACCTTTGGAGTCCTCTATTAAGATCACAACGATAGTAGCTTTGATACCAAATGATACGAACCTGATAAATAACAAGACAAAAGAAAACGTAATTAGAATAATATTATTGATATGACCACTTCAAGGGGGGCCAACCTCCTTACAATGCCTCTACGAGGGGATCCTTTAGAATTCACATATTTCTTCTCCCAACCCAACTCTCTAATTTAGTAATTTATTATATTTTTTGAAGCATTTACAAGGGAACCCATATCAATCAAACCTTATAAAATCTAACTGATTTTACTCAAATGTAATTTCTAATAAGCCTTCTTTCCAAAATGATTGTAACATTCCACCATCCTTGAAAAAAACGTGTCCTCGAAATTGGTTCAAGTCTGAAACCCTCTTATTAAGCACAATCATCTTTAAATCTCGTGTAAGAACAATAAATGCATTGATGTCATAAAGACAAAGGTAACCACTTCGAGGGTGTCTTATTCCTGATAACAGCTTCGTGGGGTTTTCCTCTTAATCTTTGGCAGTTATACCATTCTAGTCCTTGATTGAGCCCACAACCTGTAGTCCAGCAAAGTGCTCTGATACCAAATGATACAAACCTAAAAAAACAAGATAAAAGAAAACATAACTAGAATAATATTGTCGATATTACCACTTCGAGGGGGAAAACTCCATAAAATGCCTCGTCAAAGGGGCAAACCTCCTTTAGAACTGAAATATTTTCTTCTTTCCTTCTCCCGAACCTAACTCTCTTATTTATAATATATTTTTTCAAACACTCACAAGGAAATCCATGTCAATCAAATCCTAATCAACTCTCTTATTTATAATATATTTTTTCAAACACTCACAAGGAAATCCATGTCAATCAAATCCTAATCATACAATAATCAAAACTAATATATTTCAGATAGAATCTAATTCCTACTCTACTTTCTCAATATATCTTCTCTCCAAAAAAGGGATCATAACAATGTTGGGTAATCTAATCTAATAAATCCTTGATTAGCATACCTCCTGCCCTCCTAAAGCTCGGTCCAAGCCAATGATTCTGGTTTCGGATTGCATTTCTTGTTACAATTTCTATACAAGAACTCCATTTATCGGTTACCTTAATGAGTAGAAAAAGCTTCCACCCTATTTGTCTATGTCCGAGTATGCACAGATTGGCTTCACTGCCTGACCAACAAGTCCAATTGAATTTAACAAAAGCAAGTTATCAAAAAGAGTTAATATGCTTCAGTGTATTACTTACTGACAAGTGAAAACATCCCGAAAAAATATATTTTTACGGCTAAGGTTTTGTTTGATTCTTCTTCTCTTGACAACCTGCAGTAAATGTGGAACCTGAAAGTAGGAGAGACCATAGTCAGTAGAAATGGACAGATCATAATTTGAGGGAACAAAATCAGAAGCATATTAGTCAAAACATCGGAAAAATAAAAAATAAAAAAATAAACAAGTAGAATAATCCAATAATCCTTTAGGGCTTCTCGATTGCATACCCTTAAGACAGCTGGTATGTAGAAGGATCCACTGGGGGAGTTAACAGTCTGATCATAATATTCTAGAACATCAGCCTGGATGGAAACAAGATCAGGACTCAAACTGACAGGTATAAACATAAATATATTCATAATGTTTTTTTTTTTGTGCGTGTGTGTGTGTGTGAGAGAGAGAGAGAGAAGATGTTCCAACAACAATATGATCAAAAGATACACACACCCACACCCACCACATATACACACACACACACACAGCAATTGACACCTTCTTTTTAGAGAAAACCTAAGTTTCAGCTGGTTCACAAGGACAGTCTGCCGCAGTCTACTACCATACCTAGCAGCCTACCAGTGTACCTGACACACATGCAATGGGGTAGGAGACAACATTTAATGAACCTAGGAGATGTTTGAGACCAAAAAGTGACCTGATTGGATGATTGGAACTATCACAATAAAACTTTTGGATATTCAGAAAAAATATGGAAAATGGTCTAGAAAAAATCTTTAAGATAGATAGTTATGATCATCCAGTCAGGTCGAGTTTTAGCTTTAGAGATCGTCTAAGTAGAAATGATGGTCCCAACTCACTGCATCTGCATGTGTGCCAGTATACCAGAAGGCTGTTAGGATCCTTTCAAATGGGCTACCTGACAGGTTTTTCCTTTTCTTTGAATAAAAGAAGTTGTTACAAAGAGAATGAATGAATTATACTTATAAGAAATAAAAAAAAAAAAAAAAATAATAGAGAATGAATTATGCAGAACCCCGTGAAATTGGGAGAAGGCAACCACTATAACAGTAGTAAATTATCCAAACATCATATAAGATTGTGGACCCC